>CAJQZP010000419.1:0-600000 GCA_907164705.1 Parnassius apollo
TCATTTTTCTTCCAATCTTGCTGTACTGAATATTTACGTAATTCCGCTAATTTTCGTTGCAAAAATAATAGCGCTGCTGTCGATTTGTGAATACTTTCATTTATGACCGTATGTCCGACCGAAAGTCAATTCCGCACAAAATTAGGAGATGCGACGTTGCCGTTCCGTCACCGTTGCCAACGTGTTACTTGTATTTGGTGATATATGGTTATGACTGCCTCGTTGGCCTAGTGGTTGTAGTAGTGCGACTCCTAATCGTGAGGAACTGGGTTCGAATCCCGGGTCGGGCCAAAAAATCAACTATTGAGTTTTTCTGTCAAGAAATTCTCAATAGCTGCCCAGAGTCAGGAAGTTGGCGGTGTACCACTCCCGTGCTTCGGAAAACACGTAAAGCCGTTGTTCCTGCGCCTGATCTCTCCGGTCGTGTCGGTATACCGTCCCATCTGATTACGAGAGTGAGGGAATAGAGTGCACCTGTGCTTGCGCTATAATCCTGTCCTGCGCCAATGGCTAGTCTCCGCTGAGGCAGGCCGCGCCGTGACCGTAATTCCGTCTGCAGGACATTATTATATGGCTTATACTGCGCTTGATACTAGTAATTTTACTTTTAAAATTGTTTGCTTAACCTTACATTTATCTACACATAATATGGACGTCCGAATATCCTAAAACTTTCATACTGAATGATATTTGACACCCGTATTTTTGAATTTAGTTAAATTTTTATAACTTCGGACTTCGGCTTGTAGGTTTATTTCACGCTGCACTATATTTTAACATTTTACATTTGGTACTACTCTGCCTAAAAGAACTCTTGTTAGGTATTTCGTAAGCAACCCACAATTCTGTTTGAGTATAAGTTACCTTCTGATTGAGTACAGTAAGATGGACTCAATTGTAGATATTGACAGGTTTCATAGAAGTTTGTTCTATTATATTGTGACTAATAACCTCTGACTAAAAACCTAATATGGTCTGACGAAGAAACTCATTTAAATATAATGTTTTACTGCATTAACTGCCAATAGGTTGCTAATTTCTACAATAGACCGTGGTATATTTTTGCTGACATAAATAACTCCGAAAATATAATTTATTTACTTGATCGTGTTGAGTTTTGGTGCTCTCACTGCATCTTAAGGATGAGTATTGTACCTAATCTGTAATAAATTACTCTCTACTTAACTAGATTCATTTGTGTGAAAGGCTATTTTTGTTAAATTATGATATTATGTTTGGTTTTGCAGTTAGTTGAAATACAATTTAATTTTTCACACACGTTTTCTAAGCTTCTAAGCGTTTTATCATTTTTAGAACGAAAAATTTTATAAAACACCTAAGTAACTATTTTACACCGCAACCCTACACTAAAATACGAATAAAAAATAGCGAAAAATGTCATTAAAGTAATGATCATTAATGTGTGTCTTATACACAAGAAATTAAAATATAAATATATTCATGGTTAAATGGACGTCAAATACCGTGCCGTATAAAACTCTACCGATAATCTCACGTCCACATATAGAAATATAACAAAATTCAAAAATATGGACGTCAAATATCATTCAGTATGAATTTTTTAGGATATTCGGACGTCCATATTATTATATGTAGCTAAATCTAAGGACACGAAAACAAATTGTAAAGTAAAATTATCTACTAGCACTGAGTACAGTATAAACCAACAAAAAAATTCCAAAATATGCCTTGAGCACTAAATAAATAATCAACATAAATAAATAGTAAAATGCAATAATCAACAACACTTAGAGCACGATATGCATGTTTTTAGTAATATAGCGTTCAGTATTTATAACAACAAACATAAACAAATTGTATTTCAACTAACTGGAAAACCAAACAAAATATCAAATTATCAATTACAAAAATAGCCTTTCACAAAAATGAATCTAGTTAAGTAGAGAGTAATTTTGTACAGATTAGGTAAATAGTTCGCACTCATACTTAAGACAGTGATCATAAAAAGTAAACTCGCAGTGAGAGCACCAACACTCAATACGATCAAGTAAATAAATTATATTTTCGGTGTTATTCATGTCAGGAACAATACGCCACGGTCTATTGTGGAAATTAAAAACCAATTAGCAGTTAATGCAGTAAAACCTTATATTAAAATGAGTTTCTCCCCAAGGTTATATTAGGTTATTAGTCACAATATAAGAAAACGAACTTCTATTAAACCTGTCAATAATGATTTCTTATTACGCGAACACTACACATTGAAATAATACTAGTTTTTACGGAATTTTTCATAGTTAACCGCGGTTACCATAGATTAAAATTTAACTTTTGTTCCTATCTACGCAGTATGAACTTATGATATCTTGAAGTCTTGCAGTTGTATGCTTGGGTTGGGATTTAATTTTATTTATTATAGGATACCAAGCAGATGGTAGCACCCAGCCATCTTCTCTATTGAAATTAGGATGTTTTTTGATTTCAATAGCCTCGCGAATCATCCTTGGAAGGAATCAGTGTTCTTTAGCGAGGATTTGTGGTCTATCAAATCTGATGTAGTGACGGGGGCGATCCTGTACGTGTTCACAGACTGCAGATTTCCCGGAGCGTCGATTCTTCACATCAGCTATATGTTCTTTAACGTGGGTTTTAATTGATCTTTTAGTTTGTCCTATGTAGGAGAGACCACATTCACAATCAAGCTTGTACACTCCTGCATCTTGCAGAGGGACATTACACTTGACCGATGGTAAAAACTGACCAATCTTCTTCAGCGGCTTGAAGTATGTTTTGATGGAAGCGCGCTTCAAGATGTAGCCAATCTTGTCAGTGACTCCTCTAACATATGGCAGTACAGCAGGTACACGCTCGACTGTGGCCGGCTTCATTCCTTCACTGTGACGTAGGCGCGGGACCCGAAGCTTGTTGTCATGCAAAACTTGCTTGACATGGTGGAGCTCGGCAGCCAGGTGTTTACTGTCACAGATCCCTCGTGCTCTCTGAAACAAAGATTTACCCACGGTAGCTAACTGTAAAGGATGGTGGTGAGAATCACCGTTTAAATATCTATCTGTATGGGTCTTTTTTCTATACACAGTATGGCTCAAGGTGTTATCAGGATTCCGAATTACTAACACATCTAGAAAAGCTAAGAAATTGTTTTCCTCTAACTCCATTGCAAACTAAACTTTATAATTTATAGAGTTAAGATGGTCTAAAAATGCAGTTACTTTATATAAAGGTAGAATTGTGAAAGTGCCGTCTATGTACCGCTTGTAGAATCTTGGATTTATGGGAGAAGTAAGCAGGGCTTTCTCCTTAACTCTATAAATTCTAAAATTCAGTTAATAAATTCCGTAAAAACTAGTATTAATTTAAACTTGTCAATATCTACAATTCGTACTTATTTACAATAGTAAAATAAATAATAATATAGTTAATCTATAATGTATCACGGCTGGGCAATCCTAGATATTTTTTCGTATTTACTAAACGAATAACTAGTTGGTAAATTAATCATGTTATCTATCTGGTTTTTTTTTCGCCCGAGGCAAAAATGATATTTTGTATTTTTCGAAACTGCAAATTCTGTGGATTTATTTCATTATTTTGAAAAATATACGAAACGTAAGTGACTAAACTTAAATCTAATCTGAACCAGAATCATAAAAACTGTATTATTCGTGCTAAACGAATCTAATAAAGATCTGTTATTTTTGTCTCATGCGAAAAAGACTATAGGAATCTATGGAATACCTACATAAACATAATATCTCCTATGAATAAAATAATACGAAGCGGAATAACTAATAAGTGTGGCAACGTCGCACCATAAAAAGGAATTGCGTTAAGCAAGAGAATAAATAAAAAACTATGTATATTACGGGGATTTTGGATAATTTGTAATATGGAAGGGAGTCCTGATTGGTTTCCCTCCGTCTAGCAATATACGAATATTTTTATATCGACATATGGTAAATTTTCAAGGAAAGGAGTTAAACACTATCTTTGAAATTTTTAATGGACCAATATTCGCTGCCATAATGTATAAAAATTGCCTACAAGTGGTGGACGCTACATTAATGCGAAATGAAAGGACGTAGAATCAATATTGTGATGTATATGTAATATATATATATATTGTACGGAACACCTTTAACCTCTGTTGCTTGGTCAGCAGTCGGCGGCGGGAATTCAGGCAGGCTTCTATCTGTGTTAGCAGTGTTGAGAACTCCTCGAAGGTGAGTTTTTGTTCGCCGATGACCCTGCGAAGATGGTATTTAACACTCTTCACAGCCGCTTCCCACAGACCCTCCGCACTGGGCCATGATGGAGCATTGAAATGCCATGTGATATTCATTTCGCTTATCTCTGATAAGAACTCATTTGTGATAATGGATTTTAGATCAATTATTTCTTGATTGATGATTCGGTTGGCACCAACGAAATTCTTACAATTATCGCTGTAAATGTGATGTGGTGTGCCACGCCTCGCCGCCATTCTTCTTAATGCTGCTAAGAATGCCGATGAAGTTAAATCGGATACTAACTCAAGATGTATGGCTTTTGTGACCATACAAACAAACACTGCTATGTATCCTTTAAAGATCTTGATTCTTCTGCCTTTACTTGATTTTACGTCCACAAAACCTGAAAAATCCACCCAGGGGTGGATTTTTCAGGTTCAGAACAGGTTCGAAGAAATGGTCTCGACGGAATTATTCTTGCTTCAGGAAGATCGCCCATAAGCTGATAATGTTTTGTAGGGTTGTGTTTTTTACAGGTTACGCAGTTGCGCAGGCGTTTTTTGATTGCTCTGTTCCCACCTAGGACCCAATACTGTTGTCGTAGCCACGCTAAGGTGACACGGGCTCCTCCGTGATATGTCATTTCATGGGCTTGATCAATGAGTAGGTGTGTCAGGTGACTCTCGTGGGGGATGATAAGGGGATGCATCATTTCTTTGCTGATCGAAGCGTTTTGCAGTCTACCACCTACTCTCAACATACCTTCAGAATCGATAAAAGGATTTAAAGGTAATAATTTGCTATTTGGCCTTGGTTTGTTATACTTTTGTAAATAGCCGATATCTTCTCCAAACTCCTTGCTTTGTACGTAGTATGTAGGCTAATATTCGTGTCACTCGCGTGAAACTGCTGTGCTTGCTTATTAATTGGGTAATGACGTCGTCTTCGCTTAAGCAGGTTGTGGTGTGTACTTGCTTTATGGTTTTGACCTCTTCATCGGTGGTGTAAGTAATCTTCTTTACGTTATCATCGTCGGAGTATGATAACCACGCTGGTCCATGCCACCACAACTGATGTCGATGAAGCTGTTTCGAGCTGATTTCTCGGCTGGCACAGTCATCTGGGTTATCCTGCGACTTGACATAGCATCAACATTCCGATGGTAAAACTTCTGTGATCTTAGCTACTCTGTTGGCTACAAAAACGTTCCAGCGTTTCGGATCTCCTTGCAGCCAACCCAATACTGCTGTCGAATCACACCATCCAAACATTTTGATATTGTAATCTGCCAAACATGATTTCACCTTTTTCATGAGCTTTGATAAAAGTAGGGTTGCACACAGGGCTAAGCGAGGTAAGCTGATCTTCTTTTTCGTTGATACTAGCCTGGATTTTGCTGTAACGAGGACGACGGATATGTTTTTACTTCCCTCTTGTTTTTCACGAACTATCTTGCAATAAATTGCGCAAGCGTATGCGTACATCGACGCGTCACTGAACCCATGAAGAATGATGACGTCATTTTTGTTGCTCTTTAACCATCTTGGTATACGTATCTGTGATATATTTTTGATATCTTCTTTGATCTTCGTCCAATCCACTTGAATCTCATGAGGAAGCTCGTCGTCCCATTTTAAGTCATATTGCCAAATTTTTTGGAATAATAATTTCAATTTTGTGCTAACTGGCGTTAAGAATCCTACTGGGTCGTAGAGCTTTGAGATATTTGATAACAAGTTCGTTTCGTTAGTTTTGATGTTGATAAATCGATCTTCAAGTCAAAAGTCAGCTGATCTGATTGCGTAAGCCATTGCAGGCCTAAGGTTTTTGTAGATACTTCAGTTTTGAAGTCATATGTTTGCTGGTTGGTATTTGCTGTGCTGACTCCCTCTAGAAGACACGGTGTATTGGCTGACCATTTTCTTAAATTAAATCCACCTGCTTTTAGTAAGTTTTTTAAGTCTGATTGTAACTTTTTAGCTGATGCGAGGTCATGACCCCCACTGATCAGGTCGTCCATATAAAAATGTTCTTGCAGGACCTTCGCTGCTGGGCTTTCCTGATACTTATGACCTTCATCTTTGGCTAGCTGTTTCAATACCATCATGGCAAGAAATGGCGCTGCTTTAGTACCATATGTGACAGTCATCATCATCATCATTACAGCCCTTCACAAGTCCACTGCTGAACATAGGCCTCCCCCAAGTAATGCCACAAAGCACGGTCCTGAGCCACCTGCATCCATCGACTTCCTGCATGTCTTACCAGGTCGTCACTCCATCTAGTGGGGGGTCGCCCTACACTACGCCTACCGGTACGAGGCTGCCACTCGAGAACCTTTCTTCCCCATCGGTTATCGGTTCTTCGAGCTATATGGCCGGCCCATTGCCACTTCAGCTTACTAATCCGTTGGGCTATGTCGATCACTCTGGTTTTACTGCGGATATCCTCATTTCTGAGTCTATCACGCAGAGAAACTCCAAGCATAGCCCTCTCCATAGCTCGCTGAGCGACCTTAAGCGTCCTCATACGGCCAGCAGTGAAGGACCACGTCTCAGATCCGTAAGTCATCACTGGCAACACGCACTGGTTGTACAATCATATATGTGACAGTAGCTAATTGATATTCTTGTAAAGTTTCAGTTGGTGAATTTCTCTATATGATTCTTTGATATCTCTGATCTTCTTCGTGAATGAGAATTTGCCGAAACATTTTCTCGATGTCAGCGGTGTAGGCATATTGGTACTGTCGCCAGGTGATAATTAGTGATAACAGGTCCTGTTGCAGGTTGGGACCTTGGTGCATCACGTCGTTCAAGCTTAAGCCGCTCGAAGTTTTTGACGCTCCGTTAAAGACTACTCGTAGCGAAGTTGTTGTTGACTCCGGTCGGTGAATGTAATGATGTGGTAAATACAGACTGTAGACAGGCGTCTTGTTGCATGGCGACATTTTCATATGACCTAATTCCAACTACTCGTGGATAAATGATTTATATTCTTTTTCAATATCTTTTCGGTTAGTAAATCTTTTTATATATATATATATATATATATATATATATATATATATATATATATATATATATATATATATATATATAAATAAATAAATATATATATATATATATATATATATATATATATATATATATAATAGCGCAGTTTAAACAGTTAGCTGTTTAAACTGCGCTATTGCTCTTTATTTTGATTCTCCCAATTTTTGAACTGCTTCTGATATAAATGGCAATCTAACTATGTATTTCCCATCTTCTTGCCCTGTTGTCGTGTTTTTGAAATACTCCAGGCATTGAGCATCTTCTTGGGTCATGGTGAGTTCGTCAGGTATGTTTTCTATCTCCCAAAAACGTTTAATCTCATCTATATTGTTCATAATAACTTTGCATTGATAGGATTTTACGTTGCCACATAAAATCCACCCGAGACGTGTTTGCTGTGCCACAGGTTGTGATTGTTGTGATGAAATGATACCGCCTAATATGATAGAAGAATAGACGTCCGCCCCCCAGCAACAAGTCTACTGGGCGGCTCACGTTGAATTCGGGATCGGCGAGTTGAATGTTTTCTAGATATGACCAGTCTGGTTTGTCGAATGTCTTGTTGGGCAGATTGTTAATTAAGTTTTTCATGATAAACACATCTGACGTAAATTGATAGTCGCTGTAAGCCGATGAGCAAGTTATGTTAATAACACCTTTACAGTTATTTTCCTTTGCTCCTACTCCGAAAATGACACCTTTGCACCTCTGTCGAGGAAGTTGTAACATTTGAGCTGCCTTCTCAATAATCAGGGAGGTCTGGGAACCCTGATCAATCAGCGCTCGAATTTTGATATAAGTGCCATTAACACACTGTACTTTTACTAGTGCTGTTGCTAAGAGGGTTTCATTTATATTATTTTGTGACACGTTGCTAGCATTTCTACGTTGTTCTGTTGTTGAGGTCAACGGCTTCACGTAGGCCTCGTGTATGAGTGTGTTATGTCGGCCATTACACTCGCGGCAACGTTTTGCCGATATGCAATTTTTGCCGTAGTGATCGTAAAGACAATTGAAGCAATATTTCAATTTCGCAATTGTATTTCGCCTTTCCGTTGGTTGTAATTTGAGAAAGTTGCTGCAGTGAAATATGCCGTGGTTTTCATTTTTGCATAGTGGACATCCTGTTTGTGAGTTTTTCTGTGTATAATTTGTGACTTGATTTTGATTGCTGGTAAATGATTTAAAATAATGAGGCTTCTTTTGATGAGATGTTGTTTCAGGCTGAGAAGATTTTGTTGTGGAGTCTTGTTTGCGTCGGGATGATTCTAGTGACGTAAATGTATTTTCCAAAAAAATTTAAAAAATCTGCTAATGTTGGTAAATCCCTAGGATTCTTTAGGGATTCGATGTAGTCTTTGTGAGTCTCGGCATCTAGTTTTTGAGACAATATATGTACCACCAAAGGATCCCATGAACTTATGTCTATGCCTAGATTTTTTATGGCATTTAGGCTTTCGTTTACGCTGTCATAAATTTTCTTAATATGTGCTGCTGATTGCTGTTGAGCGATAGGTATGGTTTGAAAGAATGTTGATATGAGACCCAAAAATCAATTTGTTATTATTGTATCGATGATTCAACAAATCCCAACAAACTTGATAATTGTCCGAACTGATATGCAGATGCTGTACCATTTTTTCCGGTTCTCCTCTAAGTTTACTTTTCAAAAACTGCATTTTTTGGGCATTTGACAAGGTTCGATTGGTATGAACTGCTTCGCAAAACAAATCCTTAAATGATACCCACTGATGATAATTGCCAGTGAACGTAGGTATGTCCATCTGGGGTGTGGACTTTTCTCGGTGACTTTCAGACCACATCTTTGTATTGATATCTTTCTTGACTTGGCTAAATTTTTGTTCATAGAAGCTGAAGGTTTCTTCATACGCTTCATTGGAACCATCCAATTCGCTATCCAGCTCCCAGTGTAAGGCATCGATAGCTGCCCAACAAGACTGGAGAGTACGTAACAAGTCTTCGAATTCCCATTTCTCTGATACTAATTCCAGGTTGATATTTGATGGTGTTCGTTGAAATGCTTTAAAATTGCTATTCCGTTTTTTCAACATCTCTTCTGTTTTGCTCGATGTTGATCTTGTACTCATTTGCGGCGTGATTGGATTTGTTTTAGAGATAATTGTAGGGGGCTTCAACAGTGTTGTTCCAGGTCTATCCTCTGTCAAAGGCTGATAGTTTTGGATATGCGCTCTAATGTTGTCAAATCTCTCCTTCAATCTTTCACGTTCTTGATCTATTCTTTCTCTGCTTGGTACATCCATATCCAGTTGCGATAAATGCTGATAATTTTTCTCATACTCAAACCAATAGTCGTCTAGAGCATTTAATCTGCGTTTGATATAGTTTGGAGTCTTCCTATCAGACCCGTCCTTCTTAAAATTAGTATACAAATTTTCAATTGCTGTTGATAGCTGCTGCTGTGTAGTGAGGACATCGTTGACAGACATCATGATATAGAGATAAGTAAAATGGAAAGATCTTACTTGATGTGATGCTGGTTGCTGATTGTGCAGAGGTGGTTGGCGCGTTCGTGCTGTAGTGGTGGTAAGTACTCAACGAAGACTTAGATTCTCCTGATGCGCTCCAAGCTGCTACTGCTGGGCGGCGCCCCAAGACTCGCAACGCCCACAAATGCTGCTTGATCCTTGATGCTTTGTGACACCGATGGCTGGAGCTAATTGATAATGAAATGATGCTGCACACTTATTAGTACAGACTGGAAAGCTATTGCACACGTCACTTAGTGCACTATGTCGCAATAGGTCACTGAGCGGAAACACTTTTTCCGGTCGTTAAAACCCGAATTTCAGGTCCCGCTACGGAGCTCGAAGGACCATAAAGGTGTACGGAACACCTTTAAATTATAGTTGATAGGAAAAATGATTTTATTTAAAATAAATAATGATATTATATAATGATATTGATAATGATATAGAATGCGTCTATCGTGTTCTGAGCGACAACGTCAACTGTCCATTGCTCAAAACTAAAGTGAATAACGCAAATTATGTTGACCTAAATAAATCGCTTACACACTAAAATGTACGGTTGCACTGTACAAATATATATATATATATATATATATATATATATGTATATATATATATATGTATATATAATCACAATAATTATGCCAAGCACTTGAATGTAGTGGCTTGCATAAAGAGGTTAAGTAACACTTCACGCGTAATGCTCGATGGGTGACCGCTTTAGTAGTTCTCATTTTCAAGCGGCGTTGTGCTCCAGAACTCGAGCCTTGGTTCCGGTTATAATTATAGTACTTTGACAGAAAAGTTAAAATTTAAAATTAAAACAAAATTACAATCTATATTAAATTCAAAATTTTAATCTTCGTTAAAAGTTTGACTGAGTAAATGGAACAAATATGTTTGCGTCTATAAGAGAAGACTTTATATATAGTTATCATTTTCTGTAGAAACCAACGTATAGTAGCTATTTTTTATAGGATAATGGTGAAGAACGAGCACACACAACCCACCTGATGGTAAGTAGTTGCTTTGACCCATATACATCTATATCTATCCTCGACAACGAATCAAAATGCAGATGCGTTGTCAACCTTGAGTACTAAGATGGAATGCCTCGTTACCAGTAAAAAGGGTCTCCGGTTCTCTACATTCACCATACGAAACACAAATCATTAAGCTACTATTTTACGCTAGTATTCTGTGAGAGCGTGATCCTTCCCCGGACGAGCCGACCCATTCGTGCTACAACTATACTACTAATATAATGCATGGCTCTACTACGTATTAAGTAATAAAATTTAAATATCATAGTAAGAGGTTACAATAAAATTATATCACAAGGACAATCATTCAGACCCGGAACAATTATTTGAAGACCATACAAATATTTCTACACGGAGCAAGTATTGCTATAACGTACAAATGCTTGTTATTTATTGCCGTCAAATTGCCACTTCGGCTTACAGATCTGTTGGGCTGTGTCGGATACTCTACTACGGATATTTTTCGTATTGATTTCTATCAGGCATAGAAACTCGAAGCATTGTCCTCTCAACAACACTTTGAGCGACCCATTCCACAATTCCAAAAAGCGTAAACATATTTTTAAATAATAAAAGGTTAAAAGTGCGTTTTTACTTCATTGGATTTCATTTAGATTCATTGAATAATGAAGCAATCCTGCCTTGCTTCGTCAACATTTTTAATTTTTTCCATTTAAATTTCGTTTACGTGAATTTCGTTTTTAAGTGAGTTTAGTAATTGCGAGCCCGAATTATTCATTCATTTGTTGTCCTCTCAGTCAGACCAATTTATTCAAGGTCAAAAGTTTTTATTCTTCTTCGTTCGTAAAAATTTTATCTAAATGTTGTTGAGGAATTCGAACCCACGGCCCTCGGCGCCGTAACTCCTGCTAAACAAATGCGCTATGGAGCCGTCCTATTTAAATTTTACTTCAATAAACTAAGCCAATCTATTGTATGAGATTTTTTGACGTTATTGAATGAGATGGTAGGGCTACGCGCCGTGGCGAATCACAATTGTAGAAGTACGAATGAGTCAGTTTACCGCAGAAATACAGTAAGTTTTCACGGAATATATAACACTACCGTGATTCCTAAGATGGTTGAAGAGATTCAAAGAACTACTCATATTAACTCGTATATTAAGCTGTTGTACAGCGGAAAGGTAGGAAAGAATTTACACATTTAGACATATTCATAAAATAATTATATGATCAAGCATCAACCTGTTAATAAATTAATAACATATCACTGAAAGCATATAATATGTACGAGTGCACATAATTTTAACTTTTGAAATTGAACAACACACTTAAATCCGTGAGATATTTGTAGATTCTGAAATCGTAGCAGTTTCTGAGCTTTCAAATTGAATTGATTAATATCTGACTGCAGCGTCTTTAAGTTATAAAACTCTTCACCGAATAAATTAAAAATTGGCAAGTACTCTTTAGTACCGTTTTGAAATCTGCAAAGTTACAAATTTAAATATTCTATTGAATGGAAATATTACTAAGTAGTAAGGAAATATTACTATTAGAAGAATTAAAATATGCTTATGTAAGGAGATTTTTGGAAGGTTTTATACGTGGTAGAGCCACGCTGCAGCAATACTACGGTTGTAGCACGAATGGGTCAGCTCAACCGCGGAAGGACCACGCTCTCACAGAATACCAGTGTAAAATAGCAGCTTGATTACTGACGTGTTTCGTATGGTGAGTGTAAAGATTCGGATAACCTTTTTACTGGAAACTAGGCATTCCATCTTTGACTTCGGTGGGACAACGCATCTACGTTTTTATTTTTAATCGTTGATAAATGTAGATGTCACAGCATTCACTTACTATAAGATGGACTGTGTGCTCGTTTGTCACACTTATTATATAAAAAAGGGTTGAGAGAGTGAAAAGGTCTAGTTATTAAAGAGTATTAGGAACAATTGGTTTTGAATATATTTTGTAAACGTACAAATGAACTTGCAGTCCACCCATGATAACTGTCTACTGCAGCCTATGGGCTTGCAGTCAACTTTAATTAAAAAAAGATAAAGATGTCTCACAGTCTGTAATGATACTGGTCCTCTGTACTGTTTACTCGGACCCTCATCATAACAGCCAATGGAAAATCGACGTATTATGAATGATGAAGCTTCGTTTTTAAGAAATGGTAGCAATACTTTGAAAGCATGTGTATATTATATGAGAAGTAAAATGAAGTAAATGAACTGAAATTTCTAAGAAAAAGGAATGAGTGAAGGTTAAAGAATAAAATCAATAAAATTCAGATATTCAGGTTCGTTCTCGCTAGCTTACATGGAATGCCTCAACACCTTGTTACAAAGGCAGTTCTCGTCTTTGATCATGCAGCATCATTATTCTTCTCAGTTTCGATGGTGGTGGTGGTATTCTGTGCTTATGTGGTATCTCCTGACCATTTCGACTTGAGATGAAATGGATATCCGGCAACTATCCGGTATTAAGCCTATCCGGCCTAAAATTACTATCCGGCGGGATACCGTATAACAAACAGCTATCCGACCGGATACCGGATTAAAAAAAAACAGAAAATATCAAATTTTGTTAAGTATTTCATTTATGTCACTTAACAAATATAATCAGTAGTCACAAAAAGTTTATTTTAAAACTTACAAAATTAGTACTCGTACTGCGCTAAGGCACATAATAAATAATAGTACGTAGTTCATTCAATAAGTTTTGAGATGCTCAAAATTTTAAAATGGAACGCACCCGTGTTATATATTTCTAAAAACAAAATTATTTAAAAATAGAACTCCATAAGCCAATTGCTCAATATAAAAAACAAAATTCTATTGTTTTCCTGCAAAGCTTCGCGCGCTTTTGAACGTTTGCGCGCTATGAACAATTAAGTATACAACGGTTACAATCAGGGATAAGGGACTCAGCTCCATCAATTTTTAGGTGGTTTGCTGAATTCAAATGGGGTAAAATTAACCGTAAAGATGACCAAAAAACCGGGGTCCTGCAAACAGCAGTAACGGCATAAAATGTATGGACTACTGAAATGTCGGTTCTAGAAGACCCACGAATCACATATACGGACATCGAAAAGATTGTAGGTTTTGTTAGGATTGTAGGTTCGGGTAGCATTCATAGCATCCTACATTAACATTTTGCAGTGAGGAGACTTTGTTGTCGATGGATCCCTCATTTGCTCTCCGAAAGCAAAAAACAGACTCGAGTGAATTGGATCGGTGCCATGAAATGCGTCCACGTTTTGAAAACGGGGCATCTAGGCGTGTTTCAGAAATCGTTACTGGTGACGAGACATGGATCTATCAATATGATCTGGAAAATAAAAGGCAATCATCGGTATGGGTCTACTCAGAAGGACAGTTACCGACAAAACTGCAACATTGACAAAAAAGGTGACTAGTTTTTTTCGGGGAGCGGATATTTGTCGATGTCAATGCTGGAAAATTGTAATTCAGTCAACTCTGAATGGTATACTACGGTTGCATTACCCAAAGCTGTTCAGGCTGTGCGAGAGAGAAGAACAAAGACTGGGCTTTGTTAAATCTTGCTGCATCACGATAACGCCTTTTCACGCACCTCCCTTAGAACAAAAGCATTTATTAAGGAATCTGGCATTGAAACTCTAAGTCACCCACCTTACAGCCCTGACTTAGCTCCTTATGATTTCTTTTTTTTCCCAAGAGTCAAAGAAAAACAAAGGCAAGTTTTTTTCAAGTGCCGAAGAAACCTGGCAGCTACTGCTTACGAAGAAGTGATTTCCGACTTGTCAAAGTTAAAGTGTTTTCAGAGTTGGTTTAGGTGAATGGAACTTAGTACAGAGTATGATAGAGAATATTTTGAAAAAATGTAAAATAAATACTAATAATACCTAGAATACCTTGAATATCTCAAAACTTATTGAGTGTCTCACGTACTACGTAGCTAAGTACAAATTATAGTGAATAAATAGTAATTTCTCTGCATTGAAAGGTAACAAGCGGTTTCGTCTGTCTTCATAAACAAGGTTAGCTTCAAAAAAAAGTCTTCCTCTGTATACACTGTTGCAGGGCGCTGAAAGATAGATTTTGGCAAACTTCGATAAATTTGGGTATTGTGTAACAATACCTGCTCACCAAATATAAGGGTCACCACCGTGAACACTTTGCACTGACTTTACTTTTCGCTTATCGCGATGCACCCAACGGCAATGTTCGGCAGAATATCCAGCGGCCGGATATCCGGCTATCCGGCGATAAAACTGGCCGAATATCCGGTATCAACGGTATAAACAGCTGTCCGTTTCATCTCTAATTTCGACCCATTCATGCTGCAGCTGTTATACTCAGATGACATATTATGGGCCAAGGTAGCTCAGAGGCTATGCGCTATAAGATTAGGCCTGTGCCCAGCAGTGAGACGTATTAAAGCACCGATGAGCTCATCGGCGCTTTTTATAGATTACTTATTAGTAGTAACATTAAGGTTGTAGCATTCATTGGTTGGCTCGACCGGCACCACGTTCTCACAGAATACCCGCGTGAAATAGCAGCTTAATAAAGTAAGCTTTATAAAGTAGAGAACCGGAAACCCATTTTAATGGATACGCGAAACTCCTTGTTAGTATACAGGGGCAACAACACATCAGCATGTAACTGCTTAGTCAAGGATAAATGCGCCATAGTATCCACTTACCATCAGGTGAACTGTGTGCTAGTTTGTCATCATTATTATATTTTTAAAGAAGACGAGCACCCATAATGTTAAACTTTTGGAACGTTCTTTTTAATTGTTTTCTAACACGCTTTAGTTCTCGACAACATGAGTACAAAACAAAGATCGTAGTTAATTTGTCTTACTAGATAGTTGAACGCTATGTTTTCTTAACTTTTCCTTCAGTATATTTTAGATGTTACATTCTTCTTCCAAACATGGAATAAATCGGGCCATATTTATTCATTTGTTTTTATTTTTTATTTTTTGCCGTATGTTCAGGTTTGGATAAACGCTCCACACGCTCACTGACACGCACATACACACAAAGCATGCTATGTAATATAATTAATTATACATTAAACAAAATACAAATTTGACGCTAATAAGTGTAATTTTACTCAGCTCTAATCAATTTTTTCACCTATAATACATAGATAACTCCTAAGCTCGATGTATCGAATTTGTTCGCCTATTTACTTTCTTGTCCTTGCAGTCTTTCAAAGTTAGAACATAATATAAACAACTTTTACAATGCTCATTTAAAGGTATACTTGTGAAAATTTAACTACGCGTTAATTTTTCAACAAATTGCAAATAAATTACCTGACGCTGCATCAGTTGGCACACAAGAACGCATTTTGCTATACTCGTATTTCATCGAAAGCTTCTACTATATCTGCAGTTATATTGACTGTAAAATGTAGTTTAATTCAACGCCATTTTCATCATTCGCTAAGCTAAAGTGTAAAATTGTGTGTTGCATTTTAATTGTGAAAAAATGTTCTTTAGTTTTGTTGCAAGAAATGAAAGAAATAATAACAGTGATTACTTATATTTATGCGAACACTACACATTGCTCAAAACTACTTTTACGGATTTATCGCGTTTAATTTTAAATTATTATTGATTCTCGACGTTTCGGGTGCTTTCCAGAACTAGAATCAAGAATAACATTTTATATTAGGTCTTTACCAATGAAATTGCTGTTTCTTATCAAAAAGGTTAACGTAATTTTTTTATATAATTTTATTCTTATTAATCAAAGCATTCCCTTGCAATCCATGCATCTTTGATAACGCAGTGGCAGTTTATTGATGCCCTGCTTGAAGAAATCAGCTGGATGGGAAGCAATAAATTCTTCAAAAGCAATTTGTACTGCTTCTCGGGTATTGAATTTTGTTTTCCGCCAAAAAATTGTTCAAATTCTGTGAAAAGTAGAAGTCTGTAGGCGCAAAGTCTGGTGTGTACGGCGGATGACGGAGAGCTGCCAATCTCAGCTCTTGTAACTTGGAAACTGTTTCTTAAGGAGTATAAAGTCGCGCTTGTTTGTGCAGGAGCAGTGGGGACGAGCGATTGATCAAAGCTAATAGAAGACGTGCGAGCTTCTCCATAATTGTGCTTAGTTCTTCTCAGTACATATCTGCAGTAACGCTTATCCCGATTGGTAAGAAGCTGTGATGAACCACACTGACGCTGAACCACCAAGCCGTAACCATCACTATTCTATAGGTAAGTTTTTAAGCTATTGCATAGCTTCTATCGCGGGCCTTGAGCGCGGGGACCGAATCCAGAAATTCCGTAACGAAAAAAAACCTCACGCTCCCCACTCCGACGGGCACGGAGGTGTGGCGTTGAAAGCCGTGCATCGTCTAACGTCGTTTCAGTTCGGCAGACTTCGGCACTGGGCAGACTTCGGCACGGTGTTTGTGTGCGTGCGACTAGACGTATGCGTGTACACTAGCTGCTAACTCAATGATAAAAATTCCTGAATAACCTACATGTATTGTAAGATATTAAAAATATTTTAAACAATATTAACTTCTCATTTATTCAATAAAAGAAAAAAAAATTGTTCTCTTATCGGTCACCACGCTCAAAAAGTGTAACTTGATTTAATATCGAAGACTTAACTGCATAAATAAAATAAATAAATAATTATAATTACATAAGTTGATAAAAAATGCTATGCAATAGCTTTACCGCGGCAGTCACCGAGTGCCACACGTATTTTTTTTGTTTAGGGCAATATATAGGTGCTGAACCAGGATCAAACGAACTGACCGCTTGCGATTACAAAGAGAACCCATTTTCGTTGCAGGTAACGATGAGGTTCAAAATTCCCCCGTTTGTGCGCCTGTTGGACAGAGCAAGAAAACTCTCGACGCGTACTTCGTGCTGGCGGTCATTGAACTTGGAAGGCACATATTTGTCAAGCTTTTTTACCTTGCCGATTTGACGCAAATGGACCAATATTATTTTGATGTTAACGTCGAAAACTGATCCTAATTTAGCCGTAGATTGTGTATCATCAGCTTCAACAATCGCTTTTAATTCGTCATTGTCAACCAAAGGTTTCGGACGAAAACGGGGTTCGTGATTCAGGTCGAAATTTTCAGAACGGAAGCGGGCAACATATGACAGGTGGTGCGTTCGTTTGTAGTATTCGCTTCGTAAATGTCGTTGATGTTGCGTGTCGCTTATGCCGCGTTGCTGTTGTGACACGGTACACATATTCAAAAATTACTCAAATTTTTAACATATCTATGATGAAGAAAAAGATTTAAACGCGATGAAAAAATAACGCTAATCAATAAACAAATTATTAATTTTGAAAAAAGTATTTCATGTTTTTAAATCTAAATTAATTTTTTAATTCGAATTCTTAGCCAAACCAAACTTACTTTGATTTGAAATAGTCAGTACTGCGGAACTGCAATTTCATAAGTAAAGACCTATTAGAAACCAATTTATATATACATCTAAAGAGTCTACTCTTTTTTAATGGGCTGGAAACAAAACCACATTTTCCCCGGTATTGCAGTTATTCATGGACGGTAGTAACTAACCATCAGGTGAGCTACATACTCGTTTGCCCCCTTCTATATAAAAAATCTATCCTATAATAGATTGAAGAACAAACAACCGATAGCGAAGAAAGAAGAGGAGAAGGTTGTCGACTGGTGATGGGAGGCAACAGTGTCAACTCATCAACCCACCTGTTCAGTGTAGTGAGTATGAGCATGATGAAATATTTGAACACAGGCATTTCCCATGGCGCTCTGTGCAGTCGATCTGTGCAGGAGGCTTATTTTCAATAGTGGGCACATGAAGAACTGTAATAATAATTGTATGTAGCTTAAGTTTTGTAACCTCTAACTCACACAATAACAATTTCAGACTATTGTTACGAACACATCTGTCAAAAGCGCTTACGATGCTTATTGGTATCCGTCAACCCGTTTCAGTTTTCATGACGTCTTTTAATTACAAATACCGATTACCAACATATTTTATTGTTTTCAACATCTTTCATCTAGTAATTGATCTTAACCTTTCAATGGGCACACGGTCGGATCCGACCAAGGCGATGTTCCTTCAAAATTCAGGCGGTCGGATTCAACCGCACCCACCCATAAATACTTATATTTAGTGACTAATTTTCTATGAAGAAGTTGGTAAAATAGAATCTATAAAAACATCTATCCTGTGGTTTAAACAAGTCAGTATATTTTTATTTTCATTCTACTGTCAATTTACGACATTTGCCGACCATACGAAAATGGCGCAATTTTACGGTAGATTAAAAGTAAAAATCCATAGAATAATTGATTTATTTAGACCACAGGATAGAGAATTTTGTATTAATTCTATAATGCCAAACTTCTTCATAGAAAAGTAGTCTCTAAATATAAGTTTTAATGGTTCAAAGTGCTATGGGTGGGTGCGGTTGCACACGACCGCTCGGGATTTGACGGACGCATGGGACTGCATGGGAATTTTATGGGGATTGAAGTGTTAAATTTATAAAGTGAAGACAAGTGGAATTATACCACCACCTCAGCCCTTGACTGAACTCTTGAGTACTCCTCCGCCGAAGCCAACCTGTCAACAAGGGCAGACGTTTGCGGATGTTGCTCGAAAATCTTCACAACCGGTACCTTAACCGGTCTTGTGGTCGAAAACAAAAGAACGTGGATGTAAAATCAGTTCCTGTGGTGAGGGTTTATTTTTGTTGTGAAGAAACGTCGACCAAGATACAAGATACGTCTGTAACAAGCGTTGGACCGCCAAAATAAACGCAAGCACAACTCTGCGTATTGTGGAGCCCACCATACAGCTCTAGCTCCCGTTTGGACAAAAGTACGTCAGTAGAAGACGTCCTGCGTATTCGATCTCTTTACATTTGCAGCTTCTGGAGTCTAATAGGTCCACGAACTTCAAAGCCTACGTACTCCAGGTTCCTGCAAATACAAAGAGACATTCCCTGCTCCCGATTTCTGGCCCTCTGGGGTAGTGTTTCGCCGATACAGGGACGCGCCAAAGAAGAAAGTTCCCCAAATAGTGTTATTTTTACATTTTAAAATATATATATATATATATATATATATATATTTAGGTTAAAGTATATATTGCTATGGGGCAATGTTCTTAATTTTTAAGTCCTTGATGCCTGAAATAAAGTTATTGTTATTGTGACACAAATTATGTTTTTGCTTTTCTTGAAAGACTACAAGGGCTTGTTGTTCATTTTACGAATTTATTACATTTTTGCTTTCAGTATTCATTACACAAGTACTTTTAAAGGTTATGAATTTCATGCACATGACCCGAGAACTCTCGCCCATGCGATACGCTTTCAAGCATACTCGACATTTTGGCCTCGACAAGCATCTCCGCGAGGAAGTTCTGTAAGCGAAAATGGGTTTTATAATTAAACTTTCAAAAATAAAACCTGACATAAACTCACAATAATAATGTAAGAACTAATGTAATATCCATAATTTATAGCTTCAAAAGTCTGTGATAAGACAGTGTATTAAAGATTAAAGTCCCGACTTCGGAAGCTAACAACTTATGTGGAAATTATTTTATTCTTTAACGTTTTTAATCAGGTTTGTAATTTTCAAAGTTCATATGAAAAATCACAATCTACGAGATATTACATACTCGTAGTATACTATGTGGTTTACTGTGGACTCCTCGCGGAAATTAAGTGTCACAGTCTAACATCAAATTTTAACATTTTTCGATTTGTGTCTTTAGTAATTCAAAAATAAATTTGTTAAATTAATAAAATCAGGCGTAACCCTGCGGTAATAGATATGTAAATTAATTACCTAAGATTTGCATAAAAAATAAAATGATGTATTGAAGTTATAACCTTTTTTTAATTTTTAAGACATGCAGATTTCCTCACGATGTTTTCCTTCATCGTAGAGCACATTGTAAGGCAGCATTTAAAATTTTAATTAATGATTTCATTGGTGCTGGCGGGGTTTGAACCCGGGCTGCTCGCATACTTTGACATATACAGCGAGCATTTAGCCCCCAAGCTAACAGGAGGTTGGTTGGCTACCACGACCTTGTCTGATGGAAATTATGAGTAATACTTAAAAAGTTATTTGGAAAAGAGATGTTCCATCTTGTCCTTAAGTGTTAAAATGCACTTAATTCGCAACCAAAAATATAGTACGGGTGTGTGTTAGTTAAACACCATAACTGTTATAGAAAGTGCTACTGAGTTGCTCGAATTAAAAATAACGTCAAAAGTGTGAGATTTCCATGTATGTTTATGACTTAACTTCTGAACCGGTTAAGTGGAAATTATTTTATTATATTTAGTTCTTTGAAGTCAGCTTTTACTTTCTTTCTATGAAAACAAAATCCGTCAGTTATCGAGCAACAGTAAACTCCGAAAAAATTAATAATTATAGAATAATTAGGAGGTGCTCCTGACTTATGTTATTTTTAGGACGATTACGAGCAATCACAGAGTTAACTTTTAAGGTGCGTTTGTTTTAATTTTTGCCTGAAGCTTTTTAATTCTGAACAACTTGAATAAAAAATATAGGCTGTAGTTTATTTACTTTTCTAGACAGTTGAAAACTACGCTACTTTTTATTTAACTTTTCCTTCAGTGCTTTTTGTACGTTACATTCTTATTCATAACATGGAACAATAGGGGCATGTTCATTTATTCCTTTTTTTATTTTTCCGTGTATTCAAGTTGGGTCAAATGCCGTATAGTCAAATTATAAATTAAAAAATTGACGCCGGATAAATGTAACATTTCTCTCACAATACGTAGTAAAACCTTCATCTTTACATAGATAACTCCGAAACACGTTTATACCGAAGTAGGTCACCTATTCAATTTCTCGTTCTTAATAGGATCCAGTCGTACATATTTACAGCACATAATAAACAACTTTTATAATGCTCAAAATTTAAAGTCTTTGTTTCACAAAACTTAACAGTTTAAATTATAATTCTCTATAGTTTGATACTTGTCTTGATAACAAAACTTAATCTTCGTAACACGAATTAAAGTTGTAATTGTGAAGATTTAACTACGCGTTAATTTTTCTACGAGTTGCAAATAAATTACCTGATGATGCACTGGTTGGCACACAAGAACGCATTCAGATACGTACTCGTATTTCATCGAAAGTTTCCATTTTAACTACAATTATATTACCTGAAAAGTGTAGTTTAATTGAAAGCCATTTTCACCATTCGCTATCCTAAAGTGAAAAACTGCGTGCTCCATTTTTATTGTGAAAAAATATTCTTGTGTTGATGTATGGAATAAATGTTTTCTCGATTTTAATATTAGAAACAAATTTATATAATATACAGAGCCTACTATTTTTTAAAAGACCGGCAAATCACCTGCAATTCAGATGATGCAGTAGTTCATGAGCGGTAGTCACTTATCATTAGGTGAGCCACATACACGTTTACCCCTATAGTATAAACAACAACCGAAGGCGATGAAAGGTTCTCGATTTGTGATAGGGAGCAACATAGACAACTGAACAACCCACCTGCACAGTGTATAGAGTACGAGCGTGACGATGAAATAATACAATCTTTCAACGCAAGTATAATGGCGCATTCTTGGGATAGTCAACATATATCAGCAGTAAGTTAAGAGTGTTATAACTTAAGAGAGTTGCACTGGGTGGAAGGATTTCTAGCTGGGATTCCGTCTGGGTTGGTGCCGCCCTCTCACTTATCTCTGCGGCCAAATGTTAGTGCATGCAATACTCCGTCTAGGTCTATAGGGTATCGAGTCAGTATAATTACAGACTGCCGACTGTAAACTCGTACTGGCAAACGCGTTGGGTGACCAATCATTGTATGGCGTGATGACCAATGCATATAAGTGAATGCAAGTCAGAGCTTTCTGTCAATGTATGGAAGAGGCCTATTTTCAATAGGGGATATATAATGAACTGTAATCATAAAAATGAATGTAGCATATTAAGTTTGATATCCACTGACTCACGTAATAACAATTTTATACTATTGTTACTAATACATTTATCAAAAGCGCTTACGATGTTCATCGGTATCTGTCAACCCTTTCAGTTCTCATGACTATAAAGTACTAAACCAAGTTTTTGATAGATGTTGGTTCAACATAGAGTAGGTAATTGATATTTACTTTCAAGTTAAGACAAACGGGACAATAATTGTTTAACTTTTTCAGTTGTTCATATTACGAATTCATCACACTTTTGCTTTAAGAATTCGTAATGTGATTATTTTAAAGGATATGAATTTGATATAAATGCACGCGAGACCGAGAACCGAGAACGCTTGCTCATGCGCACACTCTCAGCATGGTCGACATTTTGGCCTTGACAAAGCATCTTTACGAGCAAGCTCTAAAAAAGCTCTGCAATTGAAAAGTGGTTTTGTTGCAGAGCTTTTTAGAGACCAATTTATGTTAGGGAAAGAGACCCGACTTCTGACGCTTATAAATTATAAGAAAATTATTTAATTCTTTCAAGTATTTTATGTAGGTTTCTACTTTTCAAAGTTTAATTACTCAACCTCAAGGTTTGAGTAATTAAACTTTGAAAGGTTAAGGAAATAGGAATCACGTCTGAACAGTTTTAAAATAACTACAACCCTATTTTCACAACACTAAGGATTTTTACTTAAAATAAAAATGGGACCACCCTTGTGGTTAAAGCCTATTAAGAAAAGAATAATTAAAATCCGTTCAAAATTGGAGTAGTTTTGAGGAACCTTGTCCTTATTAGATGCTGAATAAAAATAAAGTAATAAAAATCGATTATTTTCAGTAAAATAATCGATTATTCTGATCGAATTGGAACACTACATCGATTCGGTGAATCGAGGCGAAAATCTCTTGAATCAGTGCGATAGTACCTAAAATGGCCACGGTATCCTGGGTTTTTAATCTTTTGCTGTTGGCGGACGCAAGAAGAATAAGTTGTACTTGCTTGACAATATGAACGCAACAATTAAATATTCATGAACGCATCCAAAGATGTAGTTGCTTACGCTTTTTCATAAAATAAGGGTGAAAAACACAGTCTACCTGATCGCAAAGAAAATAAAAAAATTAAATAAAATAAAATTTAACAAAAAGTAGAAGCCCTAAAAGCCTAAGCTTCATACTTACCTACTGCTACGATAGAAGTATTTTCCTGATAACAAATCAAATAATAAAAAATTGCGAATGCAACCAACTTGTTAGAATTATGGTAAATATCCCTCATAAGATGAAATGGAAAGACAAGACCTATAAGGGTTTAAGATGTTAAAATACGAGAGTTAATGAAGAAGTAGAAAGAAGAAAACAAGAAAATACTTAAAAGAATATCAGAAGATTATATTTTTTTTATTATGTGCGAGTAGCTATGCAGGTCTAGGTAAAGAGACCAGTATCACTGCGACCTAGAAGATCTATTTTGATCGCTGCTATGGCTATAGTTCACAGCTAAGCCCTATGTCTTCAATGAATCGAAGGAGTTGCTTAGCCGTGAGCAATTTCACTTCTGGGCGGAGTAGACAGTGTCCCAGATGAGTGTTACGTTTGCGCATTAGGGGTCCGCAATCGGTTAGGATGTGTAGAGGCGTTTCTTCCGTTATGGAACAGAAAAAATCCTTGAGTTGCTTAGTCCCAGGATGGACATGTGCTTTTTAAGACAACAGTGTCTAGTTAGGGCTCTTACCAGAATGCGCAATTTATTTTTACTTAATACCAGGGCTTCTGAAGCGAATTTACGATCAAAAGCCCGGAGAATTAAGGTTTTAGAATGTTTTAAGCCCGGTGTGTCAGACCAGATCTTAAGTGATTTATTGTGATAAGAGTTTCAAGGGTCAATCGGGTTAGGCTTCTTGAGATTCCACAAAATGGCTCGGGTCCAAATTGTGTGCACTTAGAGCCCTCCCGTGCAAGTGTGTCGGCAAATTCGTTGCCTACAATACCCTCGTGACCCGGAACCCATCTTAAAACGACCCTGTTTTTACAACCCAGGGCGTTTAAACGGTTCACGCAGTCTCCAACTAGCTTTGAGTTCACTAAGTTTGATCTCAGCGCTAGCAGTGCTGCTTGACTATCAGTGTTTATGTAAATTTTATGGTTGACGTAGTGTTTTTGCAGATTGATTTCCGCACACCGAAGTATTGCGAAAATTTCTGCCTGGAATATAGAGGTGTATCTACCCAAATTTATACTAAGTTTGAATTTTGGGCGTTCCCCGTAAATTCCAAAGCCTACGTCGAGGCCCATTATAGACCCATCGGTATACCATGTGAGGCTATCGACCTCACAGATAGCCTGGCCATTCAGCCAGTCTTCTCTGGAGGGTAATTCCACTATATATGTTTTATCAAAAGATAGTATAGTGGACGCATGATATCTGAGATCATGCATAAGACCGGTGATTCCTTAATTGAGTCGAGCATGGATCTCAATCTGTAGGAGAGCAAGCTCAGACCGCCCTGGGCGTTAATTCTATACAAACTAGCCCTCGCCTCCTTGTCTATATAGAGATCAAGGGGCGTTAGGCATAGAAGTGCATTAAAAGCCGCTCCAGGCGATGATCGCATAGCTCCAGTTGCCATTAGGCAGGCAGTTCTTTGTAGACTATTTAGTCCGTCCGCAGTCGTCTTTTGGTTGGCCTTGTTACACCAGACAATAGAGGCGTAGGTGAGAATCGGCCTCACTATGCTGCTGTACAGCCATAGGACCATACTTGGACGCAAGCCCCAGTTGTTCCCGACCAAACGACTGCACGTACCTAAAGCAATTTTTGCCTTATGGTGTACGTTGCTAAAGTGAGAGTTCCACGTTAGTTTTTGGTAGATTGTTACGCCCAAGTACTCAACTTCCGTGGAAAATGGTACTTCTTTGCCATTAAGTTTTGGTTGGACTAATTTGTCCAACCGTGTCTTTTTGATGAAGGGTATTATAACAGTTTTATCAGAATTAACTGATAAACTGTTATCCCTACAACAGTTATTTATGGTGTTTAGGGCTCTTTGTATTATTGACGATAAAGTACTTTGGCAAAAGCCCCTTGCAATGATCACAAGGTCATCAGCATAATCCAATGTGTCAATGCGTAGTTGCCATTTTGTACAATAGTTGGTCAACCGCAAGAGTTCAAAGAAGGGGTGACAAAACACCTCCTTGTGGGCAGCCTCTTGTGGTTTCAACCTCAATCGAAGTTTGAAACAGCGCTATTTTTGCCTTTCTGTTTAAGATCATCGACTTCACCCATCTGATGGTTGTGGGGTCAACATTTTTATATGTTAGGTCCCCAATCAGCAGTGATGAGGGGCTACTGTCGAAGGCGCCCTCAATATCTAGAAAGGCACAAAAAGCAATTTTTTTATTCTCCAGTTCTTTTTCGACCCTGTCAATGACGCTAATCAAGGCTGTTTCCGTAGATTTGCCTCTGCGGTAAGCATACTGGTTGTAATGTATGGGCCTCGTAGCTAAAGCTACGACCCTTATATCTATAACCTTTTCCAATGTCCTAAGAAGAAAGGAAGATAGGCTTATAGGTCTAAAGGAATTTGGTAAAGCGTAGTCCCTTCTACCAGCCTTAGGTATAAATAGAACCTTGACAAGTGTCCATCGTTCTGGAATATATCCCCATGCAAAACTTGCTCTGAAGATTTTTACCAGATAAGGAAGAAGGATGTCGATACCCCTCTGTGGTTGGATGGGAATTATTTCATCCTCCCCGCTTGACTTAAATTTTTCAAAGGAGTCAACAGCCCACTGCACCAGGTTTGGCCTTATTATCTTTGCGTTATGTATTGCAGGCGTGGTGAAGAGTGCACGCCTTGCAATACATAACGCAGTGTTGGTACCGACTTTGTTATATGGCAGCGAAACCTGGGTATGCCAGAAGAAGCATAAAAGCAAGTTGAATGCAGTGGAGATGCGATCTCTTCGTAAAATGTGTGGCGTTACCATAGCCGACCGAAAGCGAAACGAAGAGATTCGCAATATGGCAGGATTGCAAGATGACCTTATCACAAAAATAGACAGGGGCGTACTCCAATGGTTTGGGCACGTTGAACGAATGAGTGAAGACCGAATGGTGAAGAAAATATATAGAGCGAAAGTAAATATTAAAAGGTGTCGAGGTAGACCGAGACTAACTTTTGAACACCATGTGAGCAAAATGCTCGAAGAGGGGAGGGTCAAGAGTACTCGGATACCTAGACGTGCATGTATGAAGAAGTTAATGAACCTGAAAGAAGCGAAAGAGGTATGTAAGGATCGTGACCTTCGATCTGTTCTCTCTGGCTACCCCGTTAGGGATTGTGCGTGAAGATAAGTAAGTAAGTAAGTAAGTATCTTTACAGCCTTACGCCAGTCCTCATTGCAAGGCCTTCGTAGGGCTCTGAAAGAGTTCAAGGCTGAAGTCTTGTATGACCCTGGGAAATGGGTTGACGCTAGTAACTCCAATGTTTCTGTTTCACTATTAGTGAAGTTAAGATTATATATATATATATATATATATATATAGATTGCCTCGTTGGTGTAGTGGTTGTAGTAGTGCAAATGCTGATCATGAGGTCCTGGGTTCCAATCCAGGGTCGGGCCAGAAATATCGATTATTGAGTTTTTCCGTCAAGAAATTCTCAGTAGCCGCCCGGAGTCAAGAAGTTGGCAGTGTCTCACCCCCCGTGCCTCGGAAAGTACGTAAAGCCGTTGGTCCTGCGCCTGATCTCTCTCCGGTCGCGTCGGTTTACCGTCCCATCGTATTATGAGAGTGAGGGAATAGAGAGTGCACCTGTGCTTGCACATACATTTGGGCACTATAATCCTGTTCTGCGCCGATGACTAGCCTCCGTTGAGGCAGGCCGCGTGACCAAAATTCGGTCTGGAGGACATTATTATTATATAGCAAATATCAAAATTCGCTGGCCACTCGTCATAACAGCCGAGGTCAGGATAGCGCGATCCGCGAGGTAATGCTGTGCGATACGAAAATGTAAGAAAATACCACAATTCCCGCGTCGATACGCTCGGGACGAGCATGTCTTAGGAGGGGGCAGTGTTACGCGCTCAAATCGGCGGCACTAGCGCCATCTAGTCTCGAACCGAAGAACTAAACTTCTTGAAGTTTAAAACTCGAACTCTCGGTACCTTGCGCGTGTTTACTTGAACATTCTGGATATTTTACTAATTTATATAAATAGGCGCTGCAAGATGCGATCGTGGTAGTGTTGATTTGGCGAGACAAGCGAAGCTTCGGAGCGGAATAAAGTGAATTAGTGTGTTTAATTATTAGTGTTTTAAGTTTTAATTTGTGTAAAGTAAATGAAAGTGTTAATTTAGGTAATTTTATCGGCAATTTTTATTGTCACGAACCTCAACGCTCGTAACAGTACTAAATATCAAGTTGCGGGATATGAAGCTATTATGCTCTCGTTTACTCTACATATAATTCAGCGGGGCCGTACTGTGCAAAATATGTATTTTATGCCCCATATAATAATTACGTTTGAAATTCTAATATGGTTCAGTAATGTATTTCAATATTAAAACAATCTATATTACATAATAATACTATCGGATTTAATTAGGACTTCCCCGGAAATGGTGTCATAGTTAAACATCTATTGTCTTATTATCTAATTTAAATTACTTGGAACTGATTCCAAATCATTTGTAAAATTATTTTGCTGCTCAATAGAAGCAGGTGTCAAGTTAGCCAAAAATTTGGCTGGGTTAAAATATAAATATTAAGTTTAAGCGTATTTATTACCATTCTTAAATTATACTTTGATAGGTAATACCTATCTCTTGTCCATAACTTCATAATTGAATTATGAATACCAACCCAATGATATTTATCATTGTAATAGTGGAGACGAACTGTCCACTATTAACAGACTCCGAGTGGTTTTCTTTAAGGTGGAGAAATGAAACTACTGTTTATGTTTATGAATGTACTGTCGAATGGGATTCGGAATGGAATATCTTTTGCATCAACCTTGCCTATATTTATATGGCTGGCTCACTATTGATTTGCCAATGGTAACAATTAATATTTTGCCTAGCCAATTATATTGCTTATTTTATGACCAATGAAAACTATTTAAAATATACAATTATCTACGTTTCGTTTCCCGGCGTGAGACTTGTTTGTTGTTCACGAAGCTACGTCGCTGGACCGGGCTATATAAGACATGCAGATCGGTGCGCACGCGTAGTCGGCGGGCGGCGGCGGTGTGGAATACAGCTCCGGAACAGCAAGAGGAAACGAACTGCGGCGTTGGAGAAACGGCTCACCATTGGTCGACGGATACGTGACGATAGCGGCGTGTGAAGTCGGTGTGGCGCTGAATGATATTTGCGGCTGCTTCTTGTTTCTTTATAAGAACGTCAAATTATCTATATACAGTCCGCAGTATCTCAGTAGCCAAGAATAATTAGGAAATAAAATGTTTTTTTTATTTATTCTCGCCTTCCGCGTTATGGTAGCAGCGGAGTATATATTATTTATTCCCGTTTAGGTTTGATTAATCTGGCTGCTACATCATTTTATAATTCTTAGAATAAATGTCAAAGAATAATTAAATAAAAACATATTAAAGGATAGGAAAGAAAATTGTGAAGAACATTTACTTTTATTTTGCTATCGATCATCATTCATCATAATTACAGTCGGCGCTACCTATCGTATTCTAGCATAAATATTAACCATCGTATCAACAATAGAGAGGAAGATACTGTTACCCATCTCCTGTTTCAGTTTTTATCGCCTTTTTTAGACACCTACGGGATGATATGGGGTTTTAAATTTTATAGCACTACCGGAACTTGCCATTTTATTGGTAAGAGTAATTACAACAAGATGAAGATCGAGATTGATTTTTTTTAATACATAATTAAATAAAGGAAAATAATATTTTTTGTTACGATGTCGTGGTTATTTGGAGGTGCTGGTCTTAAAACTCATTATTTTTTTATACATTAGTATGTGCATAAGCCATTGATATTGCGAAGTTCAATTTTAAGTGCTAATTTACCACGTGCTTGACGGTGAAGTAAGATTACGAGGAAGCCTGCATCCCCTTGGATTACAATATTTCGAGTACATGAGTCCACCAACACGCACTGATAGAAAAACCCAATAACTCATTTTGGCCCGACCGGGAATTCAAACCCACATGATTAGAAAACATGCTTGCGACCACTAGAAGTCATTAGAGAGACCAAACGTTCGTCTAAAATCTATTTATAGCAGTTGTTCTTAAATATCAAATGATCATTGTCATTACCAGCCCCGGCAAGTCTCACTAAGAGCAAGGCCTCTCCCATTATAGGGTGCAATTTATTTTGTCAGTATTTTATATCAAAATTAAATTTTAACTTTTACAAAAAAAGAATTAATGCTTATTTTTTCTTTCTAGCCACGGTTATTGATTTAAACGGCATTCCATTTAAAGTATATTTACAGTGAATATAGCCTGCGATAAAGCGAAGGCTTTAGGTGATATATGTATGCGGCGAGCGGGGATCATCTGCTCATTTTATACCAAATCCATATTAAGTGAATATTGCATTTAATTTTCTATATTGCGGTCATGATAGTACACAATATTTCGTGGAGTTCACGTATTGTGTACTTTCAATAAAAATTTTGTTATTTATCTACGGCTGGCAGTCTCTGCTAATGACAAAAGAGTTGCTATTTAAGTGTTTCCTCGCTAAATATTTTCATTATTTAGCGAGGAAACACAGACAAAGTAATTGGTGCAACAATCAGTCATTTGTTTTCAACGTGTGGCCAAACAACGTGTTGACAACAAATAAGAGGTGATCAATCGATCCTGGTTGTCCTATGGATGTAAGAGATAATAAGCTGATGGTGAACGTTGTGAGATTTTGGCTCTTACCTTGGAATTCCTGCACACACTCTTAAAAATGTGAAATGGTGAGTTTGGACTTTTTTTTTCGTTTATATATGAGTGAGTACGTTTTCATTATGCTATCATTGTGCGTTATGCTATTTACAACATAAGGCTTTTATAGAATGACAAAAGAGTACGCAGTCCGTCTGATGGTAAGCAGATATTGTGGCCCATAGACTATATGTCTCTATACTATCTCTATACTATATATCTATATCTATCTTCGATCATATCGAAGAATCAAAGTGCAGCATGCGTTACCACTCCTGAGGACTAATATAAAATGCCTCATTTCCAGTGAAATGGATCTCAGGTTCTCTATACTCATAATATAAGACACAGCAGCATTACACTTGTATTCCACGCTGGTATTTTGTGAGAGCGTGGCCCTTTCCCGGTCGAACAGACCCATTTATATCATAACCACAATATAGCTGCAACGCTGCTCTACCACGTCTGAAAGTAGCGGTATTAGCTAGTGTTATACGTCACGCCTCGCCACTAGTTGCGGTTAGTTGAAGTCAAGCATAATTTTTAAAAATAAGTAGAAAAATAATCTTGTAGGTTTTTGTGCCTTCATGTTATCAAGAACCGCTTAACATAAAGTAAAACAAGTTAATTCTTTGCCTTTACCATAAGAAGTTGGACCAAAAGTATATATCATTGTCTTTAGCGTTAAATTACAAAGTTTCATACTTTAAATACGATGCAGTAAAATATTAATCAAACAAAAGTATGCCAAGAAGGTTCTAAAACTATGTTCCTTCTGCAAAATCATTGTTTAATATAAAACGAAACACACAACGATCTTTGTAACTAGATATAAAGAATATAACGATAACCTAAGTTTCTATCATGGATCATCATAATCATCATTACAGCCTATCATAAGTCCACTGCTTAACATAGTCAATCCTCATAGACTGCCCTATAGAAAGATAGAAAGAGTATTTGCCAAAATCGCCACGCTTGGCATACGGTTTAGCCCGCGGTGCGTTATTATTTTAATTTGCTGCCCTTTTGCATGTCTCTCTGTCACCTTTTACAAAACCCATGGTTTGACATGGGGTAGTAGATTCTCCTGCGCCACCACTACACGACTAACAGATACAATCAACATTCAATATATATAATTAAATATAAATATAGATAAAAAATATAAACAGTAATACATTAATTCAAAATTATTATAAGTTTAATATCAATAAAACAAGGTAAATAAAAACTACACTTATCCAACCGAGAATAGTGCTATGGACGTAGCACTGACAAACATTTCAAGAAAAGTAACGAAAGGACATTGTAGCGAGCAAATGTCTCGGAAGTCCAGTTCCCCTTAGCCACCTCTCTTACGACATCTATAAGATGATACGAGATAGTGGATTATCTTATGATCTAGTGAACAGTATGGTAACGGTATGACGCATCTGCATTTTGATTATTTATCGATAGTAAATGTCTAATATGGACTACAGCATCCACTTACTATGAAGTTTTCGTTTATCACCCTTACTAACTCTGGTATTTAAAAAATTACCGCGACTTACAAAGGCATCCTCTTCGTCTAAACTTTCACTGGCCACTAAGAAAATAAAAAAAATATACACGGTTAAATTAAATTCTAAACGAGCAAAGCTTCAGTCGCAGATAAAAACTTGTATTTAATTTATTTGTCGGATATCATTTACACTGTTCATATATACTCGTAAGGGAAGGATATGGGACTGGAATAAAAAATGAAGCTATGTTTTCCAACAAGCTTTGTTAACTTTAACTTTAAGGTCGTGTTATATGTAGCAATCGTGAAGATTAGAGCTTGAACCTTAGCAATAAGATTTATTTTCCTTTGTATTTGTTGTTTCCGATTTTATGATTACTTTGTAAAGTTTATTTTTATACGCGCAGAGTTTTCAAATTAGCAGTGAAAATTTCTATGACTGCTTTGTATTAAAACACATAATTATAGACTTTGAAATTAACGACAAGAAATTATATTCCTGTATGTTTAGGTTATTTTTATAGGATAAGGGTGACAAGCGAGCACACGGTTCACCTGATGTAAGTGGATGCTGGGCCCATAGACATCTACATCTATCCTCGATTAATAATCAAAATGTAGATGCGTTTGTCACCTCTGAGAACTGATATGGAATGCCTTGTTACCAGTAAAAAGGGTCTGTGGTTCTTTACACCTACCATACGAAACACAGCAGCATTAAGCTGCTTTTTGTCACTGGGATTCTGTGAGAGAATGTTCCTACACCGGTCGAGCCGACTCATACGTGCAGCCATTATATAGCTGCAGCATGGCTCCATCACGTGTAAAGTTTCGTACATGCCTAAGTTTTGCCTGCGGCTTCATATGTTATAGGTAAAGTATAATTGTTGTAGGTAAAGTTGAGGCATTCCAGCGTAGTTGTAAGAAGCATCAATATATATATATTTACTTTATGTTGATTTCAGGTATCTATTTATCATTAATTGTATGATTCACTGGTCTATCAGTCTTGAAACAAATAATAATAAAATTTGAGAACAATAACTTTATTTAATAACCGTGTAGTGCCGGTGTAATAATATCCACTACCCCATATCATCACATGCATTTTATGCAAACAATTCTAAATAATAAGAAACTGCGGTTGCCAACCGCTTGCCAAGCGTGAAAATGTGGCAATATCCCTTTATGAGGCAATCTAAGTTCAGCAGGGGTCTTTAATAAACTGCAATGGATACTAATTCATTTATGTATCACTATCGTTATAGCTTAAAAGTACACTGCTGGACAAGGACTACTCGTATTGTAGAGAGAATTGGCAATACTCTTCATGCTTGGCGTGCAGAATGACGGGCGCAGTGCTAGAGGACTCGCACGTTTGAAGATACTGCCCATCGTATGTTTAAGTATTATACATCTGACGTAAACGAGATGAATTGAACTATATATTTTTATTCAGTATTTTTAAGCCTTTATTTATAACATTATAATAAGTAATACAATTAAACATTGAAATATTTGAAAACAGCATGTTAGCGGTCATCTCATACCCGGGACTTATCAGTCATGTACGCTTTTATAGCTTATTAACTCTTATTAAATGTTATTTGTAACTTGTTGATAGACATATAAATAAAAATAAATAAATTCTTATAAGCCATAGTAGCTTAGATGGTTAGCGCTAGCTGCAAATTTCTCAAGTACGCGAGCAAACCGGGTTCGATCCTCGCCGGCGTCAATGAAATTGTTAATTGCAATTTAAAGTGCTGATTTCGTGAGTGCTCGGCGGTGAAAGAAAACATCGTGACGAAATCTGCATGACAGAGAAATGAGAAAAAAATATTTTGAAGACATGTGGAGTTCGTCAACACGCATTGAGGCAGCGCGCTGGACAATTCCATGCCCTAAAACCCTTTCAGAAATGAGCGAAGGACTGTGCCCAGGAGTGGGACGTATATAGGCTGTTCTTGTAACTTAAACTTTTAACTAATTACTTATGTATATAAAATCTTTTTTATCTCGTTTCGCATCAATTGCACTTGCACAGAAATATTATATATTTTATAATTTTATATCATTAATTGCATTTTTATGCAAATTTGAACAGCCTCTGCCCCACCCGTAAGGCGATGCATCCAAAACTGTATTTCACCCTCTTAGAATTTTCAATAATCCTTTGTTATCGGATGCCTAAGTAATAAAAGGTACTCTGGTTAGATTTTCACACTTCTACGTACAACTGTTTGGGCTGTGATTATTATAATATAAAACTTTAAAAAAATTTGTACTTAATTAGCTAATTTACAAAAATTTTAAAAGTTATTATAATAAAAAGTTAAGACCATTTACAATTTTTCACCTATGGAATACTTAAAATAACAAGAAAGTGTATAACAGCACGTACACTTACAAAATACTCAAGATAACGAGAAAAGTATAGGCAAATAACAGCACGTTAAATTTAACAAAATATTATGAAAAATATTTATCAGATAGTGAAGGTCTAATTGCTTCGACATTTTTCTAGTTTGAGAACACTCAAATGAAATGAATCAATTTTTATGTGATGTACGAGTATGTTCACGTGATGTAGCATTAAAAGATCTGCAGGATCAATTTTGTCTATTTCACCGAGTAGTTCAGGACAATCAACATTTCTGTCCAAAATTTTAAAAAGGAAAGAGACACACTGCATTCACTCGGCATCAGGTGGACTATCACGTAGCTTGTTTTTCATCCTTATTGTATATAAAAGGAACGACAATCAAATAAGTTTGCAGTCGGTAGCAAAGTTTTTGAACCAACTTCGAACACATTTTTCATTTGTTTTCTATAGTGAAGTTGCGAAAATCATTTAGCGATATGACATTCCTTTCATTTTGCATCCAAAGCTTCATGTTGTTTGTACCTGCGGCATAGTAAGGAATAGTTTTATTTCCTGTGTATTTCTATGTGGAATGTGAATGCAAAATTTTACATTTTCCCAACTATGCTCTCACTACATGAACTAAATAAAAGATGAAAATTAACACATAATATAGAATAATGAAATTATTGAAATAAAAACCAACCACTGTGACATATATTCATTTATTTCTAGAGGACAAGCCAGTTACATACATAATTTTTTTTATATAATACACATCTATATACTATGGGTTAGCACTAACTTCAGAATATGAACTTATTTATTTCTAGTTCTTTGAAGACTGCTTTTAATTTTTAAATATTTATAGTATTTAATTTTTATTATAAATAATTTATACTGGTAATAAGTTATCTCATTCCGAATTCTTAGAGAGTAGATTCAAGTTTTTATATGTATCTCTCTCTGGCTGGTTAATCCTGACAAAAATTTTGATTTCTGTGAGCGCGCACAATTTATATTTGTATTATATTTTACAGGACTTTATATTTTATTTTATAACATGGGGAAATTATCTTGAAACTCACCGAAAATGCACTGTAAATAAAATAAATCTCCATATACGTAGCGAACTTTCAAACAACCCGTTTCGGTCGGGCCAAAGGATGTTAAAATTTGAATCGAAAAAATAATTATGAAATAAATAAAGAAAAAATAATTTATTTATTTTTAAACTTATAAACTGGTACGAATACGCTTGAATTAAATTTAAAAATATATCAATGAGTTATTTTTTTTTCAAAAATATACACACTGTAACTTACAGCTGTAAGTTTTTGAAGCAAATTTTAAAATGCATCAAGCTGCCTAGAATACAAAGCGTAGCATAGAAATAGACATACGAGTATACGATTACATATATACGCACAAAAATATTACTAGACTTCTTGAGAATAAAGATAAAAATTAATTCAATGGTCATGACGCTTCAAGAAAGCCATATTATGTAAATTAAATACCAAGACCAACTACTACGATAATAATTTTAGTATATTTTTAAAGAGCACCTCCCGCCCTCCCTCAATTGCGTGCACTAATCCCTTCACAACTAGTCCCAGCACCACTACCGCCAACACCACTACTCCTGGCACTACTACTCCCAACACCACTATTCCAGGAAATCTCTTGCTCTTCAATCCAGGTAAGACACATCATTGTGTTTAATTAAACGGATGGTTGCGAATTAGATATTAATGTCTTTATTGTAAAGAATTTCCGCAAGGTAACGCCCGATTCTATCAAAAAATTTACAAAATAAAAACTCCTATACTATAACTATACTATGACTATAACTCCTCCCCCTCCCCCCACATCACCTCCCACCCCCTAGTTCAGGCAACTTACTTCTTCTTCAGACTGAGATATTATATCACTACTTTCTGATTCAGTCTGGTTAATGTCGCGCTCAGGAACGTAGTTGTCACCCGATCCTGATGAAAAATCCCCATCGTCTGAATATTCTTCTTGTAATACTCTAGCAAGCTGGCTTTCATTTAAAGGCGGTCGTTCTGATGATCGCAAAGAGTGGCGACCGCACAGAATACGACAAGTTTTACTGCGTCCGCGTGGCATTTGAATAAAGCACCCATTTCAATGTCACTTTTACTGTGCGGGTGGCGCGATGCTAAAGTGACGCAATAATCTATTGGTCAACGGGGGCGCAGAGGCAGTGGGGAGGGTGTCCTAGCAATGCAGGAGTAAGCAGGATAAAAATAGGTAACAGAGATGCCAACCTACGCAATATTACGAATACGTACTATTGCGTAAATTGGCATCCGTGGGATACTTTTTCTAGTGGGTGCCAGCAACGTAATGCATAGCACACTATTTGTATGGTAACCACCGACTACACTATGACGCTTTTAGCGCTCAATGTGTTAAATTTATGTCACTAATTCCACCGCAAACAAGCTCTATTTGTTGGCACTCAGTAAAACATATTTAGGTGGATTTTAATAGTCTTAATTTCTACATAGCATAACCATCAAGAGAATCTGCGGAATCCGATGTGTTTAACACAGCGTTTAACAGTTTATCACTAAGATTTTTATTTACCGGGTAAACAGACAATATCTTTTTTGAATTTTTACCATGATCTACATCTCAGGCTCCCAAGTTTCAAACTAGGATAATGCAGAGTCCCGAAGGGCCTTACCGGTCTTTTGCAACCTTCTCAAAGCTGCTCCATTTTAACTCGTCTCCCAAATAATATCGAAGCTTTCGCACCAGGCAGCTGCTCCGTCGTTGCTTTCGTCCGGATCTAAAATTGGCACCGCGACGTAGTCGTGCCGCTTATTTGAAACCATTGCATTTCGGATGGTTTCCAATAGCCCTTTCACCAATTCCAAATCCATATTGAAATAATTTGCACTGTAATATTTAAAAGAAAACTATTAACAAAAAGCACGGGCGATCCCACTTCTGATGCTATTTTCATTGAAAATTAAAGAAAGAACTAGGGAAAACATATTGGTTCATAAATAAACTTAAATTGTCCTATTAAGCTAAAAGGAGCTGTTAAAATCTTCCTCATAACAAGGGACAAATTACAAAAGGAATTTAGCTAATTTAAAATAATATATTTACAGAAAATATCTTCACACATATTCTAACCACAAGACATAATAAGCAAATATAAGCGAGACATTGTGGAAATTTACTTAACTTGCTAATGTGAAGAATAACCAAGTACTCAAACGAATTTCCTTGAATTCGGAGTATTTATAAGATTACCCCCAATGTCGCATTTATTTTTTTTACAATTGAACAACTCTCAACACATTTAAATATCTACAATCAAATTATAAAATTAATAACCATTAAATAAAATCATAAAAATCATTATAAAAACCATTTCAACAGTTTTTTTATATTAAATTTGCATTATAAATATATTTCAGAAAAAAATTGGCCGAAAACGGTTTAACGCAAAAAAGTAATAAGATAAAGCAACTAAAATCTTACTTTAACACATTCAAAAATATGTGTCGGAAACTAAAACACGATAAGCCAATTGTGTGGGAAATAACAGGATAGCGTTAATTATTAAAAATGGTAAAAGTGTGAGAGCTGATGTTCAACTTGCTCTCTTGCTTGCGCAATTTATCATTATCAATAATAGGACAGCGTAACGCTCTATACATTCAGCATAGAGTAATTACAGTTTGACCATACCGCAGTATGCCCCCATCACAATTACACACCAGTGCAATGTGAAGGACACAATTACATGATAACACCAAATTATACAAACCAACAGCAACCTTACCCATCTCCACATACATACATACTGCACAACCTCACAGCAACACCATCCTCCTTGCGTGCACCAGCAGAGTCACCACAATGGACGGAATAACGACATCTTAGCACGCGTAGACTGACTTCACTCGTGAAACGACTCAAGCGGAAGCTCTCGCGCTCTGCACCTACATTGATTTTTACACTGCACAAACGAATGGGAGCGTTTTAGCAGTAGAGCGTTATTTTAATACATTTATTATAATATACATATAATAACATACTTTAGAAACAGGAAGTAGTAACGAATTAACAATTCTTAAGACATCAAAAGTAATTCACAAATGGATTAAATACTTACTAAACTTAACTTAATTTTAATTCAAAAATTATTCTTAATCTAGCACGGCACGACCTGTATATACCTCGTCCTCGAAGTACACTTCAGTATAATATGTTTTTCTTTTATTTCTTTTGATTCATCTAATGGCCATATATATAAATATAATAAACATTATTACCATTTGTTACTTGTTAAGTGGGTGTTTATACACAGATATGAAGATAGAAATGATGCGATATCATATTTTTTTTCAAATCGCTGCTTATACATAGATAAGAAGATATAAAGAGAGTCAAGTCAGATCAGCATTTTAAGTCAGACTTTGATCTTATAGAAAGTCACATAATTGAATATGTACCAAACTATATTATAAGTAATCATTTTTTTCTGAACATATTCACAAGTAAGAGAATGTGTATAATATTTTTTTAATCTAGAAATATTTTACAAATAAATGAGTTTTTTTATTACGTAATATTTTCAATCAAATTTTTTGATTCAATATTTTGTTCTAACCATTCTCGTAGCCACAACCTAAGTTTTTCTTTTGCGATAGTAATTTCTCTTAAATTACCTCCCCTTGAGCAAAATTCGGGTAAGGTTTACAATATAGTCGCCAGAACTAGAGAGTGGGAGAAGTTGTAGAGTCACCCCCTACTTCTCCTCCCTACCGAACGTGCTTAGTTTTTATTTTATAAATTTCTTAATAGAATCAGGCGTTACTTTGCGGAAATTCATTATAATAAAGACATTAATATCTAATTCGCAACCATCCGCTTAATAAAACACAATGATGTTTCCTGCCTGGATTAAAGAGCAACTGCCGCACTCAATTGCGTGCACCAGTCCCGTCACCACAAGTCCCAGCACCATTACTCCCAATACCACTACTCCCAACACAACTATTTCAGGAAATCTCTTGCTCTTCAATTCAGGTAAGACAAATCATTGTGTTTAATTAAAGGGGTGGTTGCGAATGAAATATTAATGTCTTTATTGTAAGGAATTTCCGCAAGGTAACGCCTGATTCTATCAAAAAATTTATAAAATAAAAACAAGACACGTAAGGGGGGTGGGAAATTAGGGGGTGACTCTACAACTTCTCACCCTCCCCCCACATCACCTCCCACCCCCTAGTTCAGGCAACTTCTTCTTCAGACAGAGATGTTATATCACTACTTTCTGATTCAGTCTGGTTAATATCGAGCTCAGCAACGTAGTTGTCACCCGATCTTCATTAAAAATCCCCGTCTGAAGATTCTTCTTCTAATACTCTAGCAAGCTGGCTTTCATTTAAAGGCGGTCGTTCTGATGATCGCAAAGAGTGGCGACCGCGCAGAATACGACGAGTTTCACTGCGTCCGCGTTGCATTTCAATACATCACCTATTTCAATGTCACTCTTCCTGAGAGGGTGGCGCGATACTAAAGTGACTCAATAATCTATTGGTCAACGGGGGCGCAGAGGCAGTGGGGAGGGTGTCCCCTAGCAATGCAGGAGTAAGCAGGACGAATATAAGTAACAGAGATGGCAAGCTACGCAATGTTACGAATACGTAATATTGCGAAGACTGGCATCATATAATGAAAGGGTTGTAATTGGTGCCAGACTACGCAATATTACGAATACGTACTATTGCGTAGATTGGCATCCATGGGATACTTTTTCTAGTGAGTGCCAGCAACGTAATAATGCATAGCACAACATTTGTATGGTGACCACAGACTTCACTATGAGGCTTTTTGCACTCAATGTGTTAAATTTATGTCGCTAATTCCACCGCAAACAAGCTCTATTTGTTGGCACTCAGTAAAACATATTTAGGTGGATTTTAATAGTCTTAATTTCTACATAGCATAACCATCAAGAGAATCTGCGGAATCCGATGTGTTTAACACAGCGTTTAACAGTTTATCACTAAGATTTTTATTTATCGGGTAAACAGACAATATCTTTATTGAATTTTTCCCATGATCTACTGTCTCAGGCTCCCAAGTTTCAAACTAGGATAATGCAGCGTCCCGAAGGGCCTTACCGGCTTTTGCAACCTTCTCAAAGCTGCTCCATTTTAACTAGTCTCCCAAATTATCTAAGCTTTCGCACTAGGCAGCTGCTCCGTCGTTGCTTTCGTCCGGATCGAAAATTGGCACCGCGACGTCGTCGTGCCGCTTATTTGAAACCATTGCATTTCGGATGGTTTCCAATAGCCCTTTCACCAATTCCAAATCCATATTGAAATAATTTGCACTGTAATATTTAAAAGAAAACTATTAACAAAAAGCACAGGCGATCCCACTTCTGATGCTATTTTCATGGAAAATTAAACAAAGAACTAGGAAAAAATATTGGTTCAGAAATAAACTTAAATTGTCCTATTAAGCTAAAAGGAGCTGTTAAAATCTTCCTCATAACAAGGGACAAATTACGAAAGGAATTTAGCTAATTTAAAATAATATATTTACAGAAAATATCTTCACACATATTCTAACCACAAGTCACAATAAGTAAAAATAAGCAAGACATAATAAAGGAAATATACTTAACTTGTTAATGTGAAGAATAACAAAGTACTCAAACGAATTTCTTTGAATTCAGAGTATTTATAAGATTACCCCCAATGTCGCTTTTATTTTTCTACAATTGAACAACTCGTAACACATCGAAATAATACTAGTTTTTACGGAATTTATCGTGTATATTTAACTTTTTAAATACCCGACGTTTCGAACGCTTTAAAGCACTCATGGTCACGGGCGGGACTGAGATGTTCAACGTCCAGATGTCATAGTTAACTGCGGTTACAATAGATTAAAATTTAACTTTTGTTCCGATCTACACAGTATGAACTTATGGTATCTTGAAGTCTTGCAGTTGTATGCTTGGGTTGGGATTTAATTTTATTTATTATAGGATCCCAAGCAGATGATAGCACCCAGCCATCTTCTATATTGAAATTAGGAAGTTTTTTGATTTCAATAGCCTCGCGAATCATCCTTGGAAGGGATCGGTGTTCTTTAGCGAGGATTTGTGGTCTCTCAAATCTGATGTAGTGACGTGGGCGATCCTGTACGTGTCCACAGACTCCGCTCGACTAGTTATATATATATATATATATATATATATATATATATATATATATATATATATATATATATATATATACCATTTGTACCACCACATTTGTTGTGTTACCATTTGTAACTTGTTTAGTGGGTGTTTATTATACACAGATATGAAGAAAGAAAAGATGCGATATCATATTTTGTCACATCGCTGCTTATGCATAGATATGAAAATAGAAATAAAGAGAGTCGAGTCAGATCAGCATTTTCAGTCAGACTTTGATCATTTACCGCAGTTAACTATGACATCTGGACGTTGAACATCTCAGTCCCGCCCGTGACCATGAGTGCTGTAAAGCGTTCGAAACGTCGGGTATTTAAAAAGTTAAATATACACGATAAATTCCGTAAAAACTAGTATTATTTCAATGTGTTACGAGTTGTTCAATTGTAGAAAAATAAAAGCGACATTGGGGGTAATCTTATAAATACTCTGAATTCAAAGAAATTCGTTTGAGTACTTGGTTATTCTTCACATTAACAAGTTAAGTATATTTCCATTATGTCTTGCTTATTTTTACTTATTGTGACTTGTGGTTAGAATATGTGTGAAGATATTTTCTGTAAATATATTATTTTAAATTAGCTAAATTCCTTTCGTAATTTGTCCCTTGATATGAAGAAAATTTTAACAGCTCCTTTTTAGCTTAATAGGACAATTTAAGTTTATTTCTGAACCAATATTTTTTCCTAGTTCTTTGTTTAATTTTCCATGAAAATAGCATCAGAAGTGGGATCGCCTGTGCTTTTTGTTAATAGTTTTCTTTTAAATATTACAGTGCAAATTATTTCCGGTTTTTCTCAAACGTACGGCCCACGATGATGATGTCATCCAAGTAGACCAGACAGGCATCGCCAATTAGCCCGGCAAGTACAAGTTCCATCAGCCTTTCAAACGTTGCACAAACCAAACGGCATTAATTTAAATTGTCACAGACCCTTTCCCGTCGAAAACGTAGTTTTCTCCTTGTCCTTGGGGTCAATTTCAACTTACCAGTAGCCACTTTTTAGATCTAGCGTGCTAAACCACTTTACTCCTGTAAGCATGTCCAGCGTATCATCAATTCTTGGCAAGGGATAGCCTGTCCTTCTACGTAACGTCGTTCAGACGGCGGTAGTCAACACAAAACCACATGCTGCCATCCTTCTTCTTTACCAGCACCACTGGTGAACACCATGGACTAGAGCAAGGTTCAATAACACCACCCTTTACCATTCCTTCAATTATGGTTTCCACTTCCTTTTCACGTGCTACCGGCAATCTTCTTGGCCGCTGACGGATAGGCAATTCTTCTCCTGTGTTTATTTTGTGTTGAACTAAGCCAGTCTTTCCTATGTCAGTATCGTTTGATGAGAATACATCGGCATACTTGAGTAACAACTTCTTCGCCTTGACCATTTCGGTCGGGGAGAGAACGCTGCGAAAGTCTTCCAAAAGTGAGGTCACTCTCGTTTGTGCATCCTTGCTGGGGGTCTCACTGGATAGATATTGGCACCGACGTAACCAATCCACTTCCTCACAAGTACCAACCTGCGTGCCTTTTTCTATAATCTGTTCCCGGTCACAAAGGTTCAGCACACGTACTCCTGAGATGTCAGTGGTTCTGACCAAGGTTCAAGCTACTTTCCATGAAAGGTCATTGTTTACCCTTTCCACAAGTACACAACGGTGAGCTTTCCCAGCGTTTCGAGGAAGACTAACCGGAACAACCGTTTCCGATTTCGGCGGAAGAACAATCTTCTTAATGCTGTACACGTTCCCTGATAACGCACCTTCCATAAAAAGTTCCTCCTTTCCACATTTCAAAACACCTTGCTTAATGTCGATCTCAAAACAATTATTCCTCATAAAGTCCAGGCCTAAGATGCAGTCGTCCATTATATCAGCCACGATGACATTATGCAGGTAGATCACGTTGCCTAGCTTCAACTCCATCTCCTTCTCTCCACGGACAGGTATACGCTGACCGGTGGCTGTTACCAAATTAATGCGTTCTCGGTTGCATGCGGAGTCCTCAAGGAACTGACTTATAAGTTGGGAACTAACAACCGTACGAGAGGCTCCAGTGTCTATTGTCAGTTTACACGGCATTCCGTTGACCTCGCCCTTGATGATTAGACTGTTCCCATCATGGGTTTGTGAGATCGCGATCCTTGGGGCTCTTTTAACATCAGCCAGCACCCGCCCCGCAGTTCTGGCCTTTACTCGTTTCCCTGCTGCTTCTGGGCGGTGCTGTTGGCCGCAATACCCTCCTGAGATCGTTCAACTTCCCTTTCTAGGGTTCGCTTAGGGCAGCTGGATCGAAAATGGCCCTTTTCCCCACAGCCATAGCACCTAGGGCTGTATCCTTTATCGCGCTCACGAACTGTAGGTGCTGCAACATCCTTGACGCGATGGGAACGATGATCCTGCCGCACGGCTTCCACCTCCAGTGCATGGGCCAAGGCGTCCTTAAGCGTCTCGTGGTGCCCAAGCCTCACAGCAGCTCTGACTTCCAGTTCGCGGATGCCGTCGACGAATGTCTGCACCAGGTTCCCTTCAATGTGCGCAGGTATAAACCGGTATGCTTTTCGCACCAGCTTCTCCACCTCTAGAGCCCATTGCTGCAGGTTTTAGTTGATACGCAGTTGATACGCACGCGATCTTTAAGCTGCGCACGAAAGACGTGTTCCAGGTGAGCGTCGCCATATCTCGCCTCCAATGCCACAAGGAGTTGCTCATAAGTCACTTCCTCACCGAGAGCTTCCAGAACTGTTAAGGCCTGGTCGTGCAGGCCTAGTGTGAGAGCAGTCATGGCCTGACTTTTATTCCAGCCGTTCGCTTTTATTACAGCCTCGAACTGGATTTTGTAGGCAGTACAGGAAGAAGTCCTGTCGAACGGTGGCACCTTGAACCCACGTAGCGAAGGTGTAGTAGCTACTAGCTGTAATTCCATCCCCAAGTTTGAGTTCGTCCAGTGATTTCTTCATGTCAGTCATTACGTTATCAACCCGATTGTTCACTTGGTCGATTCGGGTTCCGGCTTTCTCGATTCGGGTTTCAGCTTTCGCGATTTGGGTTTCAGCTTCTGACAGGCGGTTGTCATGCTGAGCAACCCTATCCTTCACCTCCTTGATCTCCTTCCCGAAGGTAGCGTGAAGGTCCTTCATGAGGAGCATCTGCTCTTCCAACCGACGGGCCTGTTCCTGTTGTCCGTCCCGCAGCTGCTCTTCCAAACGACGGACCTGTTCTTCTTGTCCGCCCCGCAGCTGCTCTTCCAACCGACGGGCCTGTTCCTCCTGTCGGCGAGCCTGCGCCTCCTGCTGCTCTTTCAACCAATGGGCCTGCTCCTCCTGTCGGTGAGCCTGCTCCTGCAGCATCACTATCAGAGCACCTAAATCAGGTGCTACAGATGTAGGAGCTACTGACGGGCCTGCAGCCGGCGGCTTGCCCTCCGACGTCTGCGGCGTTGCACCACCAAATCTTCTTTGGTCCATCTCCTGTTGGCGTTGACTTCGAGTACGGACACCCTCCGTTTCCTCGTTTACACAAATCAAAACTTAAAACACGAATAATTAAGCACACTAATTCACTTTATTCCGCTCCGAAGCTTCACTTGTCTCGCCAAATTCAATACTTCCCCCGATCGCACCTTGCAGCGCCTATAAATACACATTAGTACCGAATCATCCCGAACATTGAAGTAAATACGCGCACCAATCGACAAAGCGCCGAAAGTTCGAGAGTCAGCTTCCAGAAGCTTAGTTCTTCATTTCGACAACAGATGGCGCTGTCGGTTGAAAGATTAGTGATGTCATTTTCTGGAAAGCTCTCCCCTCGCTCCGTTACCCGACACTAGATGGCGCTAGTGCCAGATGTCAATTTAGCCGCGCAACCATACCATAAGGTTAACAAACGAGCACACAGTCAACCTTATGGGAAGTGAATATGATGATACATTTAGGCTCAATTAAGAATCAAAATAGAACAAAAAAGTGACACAAGTAAAAATCACTGAGAGATCACTATATATTTGTACCTTTTGCTATAGAGACTATCGGTTCGTGAGACTTTCGGTTCCTATAGGAACTGTATCCGTGACTTGTCTTCACTGCTTGTGCTAAGAAGGCTGGCTCTTTTCTCACTCAAAAGCTAAGTATGCCATACAGCGATGAAATGCAGCCAGGGTTCTTGGCACTAAACCGCAGGGAGTATGACTTTAGGATAATTTAAGTTTGTAGTTTTACTTTTTACATGGTTATTTTACTCGTTTTCATATTTCGTATTCGAATTTAGTAATTAATTTTAAACCTACTTCCCGATGAGCCAGGGACTTGAAATTTTGAACAAACGAGAGACAAATCGGATGAAAATGTAAGAATATAATAAAACACTTCGTACATTCGAAATTTTTTACACATAATTTTATTTTTATTTTATTCAAAGTGGAACAGCTAACAGCTATATATATATATATATATATATATATATATATATATATATATATATATATATATATATATATATATATATATATATAATATAGCATATATATATAATACATACAGATAGTACAGTAACTTAATATACGCAATAATGCAGCCCACAGTGCCGTTCACAGATTACCTCTTGGGATAGGATAATTAAGGCGCTAGGAGACCTGCAGCTGTACAGAAGGTATTATAAAAATTTCAAAGTATGGTCAACAATGATATTATAATGTGAATAAGGTAACAAAATTATTATTTGAAGTGTCTTGTATAAAAGACCATGAAACTTTTCCTTTGAGCATGTAAATATAATTAAAAATATATCTCTTTTTTGTTACGGTAATATGTGTTTTTATATAAAAATTAAGTGTCACGATGTTCGTTCGCGCTAACCTTAGAAACCATTATTACGATATTCTGCGCTAACGTGGTTCTTCCGTAGTCACGGGATTCATTCGTTTTGCATCATACTACCGCAATCTATTTGAAACCATTTTCTGGCAATTCGACAGTCGCCTTTCACACTCACGTGATGAAATGGGGTGATAGCACCGCATTCTCTCTACTCTAATTACACCCACATGATTTCGATGGTTGGCATACCATTACCATATTTATATGACAATAATGATCGAGGCAATATTTAAAAAGAATCTATTGTAACAAAATTACAAATACAAATCAATAACACTGCAAACACTTTCTGTACAATGTTACATTATAGTCGCTGCAAAATGTTTATGTTTTATTTTGTCAAAAGAAATCATATTGAATTCGATGCACTGGAACCGATGAACTGGTTCAAAACTGAATAAAACCGTTTTCAAAACAAACTGTTGACTAAACATGGGAATAAGGACAAAGTATAAGTTTGTTTTGATTGTGATTTTTGTGTTGACCTTAGCAAATGCTGAAGTAAAAACAAATGACGCAAATTTATTATACATTTAGGGAATAAATAATATTTTTTATAGAATAGGAGGAACAAAGAAGCATATATTATACCTGATAGTAAGTAGATTCTGTGGCATATAGACAACTTCTTGTATTTCCCATCCATTTTCATACTTTTCAGCCTAGAAAAGTCCACTGCAAAACACAGCCTTGTTCTTAAGATGGTCTTTTGCCATAGCTGCAATGCTTGATAGGAGAGTTGGCAACCGCAGTTTTTATAATTTTGAGTTGTTATCAGGTCGATGCTGCTGCTCATTGGCTGTTTTTATTTGACTCTGTCGCCTCTTACGAAACCTACGTGACGATATGGGTTAGTGGATACTCTTACACCGCCACTACGAGGTTGATATCGTCGATAAAATATCAAATTGTATTTGCGTGTCGCTTATAACGACTTATGAGGACTGAGATGGAATGCCTCTACACACACCATATATATAGTCTCATTGCCTTCCGATAGATGGCGGTGTTACAATATCGTAGACAGTACGATATCGTAGACGCAAAGAGACGACGTAAGAGAATCCACTACCACGTATCCTACTGCAGGTGTCCTGTGAGTGCTGCTAATAATTAAAGCGTGTTACTGAAAATGAGAAAAATCAGCGATGAAATAGTACAACACATAGATTATAAGTAGTTCGAAGGCATCGAGTAACATAAAAACACTTCTCGAAATGTAGTGATCATTTCAATAATAATAATGTTGCGCGGCTAAGTTGACATCTGGCACTAGCGCCATCTAGTGTCGGGTAACGGAGCGAGGGGAGAGCTTTCCAGAAAATGACATCACTAATCTTTCAACCGACACTGCCATCTGTTGTCGAAACGAAGAACTAAGCTTCTGGAAGCTGACTCTCGAACTTTCGGCGCTTTGTCGATTCGTGCGCGTATTTACTTGAATGTTCTGGATGATTCGGTACTAATGTGTATTTATAGGCGCTGCAAGGTGCGATCGGGGAAGTATTGAATTTGGCGAGACAAGCGAAGCTTCGGAGCGCAATAAAGTGAATTAGTGTGATTAATTTTTAGTGTTTTAAGTTTTTATTGATGTTCAGTAATTAAAGTGTTAATTTAGGTATTTCTATCGGCAATTTTTATTGTCACGAACCTCAAGCTCGTAACAATAATATCTTTGGAACTGAATTTCTGAAACGTTGGCTACTCAAAGGAGACTAATAGCCATGTGCATAGGTCAGGGTTATAGTATCAGAGTTTACGTGGAAGAGCCATGCTACAGCTATATTAATTGTATGGTTGTAGCACGAATTGGTCTTTCGACTGGGGAAGGACCTCGCTCTCACAGAATACCAGCGTCAAATAGCAGTTTAATGCTGCTGTGTTTCGTATGGTAAGTGTGGAGAACCAGAGATCCTTTTTACTGGAAAAAATGCATTCCATCTTAGTCCTCTGACAGGCTTAGGCTGACAACGCATCTGCATTTTGATTCGCAAACGAGGATAGATGTAGATGTCTATGGGCCACAGCTACCACTTACCAACAGGTGGACTGTGTGCTCGCTTGTCACCCTTTTCCTATAAAAAAAAATCAGAGTGAATGTGCAACCACTGATGTACCCTCTAATACCTCAATCACGTGGTTATATAGGTCGGCCATCCGATATGATCGTAGAAGATCCGGCACAAGACCGCCACAGGCACAACCGCCAACTTCCTGACCGACTGAGAATATATTGGCAGAAAAACTCAATTACAGATGTTTTAAAAGCATTTGTTATTATATACAAACCGATACATATGATCATCAGACGCGTTTACGACTAGTAGACCAACGAGACATTCAACTCAAACAATTCAAAGTTGAAATTACAAACCACGAAGTTAATAAAAGCGATTTAAAAACTTAAAAAAATGTTTTACAATGTATATCAAAAACGTAGAGACATTTCATTTTACATAATTGAATTTAAAACTTTCCCATTTCATAAGTCAGTTAAAAGATTAGTAAGGCTAGCTAAATGAATAATAAACAAAGTTAAGCTTTCTTAAACTTTTTGAACTTCTATTTGTATAGAGCAAGAAACAGTTTGTTTTGTTCAGTGAAAGTCTTTTAAATTTGCTTCAATTCCGATTTATTCTGTTTAGCAATAACTTTATAACGCTGTTCTGAGTACGGTTCAGTAAAACAGAGTGGAAATGTGTTTGTTGAGGCTAGAGTTGAATTAGGTGCCAATGTTTGTTTTAGCATATACAAGAATTTTTTAATGAACAAAGGTGACAAAGGAATACTCAATCTGTGGATGCTATGGCCTATAAGCATCTAAATCTATTACCCACTTACTGGTACTTTCCCATCGATTGTGGGTTTTTAGAGCTATATGGACATGTCATTGCTCATTTATCTTACTGATCTGAATACTAGACGCTTAATGAAACTAATTTTTGCAGATTTTATCACGTATATTATTTTAATGTATATTTTATATTCAAAATATTTGATTTATTTACAAAGTCCATTATAGCCATAAGTAATTTACTTTAATTATATATCAATAAAATAGAGGAGGGTTAGTAAAACGATATTTCAGAACTTTTGGAGATTTTCTGTTAGTAATTTACATTTTCATAAGTGTGACAACAACAATGTTTTAGCATATTTTCACAAAAAATGCTCAGTAACTAGAGGGCATTAAATATATATTAAAATATATATTCACAATGGCAGGTAAGTACAATTAAAAAGATGCATATCTTTGGTACTTCTTTTAAAAATATTACATTATTCATAACAAAAATAACAATTTTCTATAGAATAATTTCATATAGATGGAATTTCGATCACATCGTCCGGTCTCAACGGAGACTATTCATCTGCACAGAGACACGATAGTTCAGAAATGTGTGCGCAAACACAGGCGCATTCTTCATTTTCTAATTCCCATAATCCGATGAGATGAAATCCAACATGAGCGAAGAGAGATCAGGTGTAGAATCTACGGCTTTACGTGATTTTAGAGGCTCAGAGTAAACACTGTAAACTTGCTAACTCCGGGCCACTACTCAGAATTTCTTGAGAGAAAAATTCAATTTTATTTTGCTCCGATCCAAAATTGGAACCACGAATCACTCATTGGACAAACGAAGCAAGCTGATTTTTTTATTTAATGCATAAATAGAGTTTTAAGACTCGCTTAGCGTAATCAGACTGCTGAGTTTTCTGTCGTACATGAATACACTAATATTACTAATAATAAAAAATCATTACAATAACGAAACCGTTGTGTTTTTCCCTATGACAAGCCCATTGCAAGTAATCTAATATAAGTTGAACAAGGAGACGAAGAGAAACGTCAAAATATTTGTTATTTCTCTTCGAGCACTTGTTTCAGAGTGTTTCTCGATTCTCCGAAAGATAGGCGAGAATATGTGAAATCTGTCAGAATACTGGTGATTTTATTTTAACGACAAGTAAAATCTATAAGTACGTATAAATAATACAAAGTGTCTGTGTGTAATATCGAAATCACTACCTGTTATCAAACTCAGATTGGTCTGACTGTGTGTCTGTCCGGACTAATCTTCGGAGTAGATGAACAGATTGTAGACTTTTATTATTCGATAAACTTTTTTTAAAAATCGAAATTTTTTAAAATAAATTATCTTTGATGATTATCTTAATCTAAATAACGCTACATTAACAGATCCTACTAAGGCAAATACATGGCGAACCGCTAGTAATAAATGTAGTTGTTAGTAACCATACACTTTTATAGCCAGCGTATATTTGGAAGGTTGCATTAATCATCTGTTCGTGTTTTAAGAATCATTCTGCTATTAATACTGACCGCATAACTTTTGAATAACATTGAACGTGGTAGAGTTACTCTGCAGCTAATTCAAAGCTATAACACGTGATCAAAGTTTAGAATAAAAAAATGCGGGGATTGAACTTTTTTTTGTAGTAATCGCGACACTTCTTGCGTGAAATAAAAATAATGAGAAACTTATTTTGGAATTGCTACTTAATTCACCTACAGTGACATAAAATTAGTCTGGCCCACCAGGAAGGGTAAATGGAATAGGTAAACTCACGGTTGGTGGCAGCTGCGATCAACTCCAACTTGGCTTCAACGATATCTTTGGATGTGGAAGGCTTCAGTCTTCCTTGACCACACTCCTACGTGATTATATAGTCTATGCACACATCTGGGTCGACCCGGCACACTCTCACACTCACTCACGCTATTTACATTGATCTTTATATTGGAAGGCTCACATAAGAGCAGCTATTACCAACGCAGTTCGTCTTGAGTCTCGATTACATGTGGGTATCGATCGCGTCGACTTCTTTTACAGATGCTTTTGTTGTGGGCCAACAGATGGCGCCATAAGTTTTGTTTTGCGGTTAATTGGAAAGAAGGATGCGATAGAAACGTAAGGAAGGCAAGCCAGTACAACACGAAAGGGTCGGCACGAGCGGGAATACCAGTGTAAAACAATCAATCAAGTATTTATTTACGAATACAGGTTTTAAAAAAGGTGATACTGAACGAAACAGCCAGAGATTAGATTTAATGTATAAATGTATTTCTCACATTATCGTTGAGCGTATCAGATTGCTAAGTTTTCTATCGAACATGAATACACTGGCATTACTCAACAATGTTGTTACAATAATAATACTGTTATGTTTTTGCCCCTTGAAAAGCCCACTCCAAGTAATCTCATATAAGTTGAAGAAGGGGACGAAGAGAGACGCCCAAAAATGGTATTTGTTTTGTCTTTGCAAGCAGTACTTCCGGAATGAAGTTTTTCGAGTCTCCGATAGAGAAGCTAGAATATCTGAAATTTTTCGGAAAACCGGTGACTTTTAATAATTATTAATGGTCCGATCTACGCAGAATGAACTTACTGTATCTTGAGGTATTGCAGTGGTACGCTCCGGTTTAATTTTAATTTTATAAATTACAGAGTCCCAAGAATGTTGTAGTACCGAGCCTCATTCTCTATTGAAATTAGAATGTTTTCAATTTCAGTAGCCTCACGTATAAACCTTGGTAGGAATCGCTGTTCTTTAGTGAAAATATGTGGTCTGTCAAATCTATGTAATGGTGTAATGGTGTGGACCTAAAGGCAGATGCTTGACAACGCATCTGCGTTTGGAATCTTAATCGAGAATAAAGATGTCTATGGGCCATAGGATTCACTTAATGTGTGCTCATTTATCACCCTAACTCGATAAAAAAATAAATGCATCTTTAGAACATCCGAATTCTATAAACTCAAATATTCAATTTACTATGGAGTTAGAGGAAAATAATATTCCTTAGCTTTCCTAACAACACCATTGGTCTACTGTGTATAGAAAAAAGACTCATATAAAACAATATTTAAACGTTGAAATAATACTAGTTTTTACGGAATTTATCACATATAATATTATTACATATAATATTATTAAAATATAAGAAATCATTAATATTTAAACGGTGAATCTCACCATCATCCTTCACAGTTGGTTACCGTGGGCAAATCTTTGTTGCAGAGAGCACGAGGGATCTTTGACAACAAACATCTGGCGGCCGAGCTTCAGCACGTCAAGAAGTTTCTGCACGACAACAAGCTTTAGGTCCCGCGCCTACGTCACAGTGACCGAGTGAAGCCGGCCGCAGTCGAGCGTATGCCTGATGTACACAAACACAAAAGCGCTCTACTACTATACAGCAGCTACACATTTTCTTCTCTTCATTTCCATCATTATTCTGTACAAGTTCACGGCTGCCATAACCCACTCCTGTTGTAGAAAGAATTTATTACTTAACTTCATTATATACTATTATGCAAGCGATATTTAAATTTAAAAAGTAGATACGAGATACGTTATCACCCATGAGAACTAAGATGGAATGCATCATTTTTAGTAAAAAGGGGCTTCGGTTCTCTACACTTACCGTACAAAACACAGCAGAATCAAACTTCTATTTTAAACTGGTATTCTGTAAGAGCGTTGTTCTTTACCGGTTGAGCCGACCCATTCTTGCTGTAGCCGTAATATTGCTGAAATATGGCTCACCACGTCAAAATATACTGGCTTATCCTCTATGTAATAATAGTATAATCACAGTGGTTAGTTTTTATTTAAATAATTGCATTGTTCTATGTTTTATTGTTTATGTGTTACTGCTTTGAATTGTATTTTCATCTTTTATTTAGTTCATGTACTGAGAGCATAGTTGGGAAAATATAAAATTTTGTATTCACGTTGCACGTAGAAATACACAGGAAATGATACTTCCTTACTATGCCGTAGGTACAAACAATAACATCAAGCTTTGGATGCAAAATGAAAGGAAAGTCAGTCAGAAATGTTGATTGTCCTGAACTACTAAGTAGGTCTACATTTTTATCTGTACCATACTTGAAAAGGCAAAATCGATCCTGCAGATCTTTTAATGCAACAGCACATAAAAATACTCATACAGCGCATAAAAATTGATTTATTCCATTTCAGTGTTCTCCAACTTAGACCTTCATTTTCTGATATTTTTTTAAATAATTTGGTAAATTTAAGGAGCTATTATTTGCCTATACCTTTTTTTGTTATCTTAATTATTTTATAGGTGTAAGAACTATTATACTCTTTCATGTTTTTTTAAGTATTCCATAAGTGAAAACTTGTAAATGATTCTAATTTTTTGTTATAATTACTTACATAATTTTCGTAAATTACCTGTAAGTTTTTCAAGTAAATGTTAAAAACCATCAAGCCGCTTAGGATACAAAGCCTAGCAAAGCAATAGACATACGAGTACATATATTTGTACACTCGAAAAACATAGCTAACTTCTTGGGAAGTTAGATAAAATCTAATTCAATGGTTTTGACACTTCAATCAATATGAATTAAGTTAAGACCAACTACTACGTTAATAACTTTAGTATTACTTTGTAATAAATCTCTATTGATTTTTTGAAAAATAATTCTGAGATCAAAGGTTTTGGTTCAGTACTGTGGTAGCTTAGGAGCTAAGCACTCGCTATAAATGTCACAGTATGCGAGCAACCCGGGTTCGATCCCCGCCGACACCAATAAAATTGGTCACTGCAATTTTGAGTGCTGATTTATCACGTGCTCAGCGGTAAAAGAAAACATTGTGAGGAAACTTGCATATCTGTGAAATAAGAAAAAAAATTCGAAGATATGTGAAGTTCGCCAACACACATTGAGGCAATGTAGCGAACATTATTTGCCCTAAAATCCTGTCAGAAATGAGAGGAGGCCGATGCCCAGCAGTTCATCGCACGTAGGCTGAAACTTTAATTTTCACAAAGTTTTTTATCTTGAAGCAGTAAGTAAAATTTAAACTTTTAATAAAAATCCAATTTCAAAGAATTAAATAATTGTGATAGCCAGGCTTATCAACCCTAAATGGCAATAAATAATATATACCCTGCTGCTACCATAACACAGAAGGCGAAGGTCTGAGGAAAACATTTACTTATTTCCTAAATATCCCCGGCTACTGAGATACTGCGGGCTGCATATCGATGCGAGATAAACAGAAACAGAAACTTTTTTATTCAATGTAGATTATAACAATACTTATTGAAAGTCACTTTTTTCATTTACCACTGGTTCGCAAAAAAAAAACCTCTGTCCTGGGAAGAACCAGCAAGAAACCCAGCGGGCCTATTTTTTTCCAATAATAGCTTACAATAATGTTTACAATAAACAACACAAGACAAATTAGAAACAGCTTGGTAGCGATCACCCTTCCCAGGGGTTATTATCATCCATAAATTCCTTAATATTATAATAACACTTTTTATACAAACTTAGTTTAATAACATTTTTGAACTTCGTGTTTGACAAATTATGTATATTTTCTGGGATTTTGTTGTAAAAGCGTATACATCGCCCCAAGAATGAATTACTGAATCGGTGGAGTCGAGTAACTGGTACTACTCTTGTGTCTGTTCCTAGTATTTACAGAATGAATATCACTTATTTTCGCAAAACTACTTTTATTTTTGTGTAGTACATTACATTTCAAAGTATAAGTTTGTTTTGATTGTGATTTGTGTGTTGACCTTAGCAAATGCTGAAGTAAAAACAAATGACGCAAATTTATTATACATTTAGGGAATAAATAATATTTTTTATAGAATAGGAGGAACAAAGAAGCATATATTATACCTGATAGTAAGTAGATTCTGTGGCATATAGACAACTTCTTGTATTTACCATCCATTTTCATCCTTTTCAGCCTAGAAAAGTCCTCTGCAAAAAACACAGCCTTGTTCTTAAGATAGTCTTTTGCCATAGCTGCAATGCTTGACAGGAGAGTTGGCAACCGCAGTATTTATAATTTTGAGTTGTTATCAGGTCGATGCTGCTGCTCATTGGCTGTTTTTATTTGACACTGTCGCCTCTTACGAAACCTACGTGACGATATGGGTTAGTGGTTGTGGTTAAAATATCAAATTGAAGATGCGTGTCGCATATGACGACTTATGAGGCCTGAGATGGAATGCCTCTACACACACCATATATATAGTCCCATTGCCTTCCGATAGATGGCGGTATTACAATATCGTACGTACAAAAATGTTTTAATGTAACGATATCGTAGACGCGTAGAGACGACGTAAGAGAATCCACTACCACGAATCCTACGGCAGGTGTCCTGTGAGTGCTGCTAATAATTAAAGCGTGTTACTGAAAAGGAAAAAACCAGCGACGAAATAGTACAACATATAGATAATAAGTAGTTCGAAAGCATCGAGTAACATAAAAACACTTCCCGAAATGTAGTGATAATTTCAATAATGATAATGTTGGGCGGCTAAGTTGACATCCGGCACCAGCGCCATCTAGTGTCGGGTAACGGAGCGAGGGGAGAGCTTTCCAGAAAATTACATCACTAATCTTTCAACCGACAGTGCCATCTGTTGTCGAAACGAAGAACTAAGCTTCTGGAAGCTGACTCTCGAACTTTCGGCGCTTTGTCGATTCGTGCGCGTATTTACTTGAATGTTCTGGATGATTCGGTACTAATGTGTATTTAAATGAGCTGCAAGGTGCGATCGGGGAAGTATTGAATTTGGCGAGACGAGCGAAGCTTCGGAGCGGAATAAAGTGAATCAGTGTTATTAATTTTTAGTATTTTAAGTTTTTATTGATGTTCAGTAATTAAAGTGTTAATTTAGGTATTTCTATCGGCAATTTTTATTGTGACGAACCTCCAGCTCGTAGCAATAATGTCTTTGGGACTGAATTTCTGAAACGTTGGCTACTCAAAGGAGACTAATAGTCATGTGCATAGATTAGGGTCATAGTATCAGAGTTTACGTGGTAGAGCCATGCTACAGCTATATTAATTGTATAGTAGTAGCACGAATTGGTCGTTCGACCGGGGAAGGACCACGCTCTCACAGAATACCAGCGTCAAATAGCAGTTTAATGCTACTGTGTTTCGTATGGTAAGTGTGGAAAACCAGAGACCCTTTTTTACTGAAAAGAGGCATTCCATCTTAGTCCTCAAGGCTGACAACGCATCTGTATTTTGATTCGCAAACGAGGATAGATGTAGATGTCTATGGGCCACAGCTAACACTTACCAACAGGGGACTGTGTGCTCGCTTGTCACCCTTTTCCTATAAAAAATCAGAGTGAATGTGCAACCACTGGTGTACCCTCTAATACCTCAATCACATGGTTATATAGGTCGGCCATCCGATATGATCGTAGAAGATCAGGCACAAGACCGCCACAGGCACAACCGCCAACTTCCTGACCGACTGAGAATTTATTGACAGAAAAACTACAGATGTTTTAAAAGCATTCGTTATTATATACAAACCGAGACATATGATCAGCAGACGCGTTTACGACTAGTAGACCAACGAGACATTCAACTCAAACAATTCAAATTTGAAATTACAAACCACGAAGTTAATAAAAGCGGTTTAAAAACTTAAAAAAATGTTGTCCAAAGTATGTCAAAAACGTAGAGACATTTCATTTTACATAATTGAATTTAAAACTTTCCCCTTTCATAAGTCAGTTAAAAGATTAGTAATGCTAGCCAAATGAATAATAAACAAAGTTAAGCTTTCTTAAACTTTTTGAACTTCTATTTGTATAGAGCAAGAAACAGTTTGTTTTGTTCAGTGAAAGTCTTTTAAATTTACTTCACTTCCGATTTATGCTGTTTAGCAATAACTTTATAACGCTGTTCTGAGTACGGTTTAGTAAAACAGAGTGGAAACGTGTTTGTTGAGGCTAGAGTTGTAATAGGTACCAATGTTTGTTTTAGCATAAACAAGAATTTTTTAATGAACAAAGGTGACAAAGGAACACTCAATCTGTGGATGCTATGGCCTATAAGAATCTAAATCTATTACCCACTTACTGGTACTTTCCCATCGATTGTGGGTTTTTAGAGCTATATGGACATGTCATTGCTCATTTATCTTACTGATCTGAATACTAGACGCTTAATGAAACTAATTTTTGCAGATTTTATCGCGTATATTATTTTAACGTATATTTTATATTCCAAATATTTGATTTATTTACAAACTCCATTTTAGCCATAAGTAATTTACTTTAATTATATATCAATAAAATAGGGGAGGGTTGGTAAAACGATATTTCAGAACGTGTTGGAAATTTTCTGTTAGTAATTTACATTTTCATAAGTGTGACTACAACAATGTTTTAGCATATTTCCTCAAAAATTATCTAGTAACTAGAGGGCATTAAATATATATTAAAATATATATTCACAATGGCAGGTAAGTACAATTAAAAAGATGCATATCTTTGGTACTTCTTTTAAAAATATTACATTATTCATAACAAAAATAACAATTTTCTATAGAATAATTTCATATAGATCGAATTTCGATCACAGCGTCCGGTCTCAACGGAGACTATTCATCTGCACAGAGACACGATAGTTCAGAAATGTGTGCGCAAACACAGGCGCATTCTTCATTTTCTAATTCCCATAATCCGATGAGATGAAATCCAACATGAGCGAAGAGAGATCAGGTGTAGAATCTACGGCTTTACGTGATTTTAGAGGCTCAGAGTAAACACTGTAAACTTGCTAACTCCGGGCCACTACTCAGAATTTCTTGAGAGAAAAATTCAATTTTATTTTGCTCCGATCCAAAATTGGAACCACGAACCACTCATTGGACAAACGAAGCAAGCTGATTTTTTTATTTAATGCATAAATAGAGTTTTAAGACTCGCTTAGCGTAATCAGACTGCTGAGTTTTCTGTCGTACATGAACACACTAATATTACTAATAATAAAAAATCATTACAATAACGAAACCGTTGTGTTTTTCCCTATGACAAGCCCATTGCAAGTAATCTAATATAAGTTGAACAAGGAGACGAAGAGAAACGTCAAAATATTTGTTATTTCTCTTCGAGCATTTGTTTCGGAGTGTTTCTCGATTCTCCGAAAGATAGGCGAGAATATGTGAAATTTGTCAGAAAACTGGTGATTTTACTTTAACAACAAGTAAAATCTATAAGTACGTATAAATAATACAAAGTGTCTGTGTGTAATATCGAAATCACTACCTGTTATCAAACTCAGATTGGTCTGACTGTGTGTCTGTCCGGACTAATCTTCGGAGTAGATGAACAGATTGTAGACTTTTATTATTCGATAAACTTTTTTTAAAAATCGAAATTTTTTAAAATAAATTATCTTTGATGATTATCTTAATCTAAATAACGCTACATTAACAGATCCTACTAAGGCAAATACATGGCGAACCGCTAGTAATAAATGTAGTTGTTAGTAACCATACACTTTTATAGCCAGCGTATATTTGGAAGGTTGTATTAATCATCTGTTCGTGTTTTAAGAATCATTCTGCTATTAATACTGACCGCATAACTTTCGAATAACATTGAACGTGGTAGAGCTACTCTGCAGCTAATTCAAAGCTATAACACGTGATCAAAGGTTAGAATAAAAAAATGCGGGGATTGAACTTTTTTTTTGTAGTAATCAAAAAACACTTCTTGCGTGAAATAAAAATAATGAGAAACTTAACTTTTAGAATTGCTACTTAATTCACCTACAGTGACATAAAATTAGTCTGGCCCACCAGGAAGGGTAAATGGAATAGGTAAACTCACGGTTGGTGGCAGCTGCGATCAACTCCAACTTGGCTTCAACGATATCTTCGGATGTGGAAGGCTTCAGTCTTCCTTGACCATACTCCTACGTGATTATATAGTTTATGCACACATCTGGGCCGACCCGGCACACTCTCACACACACTCACGCTATTTACATTGATCTTTATATTGGAAGGCTTATATAAGAGCAGCTATTACCAACGCAGTTCGTCTTGAGTCTCGATTACATGTGGGTATTGATCGCGTCGACTTCTTTTACAGATGCTTTTGTTGTGGGCCAACAGATGGCGCCATAAGTTTTGTTTTGCGGTTAATTGGAAAGAAGGATGCGATAGAAACGTAAGGAAGGCAAGCCAGTACAACACGAAAGGGTCGGCACGAGAGGGAATACCAGTGTAAAACAATCAATCAAGTATTTATTTACGAATACAGGTTTTAAAAAAGGTGATACTGAACGAAACAGCCAGAGTTTTGTTAGATTTAATGTATAAATGTATTTCTCACATTATCGTTGAGCGTATCAGATTGCTAAGTTTTCTATCGAACATGAATACACTGGCATTACTCAACAATGTTGTTACAATAATAATACTGTTATGTTTTTGCCCCTTGAAAAGCCCACTCCAAGTAATCTCATATAAGTTGAAGAAGGGGACGAAGAGAGACGCCCAAAAATGGTATTTGTTTTGTCTTTGCAAGCAGTACTTCCGGAATGAAGTTTTTCGAGTCTCCGATAGAGAAGCTAGAATATCTGAAATTTTTCGGAAAACCGGTGACTTTTAATAATTATTAATGGTCCGATCTACGCAGAATGAACTTACTGTATCTTGAGGTATTGCAGTGGTACGCTCCGGTTTAATTTTAATTTTATAAATTACAGAGTCCCAAGAAGGTTGTAGTACCGAGCCTCATTCTCTATTGAAATTAGAATGTTTTCAATTTCAGTAGCCTCACGTATAAACCCTGGTAGGAATCGCTGTTCTTTAGTGAAAATATGTGGTCTGTCAAATCTAATGTAATGATGTAATGGTGTGGACCTAAATGCAGATGCTTGACAACGCATCTGCGTTTGGAATCTTAATCGAGAATAAAGATGTCTACAGGCCATAGGATTCACTTAATGTGTGCTCATTTATCACCCTAACTCGATAAAAAAATAAATGCATCTTTAGAACATCCGAATTCTATAAACTCAAATATTCAATTTACTATGGAGTTAGAGGAAAATAATATACCTTAGCTTTCCTAACAACACCATTGGTCACACTGTGTACAGAAAAAAGACTCATATAAAACAGAAATATTTAAACGGTGAATCTCACCATCATCCTTCACAGTTGGTTACCGTGGGCAAATCTTTGTTGCAGAGAGCACGAGGGATCTTTGACAACAAACACCTGGCGGCCGAGCTTCAGCACGTCAAGAAGTTTCTGCACGACAACAAGCTTTAGGTCCCGCGCCTACGTCACGGTGACCGAGTGAAGCCGGCCGCAGTCGAGCGTATGCCTGATGTACACTAACACAAAAGCGCTCTACTACTATACAGCAGCTACACATTTTCTTCTCTTCATTTCCATCATTATTCCATACAAGTTCACGGCTGCCATAACCCACTCCTGTTGAGAGAATTTATTACTTAACCTTATTATTATGCAAGCGATATTTAAATTTAAAAAGTAGATACGAGATACGTTATCACCCATGAGAACTAAGATGGAATGCATCATTTTTAGTAAAAAAGGGGCTTCGGTTCTCTACACTTACCGTACAAAACACAGCAGAATCAAACTTCTATTTTAAACTGGTATTCTGTAAGAGCGTTGTTCTTTACCGGTTGAGCCGACCCATTCTTGCTGTAGCCGTAATATTGCTGCAATATGGCTCTACCACGTCAAAATATACTGGCTTATCCTCTATGTAATAATAGTATAATCACAGTGGTTAGTTTTTATTTAAATAATTGCATTGTTCTATATTTTATTATTTATGTGTTACTGCTTTGAATTGTATTTTCATCTTTTATTTAGTTCATGTACTAAGAGCATAGTTGGGAAAATGGAAAATTTTGCATTCACGTTGCACGTAGAAATACACAGGAAATGATACTTCCTTACTATGCCGTAGGTACAAACAATAACATCAAGCTTTGGATGCAAAATGAAAGGAAAGTCAGTCAGAAATGTTGATTGTCCTGAACTACTAAGTAGGTCTACATTTTTATCTGTACCATACTTGAAAATGCAAAATCGATCCTGCTGATCTTTTAATGCAACAGCACATAAAAATACTCATACAGCACAAAAAAATCGATTTATTCCACTTCAGTGTTCTCCAACTTAGACCTTCATTTTCTGATATTTTTTTTAAATAATTTGGTAAATTTAAGGAGCTATTATTTGCCTATACCTTTTCTTGTTATCTTAATTATTTTATAGGTGTAAGTGCTGTTATACTCTTTCATGTTATTTTAAGTATTCCATAAGTGAAAACTTGTAAATGATTCTAATTTTTTTGTTATAATTACTTACATAATTTTCGTAAATTACCTGTAAGTTTTTCAAGTAAATGTTAAAAACCATCAAGCCGCTTAGGATACAAAGCCTAGCAAAGCAATAGACATACGAGTACATATATTTGTACACTCGAAAAACATAGCTACCTTCTTGGAAAGTTAGATAAGATCTAATCAATGCTTTTGACGCTTCAATCAATGAATTAAGTTAAGAGTAACTACTACGTTAATAACTTTAGTATTACTTTGTAAAAAATGTCTATTGATTTTTTGGAAAATAATTCTGGGATCAAAGGTTTTGGTTCAGTACTATGGTAGCTTAAGAGCTAAGCACTCGCTATAAATGTCACAGTATGCGAGCAACCCGGGTTCGATCCCCGCCGACACCAATAAAATTGGTCACTGCAATTTTGAGTGCTGATTTATCACGTGCTCAGCGGTAAAAGAAAACATTGTGAGGAAACTTGCATATCTGTGAAATAAGAAAAAAAAATTCGAAGATATGTGAAGTTCGCCAACACACATTGAGGCAATGTAGCGAACATTTCCTTGCCCTAAAATCCTGTCAGAAATGAGAGGAAGCCTATGCCCAGCAGTTCATCGCACGTAGGCTGAAACTTTAATTTTCACAAAGTTTTTTATCTTGAAGCAGTAAGTAAAATTTAAACTTTTAATAAAAGCGATATTTCAAAGAAATAAAATAATTGTGATAGCCAGGCTTATCAACCCTAAATGGCAATAAATAATATATACCCTGCTGCTACCATAACACAGAAGGCGAAGGTCTGAGGAAAACATTTACTTATTTCCTAAATATCCCCGGCTACTGAGATACTGCGGGCTGCATATCGATGCGAGATAAACAGAAACAGAAACAGAAACTTTTTTATTCAATGTAGATTATAACAATACTTATTGAAAGTCACTTTTTTCATTTACCACTGGTTCGCAAAAAAAAAACCTCTGTCCTGGGAAGAACCAGCAAGAAACCCAGCGGGCCTATTTTTTTCCAATAATAGCTTACAATAATGTTTACAATAAACAACACAAGACAAATTAGAAACAGCTTGGTAGCGATCACCCTTCCCAGGGGTTATTATCATCCATAAATTCCTTAATATTATAATAACCCTTTTTATACAAACTTAGTTTAATAACATTTTTGAACTTCGTGTTTGACAAATTTTGTATATTTTCTGGGATTTTGTTGTAAAAGCGTATACATCGCCCCAAGAATAAATTACTGACTCGGTGGAGTCGAGTAACTGGTACTACTCTTGTCTCTTTTCCTAGTATTTACAGAATGAATATCACTTATTTTCGCAAAACTACTTTTATTTTTGTATAGTACATTACATTTTCATAAATGTATTGAGAAGCCAGAGTTAATATATTAATTTCCTTAAATTTTTGTCTCAGTGGGTATATATTCGAATGCCCCAAAAAAATTTCAGTGTCAGTCGCGTGTCCCCATAGCAAAATACCATACGACATAATGCTATGGAAATAACAATAAACTATTCTAGCTGTTTCAATACTGGTAAGAGTTCTAATCTTTTTCACAGCATATGCTGCAGAACTAAGTCTGCTAGCTAGTTTTGATATATGGGGGAGCCATTGAAGCTTTGCGTCCAGTGTGATTCCAAGAAAAATGGTGGTATCAACAAGACTCAGTTTCTCCCCATTTAAAATTACATTAGTATTGACATGTTTAACATTAGGAGTTACGAATTTCATACATTTAGTTTTAGTTCCATTCAAATGCAAATTAATAACATTAAACTAATTGACTAACTTAGAGATAATTTGACGTATATATTTAACGTTCTAATATAGAAACAAGAAACAGCCGCAAATATCATTCAGCGCCACATCGTCTTCATACGCCGCTATCTTCATTTATCTGTCGACCATTTTTGAGCCGTTTCTTCAACGCCGCAGCTCGTTTCTTCTTGCTGTTCCGGAGCTGTGTCCCACGCCCCCGCCGCTCGCCGATTACGAGCGCGCGCCGGCCTGCATCACTTTTATAGCCCAGTCCAGCAACGCAGCTACGAGAAGCTATACACGAGTCTCACACCGGTAAATGGAGCGCACATAATGCCCCATTTACATTCAGCCCTGTTGGGCAATAGTTGTATTTTGATTAATCTTTATTGGTCATAATGTATGAATTGTAATTGGCTAGGCAAATAAAAATTGTTACTATTGGTAAATTAGCGACGTAGCCGGACATATTAATATAGGCAGGGTTGACCAAAAAATATATTCTATATTCCATATTCCATTCGTCTACACATCAAAAAAGTAGTTTCATTTCTCCACCACTAAACCACTCGGAGTCTGTTAATAGTGGACCTCATATCACCACTATAACGGAACAAAATTACTTTAAAGTTTTTGAAATCAATTAATTAAAGTACCGTCTTAAGAATGTGAAATTATTTACTCTTTTTGATACTTTGAAGTCAGCCTTTAGTTTAAGAAAGTAAAAGCCAAAAATAAATAATGTTAAAAGCCATCAACCCTAATCACAGTATTCATTTACCAACAGGCGTACTATGTGCTCACTTGTTACCTAATATTTTTGTTCCTATAAACATGGTTACACAGCCCCGACAAGACTGTCTTTGTAGAAATATCAAAGCAATAATCAAAGAGACGGATTTTCATTATAAGCGGAGCGAAATTATTAGTAAGATACTTTTGCCAGAAAATTTAAATATGAAGGTAAAAAATCAATAATTATATCTTGGTACATTCAAATACAGTAAGTACATTCATACAAATTCTTAATTACATACCACATTCTAACATGATTAATTACAATTCAAATTCTTAATGGCTTAACTAGACAATTTAATAAAAATGATTTTATTTTTATTTTAATGTCAATTATGCTAACATTGGCTTCACATAAGTACAACACTTGGCACGCGGGTTGGTAAGCACAGTTTTTACCTCTATTTTCTGGATGTTAGCGCTGTTAATCTATACGACTCTTACAGCTTAATCTGACTCAGGGCTCGCGGCCTGCAAGGCCGCAAGCTAATGCAGTTTTTACCCCTGTCACCTCTCACGACACCATTGAGATAATATGGCATGGTGAATTGTCTTACAAAACCGTTATTTTTTCTAAATTAAACTCACAAGAACTCATTAACTCACTAATATCTATTTTATAACACGTAAACTCTTAGTCATAATTTTCTTTCTAGATATAATTATAATATTGCTTTACATAAAGTTCGTACAATTGTTTTACAAATCAAATGTTAAGAATGTGTTAAGTTAAGAGTGTGTTAAGTAAATTGCAAAATTAAACACACAATATTTCAAAAGGTAAGTGGATGCTGGATACTGTGGTCTAAAGACGCCTACATCTAATGTGTGGTCTTCAAGGCAAGAGTGAATAGGTTATTGTTAAGTCCACCCAGGGTGCAGGCGCATTCCTCAATTCAAGTATGAAGCTGCATGTATATTGACAGGCCCGCCTTGGCGGGGGACACCATTCAGTGCGTAGCTGTTTGTTGCCCTCTGTTCGAAATAACAAAAATTCGCGACTCACGCGCCACGTCGTCTTTTAGATTATCCTGTTTCTTATTCGCGTCACAAAAACTATTGTCACAATAAGACAACCCTAACGCTGCACTGACTGCGTCCAAAGAGTTACGCGATAAAAAGAGGCACCTTGTAGGTGAATATAATATTCGGTACTCAATCCTGTGCGAGCTGAATTGCACTTTTTTCGTCGCAGCAAAATTCATTGTTTATTTAAAATATTTTTGCAAAATGATCCTTCTGTACCTTTTACTACTGTTACGCGCTCAAGTCGACGGCACTAGCGCCATCTAGTCTCGAACCGAAGAACTAAACTTCTTGAAGTTGAAATACGAACTCTCGGTACCTTGCGCGTGTTTACTTGAATATTCTGGATATTTCGCTGCTAATTTATATAAATAGGCGCTGCAAGATGCGATCAGGGAAGTATTGAAGTTGGCGAGACAAGCGAAGCTTCGGAGCGGAATAAAGTGAATCAGTGTGATTAATTATTAGTTTTTTTTTAACTTTAATTAGTGTAAAGTGAATTAAAGTGTTAATTTAGGTAATTGTATCGGCAATTTTTATTGTCACGAACCTCATTGATGTCAGAAGTGGGATAAAATCATGCCGATTTTACCTAAGGAGGAAACGGAGGGTGTCCGTACCCGAAGTCAACGCCAGCAGGAGACGGACCAAAGAAGATTTGGTGGTGTAACGCCACAGACGTCGGAGGGGCAGCCGCCGGCTGCGGGCCCGTCAGTAGCTCCTACATCTGCAGCACCTTACTTAGGTGCTCTGATGGTGATGCTGCAGGAGCAGGCTCGCCGACAGGAGGAACAGGTCCATCAGTTGAAGGAGCAGCTGCGGGGTGGACAAGAGGAACAGGTCCGTCGTTTGGAAGAGCAGCTGCGGGACGGACAGGAGGAACAGGCCCGTCGGTTGGAAGAGCAGATGCTCCTCATGAAGGATCTTCACGCTACCTTCGGGGAGGAGATCAAGGAGGTGAAGGATAGGGTTGCTCAGCATGACAACCACCTGTCAGAAGCTGAAACCCAAATCGCGAAAGCTGAAACCCGAATCGAGAAAGCTGAAACCCGAATCGACCAAGTGAACTATCGGGTTAGCAACGTAATGGCTGACATGAAGAAATCACTGGACGAACTCAAACTTGGAGATGGAGCTACAGCACCCGTAGTAGCTACAACACCTTCGCTACGTGGGTTCAAGGTGCCACCGTTCGACGGTACCTCTTCCTGGTCAGCCTACAAAATCCAGTTCGAGGCTGTTATGAAGGCGAACGGCTGGAATAAAAGTCAGTCCATGACTGCTCTCACACTAGGCCTGCGCGACCAGGCCTTAACAGTTCTGGAAGCTCTCGGTGAGGAAGTGACTTATGAGCAACTCCTTGAGGCATTGGAGGCGAGATATGGCAACGCTCACCTGGAACACGTCTTTCGTGCGCAGCTTAAAGATCGCGTGCAGCGCATCAACGAAAACCTGCAGCAGTGGGCTCTAGAGGTAGAGAAGCTGGTGCGAAAAGCATACCGGTCTGTACCTGCGCTCATTGAAGGGAACCTGGTGCAGACATTCATCGACGGCATCCGCGACCTGGAAGTCAGAGCTGCTGTGAGACTCGGGCACCACGAGACGCTTAAGGACGCCTTGGCCCATGCACTGGAGGTGGAAGCCGTGCGGCAGGATCGTCGTTCCCATCGCGTCAGGGAGGTTGCAGCAGCTACAGTTCGCGACCGCAACAAAGGATACAGCCCTAGGTGCTATGGCTGTGGGGAAAGGGGCCATCTTCGATCCAGCTGCCCTAAGCGAAGCGCAGAAAGGGAAAGTGAACGATATCAGGAGGGTAGTGCAGCTAACGGCACTGCCTGGCGGCGACAGGATCGTCGTTCACCTCACGCTAGGGAGGTTGCAGCAGTTACGGTTCGCGACTACAATAAAGGATACAGCCCTAGGTGCTATGGCTGTGGGGAAAGGGGCCATCTCCGGTCCAGCTGCCCTAAGCACACCCTAGGAAGGGAAGGTGAACGGTCTCAGAAAGGAAGTGCGGCTAACAGCACCGCCCAGCAGCAGCAGGAATACGACTTTACTATCAGACACTGCAGCGGGAAATCTCACGGCAACGCAGATGCATTGTCAAGAAGACCTTTTCCTGAAGATTACAACCATTGTAGTAGGCAAGAGAGCAAGGAAGTGGTATCCGTGAGGATGCTCAGGACAGACCACCTCAGCAACGGGTGGAAGGACAGCCTACGACATGCACAGCAGGAAGATCCGGACATCAAGCCGATTCTGGAAGAGATGAAGGCCCGGGCTACCAAGCCTAAGTGGAGGGACGTCTCAGCGATGAGTTCAACCACAAAAAGCTATTGGGCCCAACGTTGGGAGTCCTGTGCCGTAAATGGGACAATGATTGAGGAGACAGCTGTCGTTTGCAAATGGTTGTCCCTAAAGCTAAAGTGCCGAATGTTCTACAGCTGTGCCATAATGGTCGTTCAAGAGTCCATCTGGGAGTTAAACGAACTCTACTGAAGTTCCGAGAACAGCTTTTCTGGGTCCATTATCGTGAAGAAAGTTTTAAAGGGATAGAAGAGATAGTGATTGAAGATTTGTGGGAGACATTTAAGAAAGAGGTTGTAAATGTTGCAATTGAGGTATGCGGGGTAGCTAAAAGAAGGAAAGGGAAAAGAATGACAACGTGTGGATGGATAAAGATGTACAAAGGGGTGTGCAAGAAAAGAAGAAAGCGTGGTTGGATTGGTTAGCAACAAAAGTTAACCAAAAAGTTCAAAAGGCAACGGATGACGAGATAAAGGAAGCAAGAACGAAGTATAAAAGATTGAAAACAGCAGCGAAAGAAACTGTGTCTAGAAAGAAAGAAGAACGAAAAGATGATTTCAATAGGAGGCTCACTGAAGATTTCCAGTCAATCATTAAGTTTTTCTGGAAAACCATCAAAACAGCCAGAGGAAAAACTTCTACCTCGGAGCTGAGTACAATCAGGAGTCAATATGAGAGCATTATAAAAGGAGAAGAATGTGTGTTAAAGAGATGGAAAGAGTATTTTGAAAGTCTGTTTGAAAGAGAGGAAGTGCAGGTACAGCATCTACCACCTTCCACGGAAACGAATATAAATGTTGATGAAAATGAGATAAGCATGGATGAAATAGTGAAAGCGTTGAAAAGTATGAAATTAGGTAAGGCTGCAGGGTATGACAGGATTACCGTCGAGATGCTGAGGGCTGGACAGGGCCTGGTAGCTAGTCAGCTGTACCGCCTTTTCAATCTGTGCTGGCAAAATGGGCAAGTGCCGGGAGACTGGTGCAAAGCCGTAATCGTGCCATTGTATAAGGGAAAAGGGTCACGGCAGGACTGCATAAATTACCGTAGTATAAGCCTTCTTAGCGTCGTCGGTAAATTGTATGCGAAAGTGTTGATTGAAAGGGTTGTGAATGAAACAGACGAGAAAATATGGGATGCACAAGCGGGATTTAGAAAGGGAATGGGATGTACGGATCAGGTCTTTTCTTTGCGGTGCATAACCGAAAATTGTTTGGCTAAAAACAAGAAAGTCTACTGCGCCTTCGTAGATCTAGAAAAGGCCTATGATAGAGTGGTGAGGAATGAATTGTGGTCAGCACTGTCCATGAACGGGGTGAGCAGTGTCCTCATACGAGCATTGCAATCTCTTTATAGGGATTCTAGTGCTTGTGTAAGGATAAACGGGGCATACACTGAATGGTTTAATATCGAAAAAGGTGTTAGACAGGGATGTGTAGCGTCACCGTGGCTGTTTAATCTGTTCATGGACAATTGTATGACAGATTTAAAAGAGAATGAAAGTGGGTTGAGAATGAATGAGTTACTCGTCAAATGTTTTCTCTATGCTGATGACCAAGTATTACTTGCGTCTTCGGCCGAGGAGTTGCAGGAGATGGTAACTGCTATGAGTGGAGCTTTTGTTAGAAAGGGAATGAAGATGAATGTAAAGAAGACGAAAGTGATTATGTTTGAAAAAGATGAGGCAGGGATCGTGATTGAAGATGAACAAATTGAACAGGTGAAAGAGTTTGTGTATCTGGGGTCAAAGGTTTCAGTGGTGTCATATATCCTACCATAACCCTACAATATTCGTCAGTCGATACTGTGTTTAGATTTTACTTCTGGATTAAGAATAACAAGATATTGTCAATGTCAAGTTGTATTCTGTAACAAGCTTTATTTATTGTTGAAAAAATGTTATAATTAAGTAAGTGACCAGCGTTGCTGAGTTCACAATAATAAAAAACGTGTAGTAATTATACTAGATAAGTTAATAATTGTGAACTTGTTTGTGGTCCTAAGTTTAATAAATAAAAAAAAAGTTTACAAGAGATGGAAAGTGTGAGAGTGATATCGAAAGAAGAGTGAATGCAGGAAACATGTGAATGGAGCTTTGCACTCCTTTATGAGCAGTCGGAAAGTGTCTAACAAGGCTCGTTTGGATGTGCATGAGGGGGGTGTTGGTTCCGACACTCATGTACGGAAGTGAAAGTTGGGTATGGCAGAAGAAACATGAAAGTAGAATAAATGCAGTTGAGATGAGAGCATTAAGAAGTATGATAGGAGTTAAACTGAGTGACAGGATAAGAAATAGTGAGATAAGGAAACGTTGTGGTCTGAAAGAAGATGTAGTGACAAAAATTGAGAAATTTATGCTGAGATGGTTTGGCCACATCGAGAGAATGAATGAATAACGATTGACGAAAAAAGTGTATAAGGCGAGTGTGAATGGAAGTGCTGGAACGGGTAGACCTAGGCGGACTTTTCTAGACCAAATTAGGGACGTCTTGAAAAAAGGCCAGGTTAAGAGTACCCTAAACCGTAGAGCATGTATGAAGGGAATAATGAAAGTAGACGAAGCGAAACAAGTATGTAAGGATCGTAGCAAGTGGAAAGAAGTGGTCTCTGCCTACCCCTACGGGAAAGAGGCGTGATTATATGTATGTATGTATGTATTATGACGATGTCGAGGATTGGTGTCGTGCATGTACAAGTAGTGCGGCCGTGAAGGGACCTCAGACACGTAGTAGAGGAGCATCGAAATTGTGCAATGTTGGTGCACCATGGGATAGGACAGCCCTAGACATTGCGGAGCCGTTACAGAAAGTCGCAAGAGGGACTCCTAAGATCGCCCATGTAGATCGCCTGGCGCGTTATTATGGGGCCGATAATGCTCGGGACGAGCATGTCTTAGGAGGGGGGCAGTGTTACGCGCTCAAGTCGACGGCACTAGCGCCATCTAGTCTCGAACCGAAGAAGTAAACTTCTTGAAGTTGAAATACAAACTCTCGGTACCTTGCGCGTGTTTACTTGAATATTCTGGATATTTCGCTGCTAATTTATATAAATAGGCGCTGCAAGATGCGATCAGGGAAGTATTGAAGTTGGCGAGACAAGCGAAGCTTCGGAGCGGAATAAAATGAATCAGTGTGATTAATTTTAGTTTATTTTTTTTTAACTTTAATTGGTGTAAAGTGAATTAAAGTGTTAATTTAGGTAATTCTATCGGCAATTTTTATTGTCACGAACCTCAAGCTCGTAACACTACTAAAATGATTTAGTTGTTACGCGAATTAAATGTACTTTATCATCGTCTGCTACATCACCACTAATCATCTAGTGAGATATTACTCAAACAATAAAATATAATAGAAAAGAAAATATAAAATATTTTAAAATGATAGAGCTACAAAGCAGTGCAATAGATGCACAAAATGGTTTGTTAAGATCAGAAAGGGTTCAAACTTTAATTTGAGTAAAATATGAGTATTATGCTGTGTATGAATAGAGACTCTGGTATGGTCAATGACGAGAGCTGGGGACCCTCTTTACTGGTGGGATCAATACAATTTTTAATCGGGACAGAAAGTGTGCTGGTTTGTTACTTTTCTTTCCTCGTAAAAGTACTTATTATATCCATTTCAAACACAGCTTCATGTTTGGTGTCATTATAATTAGAACCCTTCACAAGTCCACAGATAAACATGAGCCTCCCACAAGGAATGCCAAATACACTGTCCCTAATCACCTGCATCCAACTTTATGCTTGTCTTTAGAGCCTTTTCTGTGGTTTTAAAGTAAAGTAAACGTAGAGTTGGAGCTTACATACGTGTCACTACTGGGCACAAGCCTCCCTTTTTCTGAGAGAGAGCTAGAGTAAGAAGTGTCCGCCACGCTGCATGCAATGGCACAATTCACATGTTTACAAAAAATCTTTAATGTCTCAAATATGAAATTTTCTTTACTATGTATTCCTTCACTGCCAAGCACTTAATAAAACAGCACTTAAAATTCCAATTAACAATTCCATTGGCGCCAGCGGGAATCAAGCCCCGAATTTACAGCGAGTGTTCACCCCTGAACTACCACCACGGCTTTTCATCTGTGATCGTGCCTGAAAGTATAATACACTGTTCTTTTGTTTCCGGTTTCTTATACTAACAAACAACCTTATCGTTAAAACAAAATTAAATTATTAAAAGATGTAACTCAAACATTTAGACGACATATTAAAGTTGGTTATTTATTCTGTGCTTGGTGGCGTTCATTAATTACGACGAAATTCCTTTGTTTTCTGTCAAGCTTTTGTATTAAAGTCTAAGTCGTATTGCTGCCAACTTAAAACAGACAGACATAGCTTTGTTGCGACAAAATAAATACTACCAAACTACTGTTTGCGTTTATTACAATGGCAATTTATATGTATAATATTATTGATTTGTACGTTCACGTATATCTTTGAAAGAAGAGTTCATTCTGACGGAAAACCAGTTACACAGCAATAACGACAAAAAAGTTCTTTCTTCTACTTGCTTTTATATAATAGGGCTGAGAACCGACACAGTCAACGTGATGGTAAGTGGGCATTAAGGCCGAATACGAAGAGAACTGGCCAAATTTAATGTATTTCTCTTCACTACAAATTTGACCTGAAGTAATTCTAAGCGTTAAAACATTTTTTGTAGGTTTGTTCGGTTCCTTCACAAGGTGCCCGCAGTTTCAAAATTTTATAATGAAAGAATATACCAACAAATAAAAAAAATGTTAAGAAATTATATTTAAAAATGATTGTTCTTCCAAAACTCTGTGACTTTTAATTTAGGAAAAATTATTTTACGTAAAAATGTTTGTATTGTAATTCCGAAGGTGCCTGCCGTCTTTATTTTCGATACAAAATATTATTTATTAACATAATTCGTTTTAATTAAAAACACCTAATAATAATATCATATATTGGCAGATAAAAGTTTGCCGTAATAAATTACCAGGCACTTCGACGTGTGACGTAAGGTGACAACAGTCGTTGTGTCTGTAGCGAAAATCGTTAATTTAGTGTTTTATACGCGTTTAAGTGACTATAAATGTGAATATGGGTAGGAAAAGAAATAAATGTTAAAAGAACTAAGTGGTAAAACAAAGAGAGTTTATCGTCTGAACGCTGCTCGAATGTCGTATTTTGAGGTTACTTATATTTTTGTAAGGTAATTTTTTGTTTGAGGCTGCCTAAGAGGCTGCATTTTTACTCATTTACATTACCCATTTATACTTTTCTAGTTTCAAGTGAGAAAGACTAAAAATGTAAATATCAAGACCGAGTCCAAAAAGAATGTACAGAGTAGTGCAAGCACAGAGACCGCAAATAATGTCAGTCAATGTATTGTCCGAAAGCATGGGGTAAGTACATAATTAAGAAAAACCGAAATACTTCGGATGTGAAGTGATTGACCAGTCGGAGTAGTCTTGTGAGAATTTACATGCACGGTACCTATCCCCACTATGGGGCAATCACAGACTTTTTAGTTTTTTTTTCTTTATTATTTATGCAATTTGCATTACGGCATCTTGTAAGACTGACAAGAACAAACATTTTCAGTTATATGAGGTTCTTTACGTACGATGCACCAATTAAGAAAAAAAAATCGATATCAATTCAATAACTTTTCGAACAATATTTTATAACGAATAAAGTACAGAATTTGTAATCTGTAGGAACTAATATTATAAATAAGAAAGATTTATTTAAGAAGTAAGCAATGCTCTCTTTGTTGTTCATTACTCTGCATACTGAGCTAGCTCAGTCAAATATAATATAATCAAAGCCCGTAAGGCTTTGATTATATTATAAATGTCTATATAAACAAAGCGTACGGGTAACACACGTGATGTTCGATAGACGGCGCGTGGTTTGCCGCGAAACGAGCAAGGTCAATCGCGTCGTATTTGGCCTTAAAATATATCCATATTTAAACTGGACAAAAAATAAAATGCTGGTGTTTTGTCACACGTTAGGACTAAGATGGAATGTCTCGTTATGAATGAAAAATTTTTAAGTGGTAGAGCCATGCTGCAGCTATATTATGATTGAAGACCGAATGGGTCGGCTCGACCAGGGTGTACCACGCTCACACAGGATACCACAATAAATCAGCAGATTAATGTTGCTCTGTTTTTGTGATGAGTGTAGAGAACTGGAGACCCTTTTCCTTTCCCTTTAAACGAGGCATTCTATCTTAGCCCTCAAGGGTGACAACGCATTTTGAGTCTGAATTGAGGTTCGAATGTATGCTCGTTTGTAACCATTATTCCTAAAAAAAAACGGGCACAACATCCAGCAAATAGTTGGTAAGTTAATGTTGTGGTCCATCGAAAATCTATTTTTTTTTATTTAAGCAGAATAAATAAATAAAATGCAGATGCATTGTCACCCGTAGGGATTAAGATGGAATGTCTCATTACTAGCAACATCGGTCTGCCTGTAATCAAGAATACTGCATGAATACTATTAAGAATACTATAAAAGAATACTTAATCTTTAATTATATTGTAAACAGTAAAGGAAAAAAGGAATAAGAAAAGGAGAAAAATACATGACATAAATAGAGTTAAGAATAATCTACAAAAGATAAGCGTAATAATGTTATCCGAAGAGCACTTGTCTCTATTAAAGTTCCCTCAGTTTTAAACCTAAGCGAAATACCTATTTAAGGTCGATGGCAAGAGACCGGATGGTATGACTTTGGCTCCTTGTTAGAGAGGTAATGCCCTAGTCTGGAGTGTTACTTGCGTGGGAAGACACTTTTGGCAGCATTTCATCTCAGCGGTACCTAGTTTAAAGCAGGGATGGCATGAGAGGCAGCTAAACTAAACTACTACATATTTGTGCCATTTGCAGTAGAGGATATCAGTCCATAATTCGTTGCTTGCTCAAAAGCTTCAGTGAGGAAATGCAACTACGTTTTTGGCGATTTTTGAAACTTACTTCACGGTGAGCTAGAAACTTGAAAGTAACAAGAGAATTTAAATATAAAAAAGTTGAGGGCTGAAGATGAAATACTTCGTAACTTATGAGGTGTTTCATTCTCCTCAGTCTTCATTTATAATCTAGTAATCTTATGCTGATAATACACACTGATATTTTGTGCTAACCTGGCTCTTTCCTTGTCGTGAGGATCCATTCGGCATCATAATACCGCCATCTATCGGAAACCATATGACTTTTCTGATGGTACCGTTTCGTTTAATGGCACATAATTTCGATGGTTGGCAGTCTACTATCATTATTTATTTGACAATAATGGTCAAGACAATATTTCAAAAAATGCAACAAAATTACATATACAAATCAATACTACTGCAAAATTTTTTCACACACTGCTACATTGTAGTCGCTGCGAAAGGTCTGTTTCTTTTTATCTAAAAGAAACATAATGAATTCGATGCAACTCTTCTTGTTCAGAACTAAATAGAACCGTTTTCAAAAGAAACTGTTGACTAAACGTAGAAATAAGAACAAAGTATAAGTTTGTTTTGATTATGATTTGTCAAAATAAATTATATTTATTTTGTGGAATAGGGGGCCCCCTATTCTATAAAGTAAATATAATCTACTCCAAATTAAAAAGTATTATTAAAAAGGAGCATATAATCTACCTGATAATAAGTGGATTACGTGGCATAAAGACAACTTCATGTATTTCTATGTTCATTTTCATCTTTTTCAGCCTAGAAAAGTCCACTGTTAAATACAGGCCTGTATCTTAGGATAGGCTTTCGCCATAGCTACAATGCTTGACAGGCAACCACAGTTTTTTTTATAATTACGAGTTGTTATGAGGTAGATGCTGCTGCTCATTTGCTTGCCCTTGATATCCTAGATAAAAATTAAATTGTAGATGCGTGTCACTTATGACGACTTATGAGGACTAAGACGGAATGCCTCGTTTCTAGTAAATAGGATCTCCGGTTCTCTATACTTTATATAGATATAGTCTTATAGCTTTTCTATAGATGGTGGTATTATCACCTCGTACATACGAAAAGATTTTTTTAATGTATCGATATCACTGACCTCTATATATACGAGTACGCTGGACTGGCTATACACCGTGACATGATGAGGCGATTTGATTTGCGCCATTTTGGCGCTGACAGCAGAAGTGCACGTCCATGGAACTAATAATAGAGATAAGACAGTGTGACAAATATATCGTCTGCGTCTCGATCGATGGCGTCTACCCGTAACGTCCATTCTATTTATGTATCATATTAATATAAAGCCATTATCATTCATCATCATTAAAGCCCAAGCAACAAGTCCTCCCCCCCTGCTTAACATATGCCTCCTACAAGGAATGCTACAAAGAACGGCCATGAGCCACTTGCATCCATCAATTTTTTGCATGTCTTACGAGATTGTGACTCCATCTAGTGGGGGGACGTCTTACACTTCACCTGCCGGTACGAGGCTGCCACTTGACAACATTTCTTCATCCCCATCGGTTTTCGATTCTTCGGGCTATATTGCCGGCCCATTGCCACTTCAGCTCACTAATTGAGTGAATAACATGATAAAAAATCTCATCAAGTGGTGCAGCCTAACCAAAGGCGCGGAAGATAGTCGAGTGGCGCATCGCCAATCGCTATACCAACACTCCTCTTCACTTACGACTCCACCTCGACTACAGCGGTACCGGGAAAGGAATCTCCTCTAGCCGCAACCCACTAACACACATCCAACGTGACTCGAAATCATCAAGCGACATTTCTACGCTTAGCTATGGCCCTTGAGTTTGGGGGAAATGAGAAGAGAAGAAATAAAAAAACATTCGAAATAATATTCTAATACTTTTATACTTACTGGACTGGTACTAACAGAAAATACTGTTGGCATACTGCACTTTTTCAAAGTAGTGTCTAATAAAATCTGTGAAATGTTTAAAACAAAGATGATCGTTTTGTTTTGGATCCCAATTCTTTTTTTTATAGGAGAGTGGGCAAACGAGCATACGGCTCACCTGATGGTCAGTGAATTCCGTCGCCCATGAACAGCTGCAACACCAGGGGGATTGCAGATGCATTGCCAGCCTTTAAAAAAATAGGCTCTTTTCTTGAAGGTCTCTAAGTCGTATCGGTCTGGAAAAATCTATGGTGGTAGTTGATTCCACAAGAAAGTTGTGAGAGGAAGAAAATTTTTTTAAATCCCTTAGTGGTAGACCGCCAGTCATCCAGATAGCACGGATGGTATCGCGAGCTTAGTCGCGATGTGCGATGGTGAAATTGTGCGGCTGAATTAGTCCGAACAATTCCTCAGAGCACTCCCCGTGGTAGACGTGATAAAATACGCAAAGAGATGCAACAACTCTTTGCAGTGTCAGTGAGTCAAGCCGATCCGAAAGAGCTTGGTCGACGACGATTCAAACTGCTTTGCGCTGGATGCGATCAAATGAAAGGAAATGGCGCTGGATAGCCCCAGCCTAGAGATGGGAACAGTACTCCATGTGCGGCTGTACCTGCGCCTTGTAAAGTGGCAAGCGGTGTGCCGGCATGAAATACTGTCCGGTTTTGCTGAGCACGCCAAGCTTTTTAGAGGCCAATTTGGCCTTCTCTTCCAAGTGACCACGAAACTACATGTTACTCGATATGTCGACGCCGAGGATTCCGATACTAGCTGAGGCGACAAGGAGAGTGCCTTGAAACTGAGGATATATGACAAATGGGTTCTTTTTAGCGGTAAACTTGTGTCTTCTGGGGATTAAACTGGACTAGATTTAGTCGCCCCCAGTCCGAGATTTTGTTCAACAAAGTCTCGACTTCGGACACAAGTTTGTCCCGGTACTCGGCGACGTTTTCCCGAGAAATATTGGCACGGCCGGTGTATAAAGCATCACCAGTGTTGTCATCTGCATATCAATGAATGCTACCGATTTGCAATATGTCATTGATATGCGGAAGAAACAGCGTTGGTGATAGCACGCTGCCTTGATGAACACCAGCGTTAATGGGCTTGTAATCGGAGCATGCAACGTCTACTACGACCTTGATGCTCCGATCAGCAAGAAAACTGGTGATCCAATTGCACTATTTCTCGGAAGCCCATAGGAAGGAAGCTTCGTAAGAAGAGTCTCGCCAATTCTGCCGATGTGCTTTGACTTTGCCTTGACAAACATACATAATTGTCCTCCTTCTTGAATCAGTTAAAAGATTAAGAAGGCTAGCTAAATGACTAATAAATAAAATTGAGCTTGCTTTAACTTTTTGAACTTCTCTTTGTATAGAGCAAGAAACAATTTGTATTGTACAGTGAAATTATTTTAAATTTGCTTCACTTACGTTTCATGCTGTTTAAAAGTAATCTTATATCGCCGTTCTGAGTATGGCTCGGTGAAGCGGAGTGGATAAACATTAAGCTTTGTTTGCTATATACTTAACTATGTAGTTATTTCTACAGGATGTTTCTTAAAGACTAGGGCTACCAATGTTTTATTTTGAACATAAAAAAAAACATTTTTACAGATTTAGCACAAACGAGCACATAGTTCACCTGATAGCAAATGGATGTCGATGGCCATTGATGTCTACATCTATCCCATAAGGAGTATCAAAATGCAGACGCGTTTCCACTACGCACTAAGATGAAAGCCTCATTTCATCATAGTGCTCAGTTACTGCACGAATTACAGCAGCATTAATGTGCTGCTCCGACTCATTAGTATCGTATTGCAACCATAATATAGCAACAGCATGACTCTACCACGTTTAAGTGTGTTTTTTTTTTATTATGTGCGAGCAGCTATGCAGGTCTAGGTAAAGAGACCAGTATCACTGCGACCTAGAAGATCTATTGTGATCGCTGCTATGGCTATAGTTCACTGCTAAGCCCTATGTATTCAATGAATCGAAGGAGTTACTTAGCCGTGAGCAATTTCACTTCTTCTGGGCGGAGTAGATAGTGTCCCAGATGAGTGTTACGTTTGCGCATTAAGGGTCCGCAAACGGTTAGGATGTGTAGTGTTTCTTCCGTTATGGAACAGAACCGACACATCCTTGAATTGCTTAGTCCTAGGATGGACATGTAATTTTTAAGACAAAAGTGTCCAGTTAGGTCTCTTGCCAGAATGCGCAATTTATTTTTACTTAATCCCAGGGCTTCTGAAGCGAATTTACGATCAAAATCCCGGATTAAGGTTTTAGAATGTCTTAAGCCTGGTGTGTCAGACCAGATCTTAAGTGATTTATTGTGATAAAGAGTTTCAAGGGTCAATCGGGCTAGGCTTCTTGAGATTCCACAAAATGGCTCGGGTCCAAATTGTGTGCACTTTGAGCCCTTCCGTGCAAGTTTGTTGGCAAATTCGTTGCCTACAATACCCTCGTGACCCGGAACCCATCTTAAAACGACCCTGTTTTTACAACCCATGGCGTTTAAACGATCCACGCAGTCTCCAACAAGCTTTGATTTCACTAAGTTTGATCTCAGCGCTAGCAGTGCTGCTTGACTATCAGAGTTTATGTAAATTTTATGGTTGACATAGTGTTTTTGCAGATTGTTTTCCGCACACCGAAGTATGGCGAAAATTTCTGCCTGGAAGATAAAGGTGTATCTACCCAAATTCATACTAAGTTTGAATTTGGGGCGTTCCCCGTAAATTCCAAAGCCTACGTCGAGGCCCATTATAGACCCATCGGTATACCATATGAGGCTACCTACCTCACAGATAACCTGGCCATTCAGCCAGTCTTCTCTGGAGGGTAATTCCACATAAACGCATGATATCTGAGATCATGCATAAGACCTGTGATTCCTTAACTGAGTCGAGCATGGATCTCAATCTGCAGGAGAGCAAGCTCAGACCGCCCTGGGCGTTAATCCTATACAAACTAGCCTTCGCCTCCTTGTCTAGATAGAGATTAAGGGGCGTTAGGCATAGAAGTGCATTAAGAGCCCCTCCAGGCGATGATCGCATAGCTCCAGTTACCATTAGGCAGGCAGTCCTTTGTAGACTATTTAGTCCGTCCGCAGTCGTCTTTTGGTTGACCTTGTAACACCAGACAATAGAGGCGTAGGTGAGAATCGGCCTCACTATGCTGCTGTATGGCCCCGTAAAGGGCCATGGACCGCACGATCCCCGCGTAGAGCCTCCGGCAGGAGGCGTTTGGCCCTCACAGGGTCGGCAGGAGCCGCCGGAAGGCAGCCCCGGTCCGTTCCAGTTTGGGAGCCAACCGTCGGCAGTGCTCACCGAAGTTCCATCGGCCGTCGAGGACGAGGCCTAGGTACTTCAGCGTCGAATCGACGCCGATGGATACCCCTCCTACCATCACTGAGGATCCCGGTGGTGGCCTGTTCCGAGGACCATGGAAGTGCATGGCCTCGGACTTGTGCAGAGCCACCTCGAGACCCAGTTGCCGAATCCTCTCAACGACTATCGCAACCCCGCGTGTCATATTTTCCGCCGCCGCCTCGTACGACCCCCCTTGTGCCAGTACCAGCGTGTCGTCAGCGTAGCAAACTACGCTGACGCCGGTAGGCAGGTCGGCGCGCAGCACCCAGTCGTAACCGATGTTCCACAGAGGTGGCCCCAGAACCGAACCCTGTGGGACACCGCACGACATCTCTCGCCGGTTCCACTCACCGTTGCGACCGGGGTAGATGACGGCCCTGTCCGTCAGGTAGTCCCCGACTATACGACGGAGATAGGTCGGCACCCGGTGATACCGGAGTGCCTCCCTAATGCAGCTCCAGGGCATGGAGTTGAAGGCGTTGGCGATGTCGAGAGACACCGCCAAGACAACCCCCCCTCTGGCCACTGCATCCCCCGTCGTGAGGGCTCTCACGCGCATGATGGCGTCCACCGTAGAGCGCCCCTTGCGGAAACCAAACTGGTGTTCCGCAAGATCCGGCCCCGTCCCCGCAAGGTACTCGGCGAGGCGGTTTGCAATGACTCTTTCAAAGAGCTTGCCCACCTCGTCGAGCAGCACCACGGGCCGGTATGCGGACGGAGAGTCCGCAGGGCGCCCCGGCTTCCGAATGAGGACCAGCTTCCCCGTCTTCCAACGAAGCGGGAATTGGCCTCTCTCCAAGCATGCGCTTAGGAGCCCCTCCAGTCGGGGCCCGAGAGCCTCCGAGGCCAGGACCCAGGCTTTGCCAGGCAAGCCATCGGGTCCTGGGGCGGTATTCCTGGCCTTGAGCCTACGTACCGCCACTCTCAGGTCTACCTCGGTCCCTTCCGGGATGTCGTCGTCGTCGTCCTGGTGGTCCACTTCCGGCTTCGGTTCCGGTCGTCGCTCGGAACGGACGTGTCGCGAGCTCGCACTGCGTGTATTTCGTGTTCGAATTGTTTTACTTTGCTTTTATTGTGTTTTTATTTGGGATTTTGCTATAGATACTTTCTTTTTAGTGTATAGTGGTTGTTGTAGTGCAACTGTCGCGAATTAACGCTTTGTTGGACTTGTTTTTGTGTTTGCTGTGACTATTTTTAACTTAGTGGGTAGTGCTGGCACGTGGCTGTCAGATTGAATCTGACAGGTCGGTCGAGATCCTTCTCGAAGCTTCGGCGGCTTTCCTCCACCAGGGGGGCGACAGTGTGCACTTCCGGCACTGTGACGTCCTCTGTGGGCGCCGTGCACTCAACCTGCACGGCTTGCGTCGTCTGTGCAGCGGGTTGGATCTTCGGCTGCTGTCCGCTGGGTGGCGCTGGAGACTTTCCGCGCCTCAGCGACACCTGTGTCCAGCTGAGTGAACTATTTCGTACTCTTTGTGACAGTGACACTTTTAGTTTAGATTTTTAATTATAGATAGACATTATATTTTAGTTTAGGTTAATGCCGCTAGATGGCGCCAATTAGGTGCTGAGTATCTAGCGACATCTATTATTTTGACCTGTGATAGTGACACTTTTAGTGGTTTAGGATTTTTAACTTTTGTACTTTTATTTTTTGTTTAGTCCGAGTGTGTTCCGCCAGAGGGCGCTGGTGTGATTTCCTACACCCAGACATTTAGCGATCAACTAGAAAATTGACTTTCAATTTTTATTTATTTTTGGGACTTGTAAAAATTTTCGAATATTGCATGAACCTTTCGCTACCATATATATGTGAATCCTTGGGTATGCCCCTCCGGCAGTTGAAATTTTAAAGTTACTATCCTTAATAACTTTTTATTTTTATTATATTTTTATTTTATTTTCATTGATATCGTGTTTCGGACTGATAAGGGACTTGTTTTGCCAAAATGGGGGACGAACCCCCCCCTATTTGTGCCGCGGAAGTCGCTGGCGCGAACGCCCCCCCCAGGGTGCTCCGGCGAGGCCTGCTGCAGGCCCCAGCTCGCAGAACCCAAGGGGGAGGCTCGAGTGCGGCTCCGGAAAAGCGACCACTCACGTCTCCGGACCAGCCGCAGCCAGTAACGCAGCGACAGAAATTAGAAAAAGAAAAAGAAAAGAAAAAAGGTGGGACTGTAGCTTCGGTGGCAACTTCTCAAGAACTGCAGGAGGAAGATCTGGGGGCGATGGATGAAGAATTCGATGCGTCTACAGCCACGCCCCTCGAAATCATTGAGCACACGCGAGCAGCCATTAAGACCATTATGGGCATCGTCTCTGGGCCGGGCTCAAAACTGAACAAAGCAGAAGTGAACAAGATTTCGGTTACGGGGCAGGATCTGATCGCAATGGTGGCGGCGATGCAAGTGCACGTAACGGAGGCTCAACTTGCGCTCTGCAGATCTGAAAGAGACAGATCTCAAGCAGAGGCTAAGCTGGCGCGCCAGGAGACCGCGCGTGCGCCCTCAGGTGACGGGGATCACGCCCCTGCTACGTTCGCGTCGTATTTGAGGATGCCAAAGGGTGTGGCAGCGATGCCGATTCCTGAAAAATCTGGTCCGGTCTTGGCGTTTTACCCAGCAGGTGAACAGGAGCACCTGAAGACGGCGGATGACACCAAGGCTGAATTAAAGAAGGCAATTAAGCCTTCTGAAATGAACATTCAGGTGGCTAAATTTAGGAAGGTTGGGAATGCGGGGGTAGTGGTACAGACCACGTCCCAGGAATGCGCTCAGAAGCTGAGATCAGCGGCGCCACCAACGCTCAGAGTCACAGAGCCCAGGCAGCGCTTGCCACTTGTGGCATTACGAGGCTTCGAGGAAGATATTAAGAGCGAGGATCTTCTGCCTGCCCTCCACGACCAAAACTTTGGAGAGGACGAGGTGTGGACCCTAGAGGAGCTGAAGGAAAATTGTAAGGTGGCGTTCAAAAAGTCGTGGAGAGGCAGCCGCAGGACAACAGTTGTGCTGCAGTGTTCCCCTAGACTAAGGGATGCTCTGACAGCCCGAAGAAGGCTTTATGTTGGTTGGGACGTGGTCGAGCCGTGTGACTTCGTGGATGTCACCTGCTGCCAGAAATGTCAGCAGTATGGCCACCCTGCAAAGTACTGCAGGGCCAAAGAGGCGACGTGTGGCAAATGCGGTGGGGAAGGCCATGCAAGGGAGGACTGCACCTCAGCTGAGGTCTGTTGTGCAACTTGTAAAAAGTTTGGCAAGCCGGGCGCCAAATCTCATGCCACGATGGCGAAGGAGTGCCCGGCTAGGGTGTACGCGGAAGAAAGGGCGGTCAACACCACGCAATATGGCGGTTGAAAAATACCTCAATATAGGGCAAATTAATTTGGGACGGGGAGAGGTAGCCACCAAAGAGCTGCCAGCAATTGCCGCAGAACTGGGCCTGGATCTTGCCCTAGTCCAGGAGCAGTGGTCGCAGGCACAGGATCTGATTCAATTTGGCGAGGGGTCGGAGGCTGCTATAAAGGTGTTTAATAGTAACCTAGGAGTTGCTGGACTGCCACACCTTTCCAACCCCTATTGCGTGGTATGCCATGTGGAGAAGTACGGTCTCTACGTCATCTCAGCTTATTTTAAATATAGCCACAATATCGACAATCACCTGCAACATCTAGAGACCGTACTTGACCAGTTGAGAGGCAAGCGCGTTGTAATCGGAGTAGATTGCAACGCGCACTCGCCACTCTGGTTTTGTGACGCTAATCAAATTACAGGCAGGGGCCATGAAGAAGAGCACCGCCGTAAAATGATGGAGGATTTTATCTTGGCAAGGGGATTGGTGGTGGCCAATGTTGAAGGCCAACCAAGCACGTTTTCGGGTGCAAGGGGGGAGTCAAACATTGACCTCACTCTTTTATCCAGAGGGATTTCGGTTACAGAGTGGCGAGTCCTGGATAGCGTCAGTTCTAGTGATCACAGGCTCATTAAATATAGGATTGGAGGAGTCAGCCATGCCGGGCTCCCGGGGTCGGTCGGGGTGCCTGCCCGTTTTCGGGACTGGGGGGTTGATTGGGGTCTCTTTCGCGGTACTGTTCATATACGAATGGGAGCACTAAATGTTAGACAGCCGGCAAACCGTCTTTGTGAGCAGTTCACAGACATTGTAGTCCGATCTGCGGAGGATGTACTGGGGGCTGCGCGCCCTAGACGGGAGGCCGGCTATGAGTGGTGGACGCCTGAACTTGATGGAATGAGGAAGAAAGTGTGTAATGCGAGAAGGGTATGGCAGAAGACCAGAAAGAAAGGAGGCAGGTCTGAGGAACTAGCTATGGAATGTTTCCATAGTGTGAGAGCGCGATATAGACAATTGATGGGGGACACGGAGCTGCATCATTTTAGAAAAATGGCAGAGGTCGGAAACACTGACCCCTGGGGACGGGCATACCAGACCGCAAGTGGGCGGTATCGTCCTCCAAGTAATATAATCAATGCCATTGAATATGTGGAGCGACATTCTGGGGGGGGGGGAGAGGCCATGCAGGACCTGCTAGGGGCTCTGTGCCCGGACGATGATACGTCCAGGGACACAGAATACCATGGGCGTGTTCGGCTTATGGCCTCCTTCACTCCATCTGGTGCAGATGCCGTTCCCCCCAACCATTGAGTGTTTGGGGGGTATAGTCAGGGCGCTGCCTAACACTGCTCCGGGACTGGACGGGATTAGCGCAAAAGTTATAAAGAATGTGTGGAAGGCTGCACCCAGGGAACTTCACTGGGTGTATCGCAAATGTGTGGAAGAGGGAGTTTTCCCGGACGTATGGAAGAATGGACGGCTGATAGTGATTCCGAAAGGTAACGGCAGGTCATTAACGGACCCCAAGGCGTATCGCCCGATTACGCTCCTTCCCATTTTTGGAAAAATATTGGAGCGAATTCTACTTAGGTGTGCCCCGAGTCTAATGAGGGGATTATCTGACTACCAGCATGGGTTCTCGCCAGGCCGGTCTACTGTTACAGCGCTGCAAGACGTGCTTTGTACTGCGAGCGAGTCGCAGCGCAAGTATGTACAGGCCGTCTTTTTAGATATATCCGGGGCCTTCGACAATGCATGGTGGCCGATGATACTTTTGAAGGCCAAACAGGGAGGGATCCCACCCAACATCTATCGGATGTTGGTGGATTATTTCACCAACAGACGGGTGGGTATCTTTGTCGGCGAATGCGTTGAATGGAAACGCTCGACCATGGGCTGCCCGCAAGGATCGGTTTTAGGACCGACCCTATGGAATTTACTGCTGGACGATCTGTTGAGGCTGCCATTTCCTACCAATGCGAAAATGATAGCGTATGCTGACGATGTAACGCTCTTAATTGAGGCGAATTCTAGGGCTGACATAGAGAATACGGCCAAGTCTGTACTGGAGCTGGTTGACTCATGGGGGGAAAGGAATCGTCTCTCCTTTTCCTCCACAAAGTCATGCACAATGACCCTCAAGGGCAGGTTCTTGCGACCACCCGTAATAAGGATGGGAAGCAACTCCATAAAAAAGCGTAGAGTCGACTAAAGTATTGGGCGTTACGCTAGACAATACTCAGTCCTTTATTAAGCATGCGAAGGACATGGGAGATAGGGCCGGGAGATGCTTCGGGAAAATGTCGCGGGTGTCAGCGTCCTCCTGGGGCATTCGTTACCCGGCTCTTCGTGTTTTATACAAAGGAACATATGTTCCTATAGTAACTTATGCAGCGGCAGTATGGGTAAATCGGGTAAGGAATTATACGGTGCGCACGTCACTGCTCAGATCACAAAGGTCTTCACTCGTTTTGTTGACTAAGAGCTACAGGACGATCAGCACTGCGGCACTTCCGGTACTAGCCGGCGTCCTTCCGGCTGACCTGGAGGTGACACGTGCTGGTAGGATTGATCTCGCGCGTGCGGAAGCAGAAAATGGGGAGTTGAGCAGGCGTAAGCGCGAGATTTGGGCGGATGTTATGAACGTATGGCAAGAGAGATGGGAAAAAGAGACGAATGGAAGGGAACTTTTCTGTTTCTTCCCGGACGTGTCGGCGCGATTCAATGCAAGTTGGATTGTGCCGGACTATCAAGTCTCGCAGATGCTCAGTGGGCATGGATGTTTTCGGAAGAGACTGTATGACATGAAACTAGTTGAATCGGGTATATGTGATTGCGGTGATGCCTATGAGGATAGGCATCACGTGTTATGGGAGTGTACGTTGTATGACGACCTGAGATATAAGATGATGGACGGAATAGTACGCAGAAGTGTGGGTCCGGTTTACTACCTGGACCTCGTGGACGGTAAGGACAGCTTTGGCCGGCTGCGGGAGTTCGCGCATGGATGGCATGCGAGGAGAACAGCCATGGAGAGGCAAAGGAGCGTTCTGCCCGGAACCGAAGGCGTGGTGTGTTCGTCCAGCCCAGAAGGGGAGAGTGGCATACAAGGGACAGGATCGGATTAAATAACTTGTAGAGAGTCAAGAAAGTGCACGCGGGAAAGAGCCCAGAGCAAGTACCGCGTGCATCTCTCGAGATTCGGCCCGTATAACCGTGAGGTTGGTGGGGCCATGGGAGGTGGAGGGTCCACTTCCGGCACCGCAGGTGGCGGAGCCATAGGCGGGGGCGGATGTTCCCGTCGCGCAGGGAACAGAGCGCTCACCACGTCCTCCACGAGCTGGGGCCGGAGACTTTGCGTCAGCGGGGGGCCCAGGTGCGGAGTTTATCCCGCACCATCTTGTAAGGGCGCCCCCACGGATCTCTGTTGAGAGTCTCCAGCATCTCCTCACGGGCCCGATCCCGGGCCCGCAGGACAGCCTCCCGGAGGGCGGTCTTCACCGCTCTGTATCCCTCGTACAGCTCCGCCTCAATGGCTGCCGCATTCGGTGGACGAATGCGGAGTCTGCGATGCCTGGTGTACAGGTGCCGCGCGGCGACACACGCCTCGCGCATAGACGTCAGCTCACGCGACCACCAATACACTTGACGCCGGGCGCTTCCTGGCCGGACGCGGGGCATTGCCACGTCACATATCTCGGACATGGCCTCCTGGAACCACCCTGCCTCATCATTGACGTCGGCAGGCCTGTCCGGTGATGACACCCAGGCCTGCACGATCGAGGCTTCCAGGAGGAGCTCCCGGTCCAGCTGCTTCAGCGCCCAACGCGGACCACTCGGGGCCTGTTGGACTGGCGCGCTCGAGGGCTGGGTGGAGACATCAAACCGGATGTACCGGTGGTCGGAGTAGGTCTCCACCCCCTCCATGACACGCCAGTCAATGGCACGCGGCGACAGAGCGGGGCTAGCGAACGAGATGTCCACCACCGACTCGCCCCGCATCCGCACACACGTGGGGACAGAACCCCGATTTAGGACGACCAGGCCTGTCTCCAGAGCCCAGTCTTCCACCATCCTACCCCGCACATCTGTACGACGAGAACCCCAAGCCAAGTTCTTGGCATTGAAGTCCCCGAGGACAAGTACGGGGGAGGGGATAACTTCCGACGACGATTGCTCTCAGCTCTGCAAGAGAGTTGTGGAGCTCGGCGAGAGATCGGTTCGGGGAGAAGTACACCCCTACAACGACGAACTCCCCGAACCGTGCTGCTACGCACCCCTGACCCCTCCTGACACCTTCAAGGGTCGGGGTACCGGCGACGGCCGAAGAGATGATGGCCACTGAGCCGTTAAGGTCCGCCACCCAGTCCTCCCTAGGCCAGACAAAATACGGCTCAGCGACCACAGCGATGTTAATCGACCACTGCGCCATGCTCTGGAGCAGCAGATCCTGAGCGCAGGCGCAGTGGTTTATATTCGCCTGGAGGAAGCTTAATGGGGCCGTTATAGGCATTCCATTTCAGCTTCCTCCACGGGGGGCCCCTCTGCGGGCGTCGGTGTCGCGGCGGCGGCGGCGGCGACTGATAGTGGTGGCGGGTTGCGGCTGCGGCGGAGGCCACAGAGGCGGTGGCGGCGGAGCGCCCTCCCCTCCCCGCGGCCTTGGCCTTGGCGGGTGGCACGCAGGCTTTGCTTCCGGCCTGGTGATCGGCTGGCTTGCCGGTCGCCGCACATGCATCACAGTGCGGCGTGGCGCAGCAGGTTGCCGATATGTGTCCGGGCTGACAGCAGCGGAAGCACAGGCGACTGCGGTCAACCTCCGAGGCGCATCTCACTGATACGTGGTGCCCCACGAGACAGCGATAGTACCTCAGAGGTCTGGGCTCCAGCAGCTTAACCTGCGCTGAGACCCAGCCCACCAGCAGCCTTCGGCCCTCCACTATGGTTTTGGCCGCCGTAACAGGGCAGCACACCGTGGCGGCATGCATGCCCTGTTGGTCCGGGCGTATGGCGCCTGACCTGACCTGGTCAGTAGTGCACCCCCGGACCTGGCGACGGCGGCCACCAACTCCTCCTCCGATACCGAGGCGTCCAGACCCATGATGCGCAGGTCTGCGCATCTGACGGGCCTGGACACCCGGGCCTCTTCCGCGTCCAGAGACGCTCTGAGCTTCGCAGCCAGAGCGTCCGCGGTCGCGCCACTGGATTCGCCGGGGACCTCTAGCATACGGGCCCCCGTCTGGGTGACTTTGAGCCGGAGGCCCCCGGTGATCCCGAGCTCCCCGAGATCCACCGCCTCCTTCGCCTTCGCGAGCAGATCGCGGTAGGTAACGCCCTTCTTTTCCGCGTCCGGCTGTAGTGTAATCACTACAGCTGCGGTCTTCGGGGCGCGGAGCCTAGCCGCGATCTTGCGCGCCCTGAACTGGCGCTGCCGCTCCTGCTCTTTGGCCTTTTTGGCTGCCTTCTTACCCTTCTTCTTGTTCCCGACCACCTGCCAACCGGCTTCAGCCGCGGGAGGTGTAGGGAGCTGGGGGGGCAGTGACGGCGGCGGCAGCTGGTTTGCCGCTGGCGCTGGCACATTCGCCGCAGGCACTGGGGCTGGTGCAGCCACCACCTGTGCCGCCGCCTTGCCCTTTCTCGCCTTCGTCTTGCCTCCCTTTCCCGTCGCCGGCTTAGCCGGAGCCGGTTCAGCCGGTACCGGATTTGTCAGAGCCGGCTTTTCAGGGGGGGAGGGGCAACTGCAGCCCCCGCCCGAGGGCTGGCTAGACGGCCCCGGCCTGGATGCGGCAGCCGTGGCCGCCGCGTACGAGACCGTTGTCGGCCTCGCTGCCGTCTTGTTTGACCCTAGGGGGGGGGGGCGCAGGACGATGCCCTCCAGCACGGAGAACCGGTGCTGGAAGGCAGCCAGCTCCTGCCGGACCAGGTTCAGAACCTGGTTCTCCACCGGCACGGGCTGTCTTGGGCACTGCGTCTGGGGCGCCGCGCGAGAGGCAGGCTCACGTAGACTGGCCAGGTCTGCGCGGGGCTTCTCGTTCTCCTTCTGGAGAGTCTCCATGGCGGACGTCAGGCGGGCCACGTCCGCCCACAGCTTTGCCACCTCATCCGCATTAGGCCCGGCGCCAGCAAAGTTGGCCTCCGCAGCCGCCATGATGGAGGCGGAGGCCCCGGGAATGGCCTTAAACTTCGAGGCGGGCTTTTGCTTGTTGGCCACGACCTTGATCGCGGCCTCCACCTCCTTTACGAATCTGGCCTTACGCTCCACCTCGGAGCCGCCAGTCGCACTCGTCTCTTCGCCTGATACCGTATCGCCCGGGTGGCGCCCCTCCTCGGCAAGCTTTGCCGCTCGTTCGGCCCTCTGATTGGCATTCCCCTTGCCTCTCAGCCCGCCCCGCCCGTTGGTAGGGATTTTCCGGGCCGAGACCTCGTCTTCACCGGATGATGGCCCCTGGTCGCCATCCCGCCTGGACCGCTTGCGGAAGAACTTACTGTTCTCCGCGGTCCCAGGCACGTCGGGAGCTCTCTGGGCCTCCCACGCTGCTCGATGCGGCGTCGGACTCTGTCCCCGCATCGTTCCTCCTGTCCTCTACGTTGCCGTTGCCGGCGGTTTTGTTTATTTGTTTGTTTTTTTTTCCATATTTGTACCCACGATTATGGGGGAATTAAACGTCCACCTTGGCAGAGACCCCTGTACCAAGGTAAGCAGATTTAGAGGATTTATTACTCGCCAGGGGGTCTGCAGGTACCCTGGCGAGGACCGCACTTGCGGCTGATTTGTTCATAGAACCCCGTCAGCCATCCATCCCCTCGCGGTGCGTCGCCGCTTGGGATTCGGGGTAACTTTTTATAGAGGTTTTCTCCCTCGCGGTCCGGGCGATTAAGCCAAGACCCTCGGTCCTTATCAAAGCCGCGAGACATGATCCACGACACTTCGACTGGGATTACGAGACCGGCGGTGACAGCAAAGGATGAATCCTTCACTGTCTGCCCGGAGGCAGGGTAAGTGCACACCGAGCCCGCCCTCGCTCCTCTGCTATGCCCTCTGCTGATCAGAGGGTCACGCAGAGGAACGCACTGTTGGTCCGGGATGGACCCCCCTATGTCAGAATAATTAGCCGCGGCAGCAACATTCCCCAAGGAATAAGAATTTCTTCTCATTTCTCGAGGAAGATTACCGCCGCGCCCAGGGTGCACCGGCCCAGTTGCTGCTCTTCCCTCCAGACGTATCGAGAGGGACCCGCAACTACCAGGCACACGTGGAGGACTTCTGACTTCGCACCCCACACAATGCCCCCTGTAAGCATGAGTAATTTACTTTAGTTGTTTTTTAGTAAAATAAAGGTAAATGAAAGAAAAGTTTCTGTTAGTAAGTTACAATATCATAAGTGACAACAATTTTTTAGCAATATTCAACAAAAAAGTACAAAAAATACCCTAGTAATTAGAGAACCGACTTCGATATAAATAAAATGAGAACATCAGCAATGTAGTCGATGTCAATAAGTAATTAAACTACGCATTATTAAAGATAACTCAACAACTACTGGTCAAAACTTGATCAAAGTATATTGTACCACGTGAGAAGCACCATTTAATAAAATACTAGAAAAAAGTTCTGAAGTAACACACATAAAAATGAATTGCTCCTTTTTTTGCAATCGTTTGTGAAAGATGCGTGTTTTTGGTACTAGGATCGTCAATTGGTTTGCAAAAAATAAACTTATATATAATATAATAATCTCATCTGGAATATTACTCAACAATGTTATCACAATAATGATACTGTTATGTTTTTGCCCTATGAAAAACTCACTCAAAGTAATCTCATATAAGAAGAACAAAGGGACGAAGAGAGACGCCCAAAAATATTATTTGTTTATTCTTTCCAAGCGCTAGTAGTTTCTCGAGTCTCCGTGTGCCATGTGTGAAATGTGTTGGAAAAGTGGTGCTTGCTTTCACTTTAATAAAAAGTAAAATCTATACATACGAGTGCAAAAAGTGGCCTTTTGTCAAGCTCAGTTTGTTGTGTGCATACCACCCAGACTTGAATATCCATTTGTAAAATTTTGTCTGCCTGTCTGTACAGGCTAATAATTTTTGGAAGGGTTGAACCCTATATATATATATATATATATATATATATATATATATATATATATATATATATATATGGGAGTTGGAGTACCGGAAAAGAAGCGTTAAGACCGGTACCAACATCAGAGCATACGTCTTCAGCACAATAGGAGGGACACCATCAGGCCGACGGACGCAAAGAGAGAGACCAGTAGATCGGATTTGTCATTTGCGGCATGGGCCAGTGAGTCAACCTCCCTGAGCAGAGATGGAAGAGATGGCTGGCAGAAGTTTTCTTGGACAGCCTTGGCGAGAGACCAGAATGCACGTGTTCCCGAAGGAAGACGAACAAGTTTCTCGCCAATTCTGCCGATGTGCTCTGACTTTGCCTTGACAAACATACATAATTGTCCTCCTTCTTGAATCAGTTAAAAGATTAAGAAGGCTAGCTAAATGACTAGTAAATAAAATTGAACTTTTTGAACTTCTCTTTGTATAGAGCAAGAAACAATTGTATTGTACAGTGAAATTATTTTAAATTTGCTTCACTTACGTTTCATGCTGTTTAAAAGTAACCTTATATCGCCGTTCTGAGTGTGGCTCGGTGAAACGGAGTGGATAAACATTAAGCTTTGTTTGTTATATACTTAACTATTTAATTACTTCTACACGATGTTTCTTAAAGACTGGGGCTACCAATGTTTTATTTTGAACATAAAAAAAAAACATTTTTACAGAATTAGCACAAACGAGCACATAGCATGATGGCAAGTGGATGTCGATGGCCATTGATATCTACATCTATCCCCTAAGGAGTATCAAAATGCAGACGTGTTTCCACTACGCACTAAGATGAAAGACTCGTTTCATCATAGTGCTCAGTTACTGCACGAAATACAGCAGCATTAATGTACTGCTCCGACTCATTAGTATCGTATTGCAACCATAATATAGCAACAGCATGGCTCTACCACGTTTAAGTGTGTTACAAAACGGAAATATCGCATTTCAATAAGCTCCTGTTGTGACAGCTTTAGGGCCGATCCTCAACGCATAGCTCCGATAAAATATTCCAAGCAAAAAGGTGTGATCATACTATCCGCAGGCAAAAGATAGACCTAGATAGATAGTAGAATAATTGATAGATGATAGATAGATAGATATAATTCGAAAGAAATTTTTTTGAGAAATCATAGTTTTAAAGTAAAAGATTTTTTATAGACAAAGTAACGCCACTAAAAGATTCGACCCAAGCGCAGACAGTGCGGACCGCTAGTAACAAATATAATTGGTAGTAGAAATACGCTTTTATCTGCAACGTGTATTTTGAATGAGGCATTTATCATTTGGTTGTGTACAATTCCGCATGTACCGCCCGCATAATTTGCCAATGACAGGAAATCAATAAATGTGGTAGAGTCGTACTACAGCTATATTATTGCTGCAGCATAAAAGGATCTGAAGAACTGGGGTAGAACAACGCTCTCACTGAATACCAGCGTGAAAGAATCAATCAAATAACTAATTATTTGTTTGCGAATACATGTTTTAACAAAGGTGTTTTATAACAGAATAATGCTGCTGTGTATAGTATGACCTGCGTAGAGCACCGGACTTTTTTATCGCATGAAACAATTTTTTTAGTTCTCACGTGTAAAAACGCATCTGTATTTTGATTCTAAGTAGTAAAAGTATATAACCTAAATGTTTATGGGGCATAGTATCCACTAACTGTGCTCTTTTTTCTCCCTCATTCTATTAAAGAACTTAAACATTTCACTCTAGATAATGCAATCCACCATAAAGTTTACATTTTAAAATCTGTAAAAACCAAATAAAGTTTGTACTTGGCATAATGCTGTCAACGTGGTCAATACGGGTAATATTAAGAAAAAGTTCTTGACATGCTTCACGCACAGTGACCTCAAAATTATGTGGTAGACGCACTGTTTCGTGATATCTTTTTCATCACTTATCTGCGTGCAACGACAAGATGTTAAAGATATTACTAGTAGTAGACTTAGTCCGCACTAATACTCTACTCTCTATTAATAATTTCGAGTAATATATAGAAATAATTGTGACTTTTACGATGCTGACATTCACTTGGTATATTTTCTTTTTGTTATCTAAATACAATAAAATCTTTTTGTAATGAAGTAATACCTGACTTTTGTTTGGACCATAAGATAGAGAATTTGTATATATTTTATAATGCTAAACTTCTTTATAGAAAAGTCGTCTCGAAATATAAGTTTTAATAGATTTAAGTGCTGTGGGTGGGTACGGTCGCTTGCGAGCGCTCGGGATTTGCCGGCCGCATGCGACTGCACGGGATTTGTAAGGAGCTTGAGGGGTTAAGTGACTACCTCCGCCCATAACCAACTTAAATACCACGGGAATTGCAGGTACGTTGCCGGCGTTTCAAAAAGGAGAAGGTTGCATAAATTTAACTTTCTTTTTGTTTAATAGAATAAGGGTGACAAACAAGCACGCAGTCCACCTGATATTAAGTAGACTCTGTGACCGATAGATTGCATGCATTGTCACTCTTGACGACTAAGATGGAATGCCCCGTTTCCAGTAAACCGGTCTCCGGTTCTCTACACATCTTGACACTAGCTTTGTACTTTTCCGGATCGTGTATTTCCATTTCCGTGTTCACTAGGAGGCAGTACTGCCTTGAAACACACACTGGTTTGTCGCGCTAACTGCCTTTACAAGCTCGTGTTCAATTTATGACACGTGTCCTCCAATCACGCACGAGTTTGCAAGTAAAACAGTTCTACTAAACACACGTTAAAGCTAAAATAGCAGCTTACTGCTGGTGTTTTTCGTATGCTGAGTGTATAAAACCAGAGACCCTTTATACGAGTACCGTAATAGAGTCATTCCATCTTAGTCCTCACGTCTGACGAAGCATCTGAATTTCGATTCACAAACGAGGATAGATATAGATGTCTGTGGGCCACAGCAACCACTTACCGTTACTTGGAATGTGTGTTTGCTTGTCACCCATATCCTATAAAAATGAAACCAAGCAAAGCTTGTAAAATCGTTATACTGATATATAAGTACTAACAAAATGATCTAGGTTTTAAATGTAGCTATAAGCTATATGAAATAAATATAATATTAGTTGAAAGTTTAATTAAAAGTCGCTATTCAATCTCTGTTGAGTTCTTCAGGCTAGATGAGGTCATTAGGAAACAGAACAAATATAAGTACTCAAACCTGAAATACTCAGGTAATATCGAAAAACTTAAGTTACTTTGACAAAAATGTTTGACATATTTTTAACGACATCATCAACATCGTCATTATCATCACTTCATTTAATAAGTCTACTTACATAATTATACTGCTGAAAACCAGAAGAAGGCACGAGCTGGAGGACCAAAGAAACAAAGCACGTTCATAAAGCACCTGTGATGATCCACATTCTGCATCTCTAACCAGGTCGCAGGTCATCACTACATTGAGAGGTAGGCCTCGCAACACATCGCTTACCCGTACGAGGCTGGCACTTTTCACTTTTCAACGTAAGTATAAAAAATATTTTGAATTAAAAATAAATATTTCTGTCTATAAAAGTTTTTGTAACCTCAACCACGCGCCTAATATTAGCGTATTCAAGATCTTTTTTTTATATAAACTGAAGTCACAAACAAAGTAACAGCCCACTTGAAGGTAAATGGCTGCTGCAGCCCATGGACACCAGCAACTAACTTCAAACAAAGGAATTGAGGTATTATAACTGATGATCACGCATATACATATATACATTTTATCTCCCATCACAATATCATACACACATTTGATCGTCCGTGATCATAATTTAATAACATCTGGTTGAGCGGCGGGCCTTAAGGTTACCGAGTCACTATTCCCCGGTCGAGCCTTGACCCTATTACGCGAGATGTTACACTATGTGGACTGTATACGCGGATGATGCCTAAACAAGATGGCGGATTTGGCACGCGGTTCCCTGACAATGCACTCGCTCTTCCAAAAAAAACCTATTGCTTGCCAAGGTTTATGAAGGAACCCTGCTTGATCACATTAGGAGAAATGAAATTGGGCGGATTAACTAATAAAACACAAATACTCAAGCAGGGGACGTAACAAAGGAGGCGCACTTACCGGGGTGTTACTTCGATGTGGCTTGGACGCTTTGTTGCTGCGGTGCGACTTCTGGCGGATCTCCTGGGGCCCCAGGTATGCGGTCCTATGCACGACTATATCTCACACGAGGTGAGGCGGTTACTCCCGGAGCGTGACTGCTCCAGGCGTGGTGCGGTTGAACTAGCGGTGCGCGTGGGCAAGAGCCCTCTAGGACGCGACTGTCCTAGGCGGTGTGGTTCCAACTTGCGACCGAAGGGAAGAGGGCGCACGAGGGCCGTGTGCTAGCTTATATTTCTTCGGCCCTCCTATCAATGCGTCTCGGAGGGGCGCGCATCTCATTGGTTTGCGAGAGTGACGCGACATTCTAGAATTATCTTCTTTCCCCTCTCACCCCACCACCCCGGTGTGTCGGAGGGACGACAGGTGAAGGAAAAGTCGAAGGAAGGACAACCTTGGCAAGCATACCCTCGAATAAAATAAAAATACGAATGGTTTTCCGCGCAACCAACATCAACTCGATATATCTGCTCCTGGCTTCATATTCACCCTTACAAAAAATACATATTAATACACATTTTTTTATTTTGTAACAGATAATTAGACAGAAAGCCTTGACGTTTTACAACAGCTATATGATATAATCATGCAAAACACTCAAATGTAGTGAATTGCTCATAATTTAAATATGTGAAATAAACGCGATAAAATCGTTTAAATGATATTTATGCAAAATGTATTTATTATTGGTTACTAAAATAAATCACCAGAGCTACGATTATTGTTCTGCGTTCACCGATGGCTATGATGGCACGCAGTGGATTAGCGTAAAGTTTTCGGCCATGCATTAATAACATAATTATGTTTAACAGGGGGATTAAAAGAAATGACTATAAAAACTATAAAGGGCGGGCGGTAATTTGTCAAGCTGGAAATCCAGTGACAGGAAATAAGAGGAAAGATCGCTTATCAGTTTGTCGACTGTATAAAGCTACGAAAAAAATTTTGCTATTAGGAGGTATTCATTTATTCATTACAGCATATCATGTCCGCTGCAGAACATAGATAGGCCTCCCCATAAAATCTTCATAAAGGGTTTTTCCATAGTTCCTAGAATAGAAATATTGTAACGTAATAAATAATGTTCTGTCGGTTATCATTAATAAAAAATAGTTGCCATGTTTGGCAAGCGGGTGGGCAACGGCCTTTCTCCTGGTATATTCCCTGTGTCGGTGTGTGTGATCACTACAGCCCATGAAAACCTGGAAAAAATTCCAAAGACTTATTGGCAGTGCCACGTGCCACGTATACGCGTCAAATGTATGACTAATGAATAAAATATGAAATTAATAATGACTTATACGACTAAACAAAAAAATATGTTTAAATTAAATTGATGAAAAAAGACTACTCAGAAAAATTTGATACTTAATCAAACTTGAGAAATGTTTAATTCAACCAATAAAAAACAACATAAATTTTATGAAAATTATATTTTTATTTTATAAAAGAAAATTTATGTTGCAGAAGTGAATGGCAAAGTCGGAAAGGGACATCCTAGGCGAAAATTTATCGACCAAATTGGCGATTTATTGAAAACGGGCCAAATTAGGAGTACCCTTAACCGACGAGCATGTATGCGTAGGTGTATGGATGTGAAGGAGGCGAGAGAGGTGTGTCAGGATCGTGCCAAATGGAAGTCTGTAGTCTCTGCCTACCCCTCTGGGTGACAGGCTTCAGTGTTTATGTATGTATGTAAAAAACAAATTATATGTTTTCAAATTATCACGCTCTCCGACTTTATACGTACTGCCGTCGGCATCGGATGCTGATTTTTAATTAAATTGCTATAGTAATAATTTAAAAGGGACGCATACCTCACACTATTATACTAAGTACTTTCACTACCATTTTTCCTAAAGTTTTTTCTAACCCTTCAAAAATGTGTACAGCAACTTAATGACAAAAGTAATAAGAATGATACTCAGACCTATTCAGATCAAAAAAACTTGCTGCGCATAATCATAGCGCAGAAATCGGTGTGTAAGTAGGTTCAAAACCACTCACACTCTGTTCACTCACTCTATAGTCTGATGGGACGGCAATACGAAACGACAGGAGGGAGAGTGTCATCAATGCATCATCAATGCACTTTTCGCAAATGATGTTGGCCTTTGGAGAAGTTGTTATATTCTTTTTTTAGGATACGGATGATAAACGAGCACACAGTCCGCCTGATGGTAAGTGATTGCTGTGGTCCGTAGGTATCTACATCTATCCTATATTACGAATTAAAATGCAGATGCATTTTCACCCGTGAGGACTAAGTTGAAATACCTCGTTACCAGTAAACAGGGTCTCACCATATGTGACACAGTACACAGTATAAGCGATATGGCTGAACTATTACTAAGTTAATTCAACCATTTTTAATAAAAATAAAGCAGTTGCCCATGGATACTTGCAATAAACTTCATTACAAAAATCTGGATGGAGTGTCACCTCTGAGGACTAAGATTGAATACCTCACAGCCTGTAGTTATACTGGTTCTATACATACTTCTAGCCTAAGCACATAAATAGCAAAGAGTTACATAGAACCTTCTAGTAAAACCATATCCGTCCTTATTTGTTACTGGTATGCTGGAACATACTACCTAGCAATCATCCATAATCGAATAGATAGCCCGAAGACATTAAGCAGAGTAGTGTAATTGGCTCCGAAACGGCTTGTGCTTGACGCTGGCACCACGGCAGCCGCGCCTTCTGTGGCGGCCGCCACCGTGCACCAGGTACGGCGCTCACGCGCCCACTTCTCGTGCTATACGGCTCATTGGAGATATGCTCGCACATGATTACGAGACTGACTTATTTGCTGATAGCTTTGTGCAACTATGTAACAAAGCCCTTCTATTTTTGACATCTAATTTTGACATATTGTAATATATTCTTTTAATCTTAGGCAATCAATTTGACAATGATATTTTGCTTAATTTATTTTACTACTAATCCATTTGGCCACGGGCGAATAAAAAAGTGAGGACTTCGCATCGCGATACTAGCAAGTGAAGCAACATTTATGCTGGATATGTGTGCGTAATGTGCGTAACAAATGATGTAAGATAACAACTGGCTTACCTGTGAAAGGTAATGAAAACCTTGGCACTATTTTGTAATGAGTATTTTTATTTTTTTAAATTTGATCTATTGGACATCTATTTTTAATTTATTTGACCTTTTGAAATGTATCTTGTATTATTAATATTATTTAAAACTTGTAATTTGTACACTAGCATGCTGACATTTTGGGCATAATTACTGTAACGCCAGCATGTACACGGTTTCTAAAATATAAATATAAAATAAATATATCCCATAGCTGCCTCCTAGCGTCACAAGAAAATGGGGTGAAGGACACTTTGACGTCGGAACAGCACAACGTCTCTTTATTACAAATAACATAATCCCATACCCATAGATCGTACTTCCAAGTTTGTTTTACTGAAGTTCAAGTTAAATAGGATAAACAAACGTGCAAACTTAATTCGTTCCTTTTTAGCAGTGTTTAATTAGTCCATTTTAAAGGTAAGCGTGTATTATAACAAAACTTTGTTGGACAACTACATGCTTACCCTTAAAATGTTGAAAAACAAGTTGTATAGGTGGTCAAAAAAGGAAATGTACACTTTCCTGCACATATATATTTGTTTGTAACTTCAGCAATATAATTGTTTCTTTCAGAATTTTTTATTATTAAGATCGAGTAAAATGTATCTCAGATGGAAAAAAGTCCCATATGTTGATCATTATAGCTTTAGCATTATTATAATCATCTCTTTACACCAGGCGTAATTGTCATACAAAATGAAAAAGGCTTCTTATTTCTCTATTTGTAGGTTATATTTAATATTGTAACACCACAAAAATACATGAAAAATTATAAATGCATAGTACAGCCATCCTTATGCTTTCGTCTAGAGTGATGCGGGGTTGCGGCTGGAATCCTGCACAATTCTGCATTGGCAAAGCACAGAAATGCTTAATATTTTGTCTTAAAATCCTGCACAATTCTGCACTTTGCCCAGTGCAGAATTGTTCACTTGTGCTTGCACTTGGATACTATAATCCCGCCCTGCATAGATGGGCTGGTCTTTGACGATATACGACCGAGGTTCAGTCTGGGGGTCATTATTGTATAAAATCAGTTAAAGAAAAAAGTCATTTTGTAGACGCCCTATACAAATTAATTTCCATGGATTCAAACTACTTACATTACGAAATGCAAGCCGTGAAAAAAAAACAATTCAAAAAGCTTTCGTATAATTATGATCTACCTTCACATACAGATAAGTTCGTTTAATCATTAATTATTAATTATATAGAATATATCAAAGTTTAACCAAACACACTCGACTGCATTTAGTTATAGCCGAGTAAACTTAGTTTTATCCGCACTTAGAATTGTTGTAAAATATATTATAACAATGATTTCATATATTTACGCGAAAACATTATCTCTAACATCACATTGTTTAGTGATACGTGGTAGAGCCATGCTGCAGTTATATTAGTAGTATAGTTGTAGCACGAATGGGTCGACTTGACCGGGGAAGGACCACGCTCTCACAGAATACCAGCCTAAAATAGTAGCGTAATGCTGCTGTGTTTCATATGGTGAGTGTAGAGAACCGGAGACCATTTTTACTGGAAAAGAGGCGTTCCATCTTAGTCTTCACGGGTGACAACGCATCTGCATTTTGATTCGTAATCTAGGATATATGTAGATGTCTGTGGGCCACAGCAACCACTTACCATCAGATGGACTGTGTGCTCGTTTATCATCTTGTCCTATATAAAAAAAACATTGAATAAATCAATATTTTTTTACGTATTTTATAGCGTTTACTGGAGAGACTGAGGTGTTTGACGTCCCGATGGATGGATGTGTAAAATAGTTTTATTCGAGATATTATAATATTTAAAATAAAAAATATTGTTCAATGTTCATACAAACCACTGTTAACCGGTAATTAATGAATAATTTTATAATAGTGTTGAATTTTGAATACAGTTCAGAACTGCTGAACAATTTTCACCCTCCCCATGAAAGTTTCGAAACCTTATTTACATATCAATATATTTAAAGTTGAACTTTAAACATGAAATACAGGTTGCGCACATGTCTCGGATTTCGATTATGGTGATTTTTTTTCAGCAAGTATATATTGAGTATATATTTTGTTTTGATGCTTGTTTTTCTTTACGTCGTAAAGCCCCCTTTCTGCTGTATTATGGTCGCCATTTAAATGACCAAATGACCAACCACAAATACAATAGCACACTGCTACACACACTACTATGTTTCGTATCGTATGCGACAAAACTGTATATTATATTATAATACCTTTTTAATGATAACGAAGCATTCCGTATAATCCATAATTTTTAGAGATGTCAACGCATATGCATTTTGATTATCGAGAATTGATAGACACATTCGTATTTTAATTGAATATGAGTTTTTTTTAAAGAGTAATAATGTAACATAAAATCACACAATTCACATGATAGTAAGTAAATTCCGTTGACCCTGTACATCACCTTCATCTTCCCTCTATATGATTAAGAATCAAAATTGTAGCTGCGATGTCACATCTGAGGACTTAGATAGAATGTCGCGTTACCGGAATAAAGGATCACCGGTTTACTACACTCACCATACGAAACACAGCAGGATTGAAATGGCATTCACCACACCTTGATATATATTGTAACATCATACTTTAGTGTTATATTAATCGTGATAGGATTTACGGGTATTAAGAACATGTTAATGGCCTAGTAGTACGTTTATGAGCATCATCTAATCAATATTTTGCTAAAATTTCGTAAAACTTTGTAATGGAAAAGATTGATATATTGTTTAAAAGTAATATCAATTATGGTTGACTGAAAGTAGTGGAATATGAATATAGAAAAAGCTAAAACCATTTCCAAGGACACTCCAATATACTTATTTGTATATCGAATTCGTACCATATAAATATGCCAATATGGGGTGAAAACATTCATTCCAAATAAAAACTAGTAAAGTTTTCTATTAACAACTTAATTGCTTTAAAGAGTTATTAATAATCAATCAAATGAATCCAAATTAGATCGCTTCAAATTACACATTATTTAACACGCAAAACATGTATTATGTTTGATAATTTGAGGTAGCCTTCCACGATGTTGCGCAAAAGGAACTATTTACGGAATCTCGTTACCTGTAGTACATAGGTAGCTTAACATGCTAAAGCGAGTGCGCTGTCATCTCGCTTGGGTTTAAAAAGTGAAGTCTGTGATAAATAAACGTAAAGATTTAATACTCTTTGGTGATGAAACGCACCAGCGAGCTATTTCTATACGTGCAATAGTTTTCTTTAAGCATAGGTACAATAATATATATACATTTTCATATGCGAATACCTTTTAATAGCTACGTTGACCTTAAATTTTGTAATAGTTAAAATGTGTTCAGCATTCAGAAAAATATTTAAATTGGTAGTAAAGTAAAAATTTATAATGTTTAAACATCGATATAATCATCTTCATCAGTATTGCAGACTATCAAAAGCCCACTGCTAAACATAGGCCTCCCCATTGATTACCACATTGGGTAGATGTTTGCTATAGTTACCACGGTTAGATACCGGCTGGTGACTTATTTTTTTATTATTTTGATCTATCCGTCAAATGGAAAAGGAGATGGGAAGATTATAATATTCCCATCTCCTTTTCCATTTCTCTCTGTCGCCCCTTACGATAGCCACAGGTAGTGAATACTCTTAAACCATTAAACGGTAAACGCTGCCAGTACACGGCCCAAACTGAGCAACTTACTTGGCGGAAAAATCCCCTTTCACTTTGCTATATATAACCAGAAATTTTTGAGATTTGTATTATCATGACAACATTTTTAATCATGGGCGCAACTCAACGGACTCTACAATTCGCAAGTAATTTGAAGTTTCAAAGTGACGAATCACAAATGGAAAACTCATTCCTTTGTCTTTTATATACTGGTTTATTTTTGTTTTATTTTATAATATTAAATTAAAATTGGAATATCTTAAGCGGAATATGGTGCCGTCAAGTCATCACCAGTTAGTGGCAATAAGATTAATGGTACTTAAAAATGTTAATATACATGAGGTTGCGGTTGAGAGAATCCATTATTCAATCAATAGGATGTTGCAAAAAGCGAGTAAACTTTGTAATGGAAAACTTCGAGAGCTTGTATAAAAGTTATCTCATTTATCCTTGGCCGAAAAAAGAAATAAAAAAGAAAAAAAGTTCAAAAAAAGATGCTACTAAGACAATATTTTGATAACTAACCGCCTGCAAAATTTAGCGTTTGAAGAAGACAATATTTTGGGATCTGATTGGGTCTTACTTTTGACTTCCCACTTGTCAATTAATAGTTAATTTGATTTTTATGCAATACAAATACACACACGCACATACTCTCTCACATGCACATGCAGATGCACACGCATACGAATACTTACACGTACTCAAACACGAGCACAAATACTTATACGCACAGCCTCATTTCAAAACGTACAACAACAAGCATTTGATTTTCTAATGGTAATTTAATAACCTGCCGACATACATAGAACATTTTTATTTTAAATTAATAATATGAATATGTGAGTGATGTGTGGCAGTGTGTGTAGAATACATCACCCGATTTCGTCTCATAGGTCGATACACAAAAGAGGTGACTATAGGAGATGTTTGTATTTACGACCGACGAAATACAGCAGTGTCAAAAGTGGGGATGTCGTGCACTGCGATCGTCAACTTGCCTACCAAACGTGACAATTAGGGCAAATCGTGCCTACCGCAAGAGACGCCCATGCGCAGGAGTGATCTCTTACAGGCTGATAAAAAGAAGAAGTGTTAATAATGGGAAACGTAGTACCGCAATCTGCCCGTAAAGTAGCGATTATGACAAAACCAATAAAAAGTTGTTTGCCGTGTAGTGGCGGTTGAGAACATCCACTACCCCATATCTTCCCGTGGGTGTCGTAAGAGGCGACAGAGGGACACAGAAAGGAGATGGGCAGCAGCATCTTCCTAATAACAACAATAACATAATAAAAAACTGCGGTTGCCAAACCCGCTCGCCAAGTGTGGCAACTATGGCAAATATCCCCCCATGAGCAACGAGGCTGCAATCGTCAACAGATTTGACAGCATACAGGTAACTGAACAGACAGATCTCCAAATGCATGCGGCGAGACTTACGCAACTTTAATACTACTCGTATTAAAAAAGCGATCGAGCGGAACCAGGGCTTAAAAGTCTTTGCCAGAGATCTGTCTGCCAGAAAGAGCCAACTGTCAAAGCTGAAGACTGAGTGTGGCAGCATCATTTCCGGGACACCTGAGATTTTGAGTGAGATTGAGAGGTTCTATGGGCAGCTGTACACATCGTCGTTGGAGCCACACGCAAGTGTGAGTAACGATCCAAGAGCAAGTCTTAACTGACACTATTCCGATGATATCCCGGACATCAGTCTGAATGAGATTAGAATGGCTCTCCAGCACCTTAAAAACGGCAGGGTCCCAGGCGAGGATGGATATACAGCGGAGCTTCTGAAAGCGGGTGGAACACCGGTACTTGAAGTCCTTCAGAAGCTCTTCAATTCCGTCCTCCATGGTGGCACTACTTCGGAGGCGTGGAGCAGAAGTGCGGTGGTCTTGTTCTTTAAGAAAGGCGACAACGCTCTCTTGAAGAACTACAGACCGATTTCCCTTCTGAGCCACGTCTACGTGCTGTTTTCGAGAGTCATTACGAATCGTCTCGCACGCAGACTCGACGACTTCCAGCCTCCCGAACAAGCCGGTTTCCGAAAAGGCTTCAGTACCATAGACCACATACATACCCTGCGGCAGATTGTACAGAAGACCGAAGAGTACAATCTGCCACTTTGCCTGGCGTATGTGGACTATGAGAAAGCCTTTGATTCCGTTGAAATTTGGGCGGTGCTACAATCCCTTCAGCGGTGCCAAATTGACTGTCGGTATATCGAAGTGCTGAAGTGTTTGTACAGTAGGGCTACGATGGCTATCCGAGTACAGAACCAGAGTTCGAAACCTATCCAACTGCAGAGAGGTGTAAGACAGGGTGACGTTATATCCCCGAAACTCTTCACCGCTGCGTTGGCAGACATTTTCAAGCTACTGGACTGGAAAGGATACGGTATTAACATCAATGGCGAGTACATCACTCACCTTCGATTTGCCGACGATATAGTCCTTATGGCAGAATCGCTGGAGGACCTTAGCACTATGCTCAATGACCTCAATGGTGTCTCCCAACGGATAGGTCTTAAGATGAACATGGACAAAACAAAGATCATGTTTAATGTCCATGTCACACCTATGCCGGTAGTTGTTGGGAGCACTATGCTCGAAGTTGTTGACTAGTACGTTTACTTGGGACAAATAGTCCGACTAGGTAAGTCCAACTTCGACCGAGAGGTCAATCGACGGATTCAACTCGGCTGGGCAGCGTTCGGGAAATTACGACACATCTTCTCGTCAGGTATACCTCAATCTCTGAAAACAAAAGTGTACAACCAGTGCGTGTTGCCTTACGTGAGTGATGACTTACGGATCAGAGACGTGGTCCTTCACTGCTGGCCGTATGAGGACGCTCAAGGTTGCTCAGCGAGCTATGGATAGGGCTATGCTCGGAGTTTCTCTGCGTGATAGACTCAGAAATGAGGATATCCGCAGTAAAACCAGAGTGACCGACATAGCCCAACGGATTAGTAAGCTGAAGTGAACCGATAACCGATGGGGAAGAAAGGTTCTCGAGTGGCAGCCTCGTACCGGTAGGCGTAGTGTAGGGCGACCCCCCACTAGATGGAGTGACGACCTGGTAAGACATGCAGGAAGTCGATGGATACAGGTGGCTCAGGACCGTGCTTTGTGGCCTTACTTAGGGGAGGCCTATGTTCAGCAGTGGACTTGTGAAGGGCTGTAATGATGATGATGAATAAAAAGTGGCCTAGATGATTTAGTTCATAGATACTTGATTAAGAATCAAAATGTAAATGCGTTGTCACCGCTGCGGTTTAAGAATGCCTCGTTATCAGTGAAACGGGTCTACGGTTCTTTACACTTGTTATACAAAAGAAAGCATTCCTCAAAAATCCACTGTATGATATAATGGGAGACTTCGATGCATAACTAGGCATAAGAGAAAACGATAAGCTGAAGGTAAGAAAATTTGGAACACGGCAAGAGCAAGTCTTATTCGACATTATTTCGTAAGTTAATAAGTTCTCCATGGTGGTACTACTCTGGAGGTGTGAAGCAGAAGTGCGGTGGTTTTGTTTTCCTAGAAAGGTAACAACGCTCTAAACTTGAAGAGCTACAGACCAATTTCCCTTCTGAACCGCGTCTACGTGCTGTTTACGGAAGCCATTACGAATTGTCTCACATGCAGACTCGACGTCTTGCAGCTTCCCGAACAAGCAAACACTTCTGCAAATTGTACAGAAGACCGAAGTAAATCTGCCAGTGTGAACTATGGGAAAGTCTTTAATTCCGTCAAAATTTTGGCGGTGCTATAGTCCCTTCAACGGTGCCAAGTTAACTGTTAATATATCGAAATGCTATTCTAGTAGAAATGTCACTTCAAAAAAAAAGCTGTTCATTTGTTACATCGACCAAGATTTAACTTGTCACACAAATTGGATCGTAAGCTTTCTGGTTTGTTCAAAGTTTCAAAATATCAAAGCTTTTAATTACGTAGGCTTAGTCAAGAAAAATGTAATTTATTTTCAACAAAATGTATAAGGTGATTTAAAGCACAACTTAGATTAATTACATCGCCTAAAATATAACGTGACATTATTCAGAGATATAGCACTCACTAGCACAATGGAGCTATTAAAATTCTTAACCATTTTATCTGAAGGTAGGTTGAATCTTAATAGAAATCTTGTTAAGAGTCGTCAAACTTATTATAGTAGGTCACCTGATGGGAAGTGCTGCCTCCTCTGAACAGCTGAAACACAAGCGGAATTGTAGGTGCTTTGTCGGTTTTTTAAAAAGGTGCAAGCTTGGGTACATATAAGATTAGGTTAAACGCACGACGAGTATATAAAATAAGATTACGCCCATCTTAATATAGTTGTAATTTAACTTTATATACTCTAAGATGTATGTTCAATTGTTCAGGGGCGACGGTTAGCACTTACCATCAGGTGACCCGCACGCTCGTTTGCCCTCACTTTTATAAAAAATCTACTTTCGGCTAATGTGGTAGCAGAGATATTTCAAACTACCTATAGGCACTCCTAGGCAAAAACAGAGGCCTTGCACCTAGTAAAATAACACGTGTACTTCTTTTATTCTACTATTATTTTTAATTCCCGACGTTTCGGGCGCTTTCCAGCACCCATGGTCACGGTGGACTGAGATGACTGACGTCCCGATGTCATTGTTAAACCCGGAGTACATTCAGCTTTTTTTAATTATTGTTTATGGTCCGATCTATGCAAAATGAACTGACTATGTCCTGAGGTCTTGCAGTGGTATGCTTGGGTTTAGTATTTTATTGATTATAGGATCCCAAGCAGGTGGTAGTACCCAGCCTCCTCCTCTATTGAAATTAGGATGATTTTTAATTTCAATAGCCTCACGTATCATCCTTGGTAGGAATCGGTGTTCTTTCGCGAGTATTTGTGGTCTATCAAATCTGATGTAATGGTTGGGGCCGTCTAGGATATGATCGCAAACTGCAGACTTCCCGGAACAATAATGAAAAAAAGCTGAAGGTACTCCGGGTTTAACAATGACATCGGGACGTCAGTCATCTCAGTCACCCGTGACCATGGGTGCTGGAAAGCGCCCGAAACGTCGGGAATTAAAAATAATAGTAACATAAACGCGATAAAATCCGTAAAAGTAGTTTTAATCAATGTGTAGTGTTCGCATAAATATAAGAAATCATTCTTTTATTCGCTTTCGCCGAGTGAAGCCGATCATTTTAAGTGGCTTTCTATTTTAGTCCTCAACTGTGAAACATAGCAGGAAGAGTCGTAGACGCACTGCTGGCCGTTGAGGACCAAGACGCAATGCAACTTAGCAGAGCATACACGGCTATATTCCAGTGTGAAGGGTAAAGATACACAGGCTAAGTGGTATTGCGTTTTGGTCCTCAACGGTAACAACTTTAGTATTCTTTGTATGAAGTTGCATTGCAACTTTGTTTTTCATTTCGTTATATAAAAGAAACTTCTATTTATTTTTATTCTGAACGGTTCAGTTGGAAAAACTCCTTACCATTGAAAGGTCATTATTACGAGTATCTATGTGCTCGTTTTCCCCACATTATTTAATATATAGGGTATCTGGGCGAACATGCTTTAAAATGTGAAATAAGAGTAGAAGGAGAGTTGTATGAACAAATAAATCGGGTTATGTGTCTGGGTTGTGTGTTTAGCAGCGATATTGAACGAAGAGTTGACAAGAGTAGACAAGTGACCAGGGTATAGAACGAAGTGATACAGTGGTATATGTTGGTCTTTAGTCTGTTGTGGGAAGCCAGAATGTGTCGCTTGAAATACTAAAATGCTGCTGTTAACTCTACCTTGATGTATGGTAACATAAGTTGTGTGTGACTAAAGAAGCTTGAGAGTAAAGCTAATGCTGTTGAAATGCCGTCACTAACAAGTATTTTAAGACTGATTCTAAATAATAGGGTGAGAAATTATGTGGTAAAATAAAAATGTGGTTTGCAAAATGTTGTAACTGTAATAAAGGAATTCTTTGGTGGTTCGGACACGTAGAAAAATTAATAAGGAAAGAGTGTCAATTCAAATGTACGACTGCTGAAGTGAGTGGCAAAGTCGGTAAGTATCGCCCCAGATTAAGTTTACCGACCGAATTGGTGGTATTTTTAAGATAGAATAAAACATGGAATAAAAATTACTTTGGTTTTACGCAAATACTACATATTGAATAAAACTAATTTGTATGTATTTTATAGCGTATAATTTAATTAACTTTAATTTCCAACGTTTTGTTCTACTCGGAGGACGCACAGGTGCACGCACTAAGGTACCATACCATTCCGTCAGTAAGATAAAAGACCTACGTCTTACAGAAAATGAAACCATGTTGATTTTCAGTCTCTATTTACATGCCTGACTTTTGAAGAGTGCATCTCTATTGTAACTAGGAGACTAGAGGAAGAGGAGTTATCTATTTTGGAAAGAAGAGTTATTCAAGCAAGCAGATGGTGTTGCGATGGGCTCACCTGTATATCTCTTTGTGGGCGACATATTCATGGAGGACTTTGAGAAGAAAATCCTTCTTAATTCACCTGTAAACACAAGATTCTACAAGCAGTACGTAAATGATACTATCAAAGTAACTGCATAGTTAGAACATCTCAATTATCTATTCTAATTTAATTTAAATATTCAATTTACTATGTAGGTAGAAGCAAATAATACCTTCATCCGAAATTAACTTACAACACCATAAGTTACACAGTGTATAAAAATAAATACACATATAAACCGATATTTACACGGTGAATCTAACCGTCATCCTTCACAGTTTATTACCATGGGCAAACCTTTGTTACAGAGAGCACACGGGAACTGTGACAGCAAACAACTGGCCGCCGAGCTTCAGCACGTCAAACAAGTTTTGCTGACAAAGCGCTTTGGGTCCCGCGCCTACGTCACAGTGATCGAGTGAAGTTGACCACAGTGGAGCGTGCGCCTGCTATATTGCCTTATTCCAAAAGAGTCACAGACAAGATTGGCTACATCTTGAAGCGCACTCCTATTAAAACATACTAACATATCCTTTAAGAATGTTCTATAAGCCGCCGAAGAAGATTAGTCAGTTCTTACTACCCGTTAAGTGTAATATACCTCTACAATATGCAGGCGTGAATAAGCTAAATTGAAAACGTGATCTCTCTTATATAGGGCAAACAAAAATATCAATAAAAAGAGGCAAAAAAAAAACAGATAGTAGTCTGCGAACATGTACAAGACCGACCCCACATTAGATTTCATAAAGCACAAATCCTCGCAAAAGAACACCAATTCCTACCAAGGATGATACGCGAGGCTATTGAAATTAAAAAACATCCTAATTTCAATAGAGAAGATGGATGATACTCTAAGCTCGTTTTGCGTAAATCAGACCAAAAATTAATATTCAAAAACTGAAGGTGGCCTGACTAACTATGACATTGGGACGTCAAACATCTTAGTCCCCCTCCGTGGCCATGGGTACTGTAAAGCACCCGAAATGTCGGGAATTAAAAAAAATAAGTTAAAATAGTTGATTTAACGCGATAAAATCCGTAAATGCTGCAGCTATATTAGCAATGTAGTTGTAGCACGAATGGGTCAGCTCGACCGGGGAAGGACCACACTCTTATAAAATACCAACGTAAAATAGCAGTATTACGTTACTGTGTTTCGTATCGTGAGTGTAGAGAACCCGGGACCCCGGAGGCATTCAGTCTTAGTCTTCACGGGTAACAATACATCTGTATTTCTATTCGTAATCGAAGATATGTGTAAATGTCTATGAGTTACAGTAAACATGTGTTCGGTGCGCTTGCTTGTCACCTTTATCCATTATAAAAAGTACAAATTTTTAACTAAATGTTTTAAACCGTTTCTGAGAAATAAAATACATAATATAATTTACAATATACCTACGAACAAAGTTTAAATATAGTATAGGGCAAAATTACGGCATTATATTATTTAAATTTCACCTTAAAATGTGAAAGGTTCAACATAGATTTTTTTCTTTTAAAATATAAATATAGTCCAGAAATATTTCATTTAAATAATCTGTGTCATTTTTCATACAATTTCTACAAAAAACATTTTGACTTAAATATCTACTTTGAACTTTTTTGGCTGTTTTTGTTTGTCACTGACAGCCTGACCACGGGACATTCGCCGTACCGAAAATTCATGCGGCGCGAATGGCGAGGCGTCTAGCGACTAAAACAAGTGTATAGAAGTGTATGGAGCAAGCCACGCGTAGCGGCGAGTGGCGACGCGACCGGCGTACCGGGCGAATCGCGCGGGCGACTGGTGGCGCAGCGGGCGACTGAAACAAATGTATGAATCATTACGGTGCAAGGAGTCGGGCGGCAGACGCGGCGAATAGTATAGGGAACAAAATATTTTCGAAAGAAAGAAAGGTTTATTCTCCAAAAATGACGCCATCACAGATAACATAAAAAATAAAAAAACACATAATTTACAAATAATATTGGCTATACAATACAAATTACAATATACTACATATTACAAACTACCTACTACAATACCTATACTCGTATGTGTCAAGGCGTCATCTGGGAACAGGAGCACACTCAGCATAATGCCATGAATTTTTTTTCCATGACGCTGATTTTCAGTGTGTCCAATCAGTGACCTACCGAAATCAGTGCTATATGTATACTCATTTTATTATGTTATAAACAAAATTATGATGACAGAATTATGCACAACAAGGGGGGAAAGAGACAGTAACTATTTTAAGTGAGAAGGAGAGAGTAGCGTTCAAGGTCTAATGCCACTTCGACACAGCACGTCCCGTTTATGTTGATTTCAGATGCTCTTAGGTCTATACGAACACTACAAAAGGGGAGATTATTAAAATACTATAAAGGGCTATATACTACACTATGTAATTATTGAAGAATATAAAAGTATATAAGAAGACAAAAGCCGCACTCAAGAGGACGATTTTAATGCTCCGTTGTTAATAATCTATGACGATGAGGTACGTAATCGTGCAAAGCGTTATAAACTTTGATCAAAGTTAATCTGACTTTGCAGTAATTGTGTTCTATATTTATTTTTAAATGTGTGTACTGCTTTCAGATTTCGCAAAGGAGGCGGTATATCGTTCTGTAATAAAATAAAACAATCTCCTGGTTCTTAGTTAATTATATTCTTGATATTAAACAATAAACACTTACGATAATACTCTTACTCTTATTAACAATATTTTCCAAAAGATTGTCAACTAGGACCACCCTTTTTGCAAACCAGCTCTTTCCGCCATTTCCCGAAACTTCTCCTCCAACCAACTATCCTCTCTCGCTAGCCTTTATTTTTAAACCAATCACAACACATTTCCGGAGTCGGCTACCAACTTACAATAGTGCAACTATGTGAATTGACTACAACAGTATTTCTACTAACTGAAGCTTACTTAGACAATTATAAAAAAGTAAATCATTATACATTAATATAAAAGAATATTTAAAATAATATGAAACATTTAGAAATCGTAACAACACATTTATAAATCATGACAAGCCAATCTCAACAGGTTTCTGGAGTCAGATACCAACTTATAAAAAAGAAACTATGTGAATTGACTACAAAAGTATTTCTACTACTAGTCTATTAAGCCAATGTTAAATAATTAAATCACTATACATTAATATATAAAAAGAATATTTCAATTAATATGATAATTTAGAAATCATGACATTCGGCCATCCGGCACCGTTATGCCTCCCGGCATAACAAACAAATTGAAATAAGAAATCATGACAATAGAATTAAGAGAAAAAAAAGACATAACTTATGAATACATTCTAATAATTAGTTCAAAATTCTTATTAATCTTGATTTATTCGGTATTTTCACTAGCAGTGCTTATATCTGACTCATACAATTCTAATGTTTTAATATGAATCCAGGGTCGAATTCGATCAGCTGCAATAACAGTGGTATACAATTTGCCTTTTCTTGGAAATCCCGGAACATCTGTTATTTTATAACGATCGTTTCCTAGTACTTCAGTAATTTTATATGGACCCACAAACTTCGACAGAAGCTTTGTACTTTTTTTGTCATTATCAAAGTTATTACGGGAGATTTTTACTAAATCACCAACAGCATATTTAATTGCAGGGACCCGATTAGCGTCATGACGTTCTTTTTGTTTAGCTTGATCTTTTTCTATATTTTCACTTATGTTGTCCCTTATTTCTTGTAAATTTAAATTTCTGGAACATCCTAAAGTATTCAGCTTATTGGACAAAGAGTCGCGCATTTTGATTCCGAACATAGCTTCTGTCGCAGATTGTTGGGTTGTGGCATTGACAGTATTATTTATACCCCACTGAATTTTGCCCAGACACCTGTCCCAGTCACGTTCTTGACCAAAAGAATTTTGTGCTGACAAAGAGTTTAAAATAGTTTGGTTAAATCTTTCAGCCTGTCCATTAGCCCTGGGACAAGCGACTGCGTTCAAAATATGCTTAATACCATGTGTATCACAGAAGGTTTTAAAAGCTTTTGACGTAAAACTTGTGCCTCGGTCAGATATAATTCTAGCTGGTACACCAAAATCATAGAAAATTTTCTCAATAACTTTAATAGTGCTTTTTGTTTTAAGATCTTTGACTGCTCTCACGAACAAATATTTGGTAAAAGCGTCAACCACTGTTAAAATATGTGTGTTACCATCTTTACTCTTAACAAAAGGTCCGAGATGGTCCATATGTACGGTGTGAAAAGGTATCTGTACTTTACTTATAGGATATAAAAATCCTGATTTACGTTTAGCTGCGTTATCCTTATTATAAGCGCACTCTATGCAAGCCGAAATATATTTTTTTACAAACTTTCGAAGTTTAGGGAACCAATAAGATTCTTTTATTCGTTCAAGTGTTTTTGCATAACCCAAATGACCAATATCGTCGTGATTGGCCCGACATATTTGCCAACGCGCACTCCGTGGTACAACTAAACATAGTTTATCATTTACTTTTCGAAATACAGTATGATTTTTTAATTACATAATTTTGTCGAATATCTTTACATTCCTGGTCATCTCCAGGTTTAAGAATTTTTAAAATACGGGATATATCTGGGTCTGCTATTTGTAATGTTAAAAGCCAATTTTCCTTTTCTATATTATATACGCTAATGCTTGGGTTGTCATCTGACTCCATGGACAGCTCGGTATTTCTGCTCAATGCATCAACGTGTGACATCTGAACGCCGGGTCGATAATCAATTTCAAATGTAAATTCGCTTATCTGCAACCACCACCTTGCTATCCGTGGAATCAGATCTCGCTTAGTGAGAGTAGTACGAAGGGCTGCACAGTCAGTTAAAACTTTAAAATTAAGGCCAAGGAGATAAACGCGAAACTTTTTAAGCGTACACACGACTGCCAATGTTTCTAATTCGTAGGAATGCAGATGTTTCTCTTCAGGAGTAGTTTGTCTACTAAAATAGGCAACTGGTTTCAATACTCTCACATACTTTTGCCATTGCAAAAGTATACCCCCTATACCCAGAGAACTAGCATCTGTGTGCACCTCCGTCTCAAGAGTTGGGTCATATAAAGCTAAAACTGGTAATTCAATAAGCCTTTCCTTCAAAAATAAAAAGGCTGCGTTTTCGGCATTAGACCATTGCCATAAAGCCTCTTTTCTCAGTAGAGAAGTAAGAGGGCGGGCAACTTCACCGTAACCTTTTATAAATTTCCTAAAGTAACCAGTCAAACCGAGAAATTGTCGAACTTCATGTACATTAGAAGGTGTAGGAAATTCCTTCACCGCTAACACCTTGGCTTTACCAGGCTGAATACCATTCACAGAGATGTCATAGCCAAGATAGTGAACAGTTTTTTCAAAAAACCGACATTTAGCTAGTTTCAGTGTTAGACCGTACTCTCGAAAAAGTTTTAATAACTCTTCTAATCGTTGAAACATTTCATCAACACCTTTCGAGGGAATAAGAACATCATCCAAGTAGGCTAATGCATATTCGAATCTTCTGTTTCCGAGAATTTTATTTATCATTCTCTGAAATACAGCCGGGGCATTAGCAAGGCCAAATGGCATCCGTTTAAATTCGTAATGCCCGTCAGGTGTAACAAAACCCGTGAGATGTCTGCACTCTTCAGCTACAGGAATCTGGTAATATCCTGAAGCGAGATCGAGAGTCGTAAAAAAACAATTACCACTTAGGTTAGATATTTGATCTTCAATAAGAGGAAGAGGAAAACGGTCTTTAACAGTTTTATTATTTAACGCTCTAAAGTCTACACAAAGTCTTTGTTCACCTGTTTTCTTTTTGACCATTAAAATTGGACTGGCATAATCAGAATTTGACTCCTGAATTATATCATTTTGCAATAATTCATCTACGGTTTCTCGAACTTTCTGACGTTCGTGATGAGAAAGACGATATGGGCGATAAACTATTGGCTTATTATCCATTAAATCAATTTTAATTTTTACTTCGTCTACACAACCTATTTCGCCGAGATTTGTTGCAAAACAATCACGGTAGCTCTGCAACAGTACATAAAGTTTATCTAACAGATGATTGTCAAGATCTGATCCGGTTTTAATATCTTTTTTATCAAGGGGTGTTAATTTGGAGGGATCTTTAAGTATTCGGTTAACTTGGCATAATGTGTGCTCCGTGACCGGAATGGATCTAGCAATTAATTTATCTTGTGAAAATTTTGCAACATGAGATGACAAATTACTAGCTAAGACTCCACCCTTGCCACAACTAATATTGAATATGCCCTGAAATAGACAATACTCGTTACCAGGTTCAATAGCATTATAACCTTTGATAAAAACGTCCCCTGTAAAACTAGGCTTAGTGTGAACAGGAACCAATTCTGTTTTCAAAATATCTACAGTTTTGCTGACGTGAAGTGTTATAACATTTTCGTCCTTACCGAACAGATCTTGACCCGGACTATTGTAAAACACAAGTTTGGAGTTATCTTTCAAGACTGTAATAAATGGTAGTTCTGTTAAATTTTGTCCAATAAGTAAAGATGTTTGAAGAAATGCATCTTCAACAATTAAAACTTCTATACATGCTTCTATTTCATCTATCTGAATATTGACTGAGGATTTATACAATGGTATCACTGATGAGTGACCAAAACCTCTCACAACAGGAAGTCTGTCAAAATTTTTCATTAGCCCTAAAGACTTAGCTTCAGTTTTCCGCATCAGTGTACATTCACTGCCGAAGTCTATGTAAGCTTCAAAAGTGCGTTCATTAATTATCACAGATTTAAAATACTTTTCATTGGGTTTATTAAGGGAATCTATTTTTAAGGATTTCTTCTCTGACCTATTATTAATACTGATGGTATAATTGGAAGGGTTAATAGGTTGCAACTTACAGTCATCATTATCGTGCCCTATTCGGTTGCAAAGCCTGCATTTCAAAATTGGCTTGGTGCATTTAAAATAAGGATGACCTTGAGAACGACAATTATAGCAAGTGAGAGAGCTATTAGTGGAAATGCTTTTACTTGTGCTTGGGATACCGGATTTAAATGATTTTTGGGGTATGCGCTCTCCTAATATTTTATCAAATGTCTGGGGTTTCTGTGACGCAAGATAATTAAGCAAATCTTCAGGTTCATGACTATTTAAAGTTTGTGCCCCGTTTCTAATTGAACGATCACTAATGCCATAAATGATACAGTCAACAGCCTTTTTGCCTATAATATCACATCTATTTAATAAATTTAGCTTATCATAGAAATATTCTCGCAAACTTTCATCATTACGTGAAGTACGATTTAACATTTCTTCTAAAAGCCGACCATAATTTTCCTCACTGGGAAAAGCCTTTCGTAGCTTTGCCTGCCACTCATCCCAAGTGAAGGCAACCGTTGGCAAGGACTCAAACCATCTTTTTTGCTAGACCAACTAACTTTTGCAAAGAAAAATGAACAATCTGTTTATTATCCCAATCATATATCACAGCACATTCGTTAACTTTACGCAGCCAGCATTCAATGCTTTGAGCCCTATTAGATGGATCAAATTCCGGGATCACATTGGTGAAATTATTATTGCTAAAGGAGCCTTTAGACTTATTTTCAGTAATTCTTTTTAATAGTTTAAAAACCTTAATAGTAGATAGTGTATTTGCCGCCTTGGAGTGCCTCCGACGTTCACCTTCCTCACTTGAACTGGATGAGGAAGAATGTGATCTATTCCTAACTCTTTTAGCTTGCTGTCGACTCCTTGGTGGCGTACCAGGTGGTGTACAGGTCTCGCTGTCAGACTTCATTGCCACTTGTTACTGTAAGGTATACAAAATGTTTGACATGATCCATTCAGCAATTTAAACCAGGAAATAAGAAGAAACAACAAATTATACATGTAAAGTATCATTCAATATCATCAAGTGTCATTTTATTTCTCTATTTAATCTCCTGCATCCTTCTGTGTTAATAATTAAAAATCCTTAACCATTTTATCACCGAGTCATAAACATAGTGAAATATATTTATATATAATAATCCAGTGGTCCACTGAAAAGTAAACATACATATATTCATAAAAATCATAGTATATAGTAATCCAGTGGACAAACATAGTCCACTCAAAAGTAAACATACATATACCTATTCAAAAAAATCATAGTATATAGTAATCCAGTGGACAAACATAGTCCACTCAAAAGTAAACATACATATATTCAAAAAAAAATCATAGTATATAGTAATCCAGTGGACAAACATAGTCCACTCAAATCAGTAAGCATATATAGTTTTTTAAAAAAAATATATATATAATAACCCAGTGGACAAACATAGTCCACTCAAATCGGTAAGCATACATAGCTTTATAGTTTATAATATATAGTAATCCATTGATCAAACATAGCCCACTCAAATCAGTAACTTACATCGTTTACCAAAATTTAATTAGGTGACTATAGACCTGTTCAACCTCCAGCAAGAAAAATTCCCACACAATAAACCAACAAGATGGACGAGTAATCCCAAATAATATAACTATTACACGACCATAAAAATAAAGATTAAAAGAAAGATTCAATCAAATACTAACACATGTTAAACATCTTGGGGTAGCATATAATAATACCATCTTTTATAATGGTAAGTATTATACATATATTCATGTGCCTTGTACTTAAGGAATTCAAAAAAAAAATAAACATTAAATTTTCATTGTTAATATTGACAACTAATGTGGGCTATTATGACATTATTCTCATAGACTTCTCCATTAGTCTTAAAAGACCTTAAGTACTACTACAAAGCATAGTAGCCACCAGTATCCATTGGATCATTAAACAAATTATTATTTTTTTTGTAACTTATATTTGTAATCATAGTTCTTGTGGTTGAACTAAAAAATATTACATGTCTTATATTATACATGTTAATATTCATAATATATTATTAATATTTCACCATTTAACATTAAATAAAATTTAAACCTAAACTTAAATTTTATTTATAATGTTATGTTGAGTATTGTAAATTATATAACATATTATAGTGTAGTGTAAGTAGGTATTTAAGTCATCTTTATACATGTCTTTCTGGGTGAGCTTTTTTTTTACTTAGTACTCTTTGCTCCACGCCCTGCCTAGTGTTGAGAAGGCTGGTATTGATTATTAGTTTAAGAGGTTGCTTCTTAAGGGGCAAGTATCCCAAAATTTCTGTATCTTCTTATAGGTAATATATATGCTAATATTTACTTATTGGTAGGGAATGTGACAACCATTGATATTATGTACTGCATATTATAAGTAGGTACAATAAGGCATTCAATGGTGACAATGCTCAGGTTTACCCTTCGTAGCTTAGGCCAACTTAGTCGAACATTATTTCAACAAGGTTTAGTGAGCTAGTAGAGAAATGTACATAATACTAATATTTACTATATTATTTATTTTAAATTCAAGTGAGCATTTCCTTTTATATGGCAAAATATGTCTTTAGTTAAATACTTTATTCACCACCATATTTCATGCAAATAAACTTTTATCAATATCATCTTAATCAGTAATCATCACCTAACATATTCCTAATACATAATTTCAAAAAAAAATCATTCAATTAATAATTCTTACTTCTACATACTTACAGTTTTATAATGCAGTGCTGTGCAAAAAGGCAGTGAGATTAGAATATAATTCTTCAAAGAAATAAAAACTCTTTAACTGACGTACAATGGTAAAAGATAAAGTATTTAACTGTTGAATAGTATTTTCAGTAATTTATCTAAACTATATCAACTAAGTATACATTACATACCCTTTTGGTAATCCCACTTCTGAATTGTAATAAAATAAAACAATCTCCTGGTTCTTAGTTAATTATATTCTTGATATTAAACAATAAACACTTACGATAATACTCTTACTCTTATTAACAATATTTTCCAAAAGATTGTCAACTAGGACCACCCTTTTTGCAAACCAGCTCTTTCCGCCATTCCCCGAAACTTCTCCTCCAACCAACTATCCTCTCTCGCTAGCCTTTATTTTTAAACCAATCACAACACATTTCCGGAGTCGGCTACCAACTTACAATAGTGCAACTATGTGAATTGACTACAACAGTATTTCTACTAACTGAAGCTTACTTAGACAATTATAAAAAAGTAAATCATTATACATTAATATAAAAGAATATTTAAAATAATATGAAACATTTAGAAATCGTAACAACACATTTATAAATCATGACAAGCCAATCTCAACAGGTTTCTGGAGTCAGATACCAACTTATAAAAAAGAAGCTATGTGAATTGACTACAAAAGTATTTCTACTACTAGTCTATTAAGCCAATGTTAAATAATTAAATCACTATACATTAATATATAAAAGAATATTTCAATTAATATGATAATTTAGAAATCATGACAGTTCCAGCACTTTGATGCGGCGTATTTGAAACTTCCTCGGAAAGGGTGAGTGCGGTGACGAGGCACGACGAGAGTATTCCCTCTAGTGCGCGTATTGTAAGTTTTTACATCACGTGACCATATGAGTTTGTCAGCACGATAAAGAGGTGTTTTATTTTTTAATACCCCAAATAGGAGAGTTGCCATGTGCAGTTTTCGGCGATATTCCATTTTTAACATTTTAGCATTGTTAATGTAAGGGGTGACGTGCGCGCGGGGTGGTATTGTAAAACTAAATCTTGCACATGCATTTTGAACACGTTGCACTAGACGTCGCGGCCGCGCTAAAAGTCTCGGGCCATATACAATGTCCATATAATTAAATTACGAAAGGACAAGGTGTGTCACACAATTTTACCCGAATATCCGAATTTAAAAACTCCCTTATTTGATAAAGAACCTTAAGTCTATAAAAGCAGTTTCTGCTAGTACTTAGTATGTGGTTCTCAAACTGTAGTTTGTCATCCATTAGTAAGCCCAGATTGCGAATCTCATTTACACGTTCTACGATTTCCCTTCGAATTTGGATGCATGCCCCTCTTTCTGATAAATTTTTTATTTGATTTTTAGAACCCATAATTAGTAGTTTAGATTTAGTTCCGTTTAGTACAAGGCAGTTTGAGTCGCACCACGCGGCTATACTTTCGAGGTCTTCGTTGATTTTATTAACGACTTCTTGAGTATCACGCGGATTACATGACATGTAGACTTGCAAATCATCTGCGTATAAATGTAATTTACAGTGCTTAATGTTTTTTACTAAGTCGGCACTGTAAACTGAAAACAATATTGGAGCCAGGTTCGATCCCTGGGGCGCACCGGCTTTGATTTTTTTTTATTGCGATCGTATTAATGTTCCTCGGTCATCGCTCAGTTCTACAGTTTGTAGTCGGTTTTTAAAATAACTATCGAACCATTGTACTGCGCTGCTACTGAATCCATAGTAATGAAGCTTTGATAAGAGAAGGGAAACATTTATACATTCAAATGCACGAGAAAAATCTAGTAATACTAGTATTGTGCCTTTTCCTTCATCTTGAGCGGTTAGTACATCGTCAGTAAGTTGGGCTAGGGCTGTCGTGGTGCTATGGTTCTTACGAAATCCCGACTGCATTTCCGGTAGAATTTTTTTTCTATCTAAATACATGTTTAGCTGTTCTGCGACAATTTTTTCAATAATTTTAGAGACACAGGGGAGAATACTGATGGGCCGAAGGTCTTTTTCAGACAATGGATTTGAGTTCTTAAGTATGGGTTTGACTAACGCATGTTGCCATAATGTCGGATAGGTTTTAGAGTTAATGGATTTGTTCACCATAGCAGAAATAGTTGGTAGTGTTTTCGGAAGGGTCATACGGATTATATGGAGGGAAATCCCATCAATGCCTATGGCTTTAGATTTTAAACTATTAATGAATTTTAGGACCTCTAGTTCATTTACCTCCTTTATCTCAATAAGTGTCATTAACGCGGCATTGGAACTCAAAGTACGTTAAATATGACAACGATACGTTTCTATTTCCAGGCACGTTTAAAAAATAGTCGTTTATTTTATTTGGATCATTAAACAAGTCTATCGAGATATTGTGTTTTGGTTTTATCTTAACATTGAACTTTACATGTTTCCACATTGAAATGGGATTATTTATATTACGATTAACATAAAAATTATAGTAGGCTTGTTTTTCTCTATATATTGCTTTATTGACGCAGATTTTTAGATCTTTATAGTATTTAATATGTATGTCGTTTTTACTTTTTCTCATTTTAATGTATGCGTCATCTCGTTTTTTTCATCATCAATTTTATATTAAATGTTAGCCACGGGAATTGCTGATGTTTAATCATTTTTTTTTCTAAGAGGCGCGTGAATTTCAAATAGTGTAAGTATGGCTGTGTTAAATAGCACTACCTGATTATTTACATCCGCGATACTCTCAATTTCTTTCCAATTTATTAATGTAAGGTCCTTATGAAAGTCTCCCTCGTGTATGTCAGAAATTCTCCTACTCGTTATTGTTACTGGTGCCGGCTTTTTTTTACTCATATCAATTTGACATGTAATAAAAGCATGACTTAAGTAGTCACGTATAATTTCTACAGTAACTGCGTTTACATTTATGTCGGTACATATTACGTTAATTAAAGTATCGCTATATTCCGTAAAGTGGGTTGGCTTAGTTACATGCTGTTATAATTTAAAGCAAGTAAGAAAATTATTTAGCTTTATAGTGGTATTATGCGTCATATTTAACATATTAATATTAAAATCACCGAGAAGAAGTAAGTTTTGGCTCCATGAGAAAGTCCCCATAGTAACGGTAAGCGCGTCTATGAATGTATCGACATTCAGCCACGGCGGTCTATACGCGGTACCGATAACGAGTTGCTTTCCGCCGCTAGAGGTCGAGATCCATATTTGTTCTACTAGCGGGGCCGGGGGGTGGGGCAGCTCGCGAACGCCGACGCCTCGCTTCACATAGAAGCCGACGCCGCCGCTGCGCGAGCGCACGTCTGGCGGACGCGGTGCGTGCCGCAGCCGCAGCCGGTAGCCGGGCACCGCGGCCGCGCGCCCCTCTTCGCCCTCCTGCAGCCACGTCTCATTGATGGCCATGATATCGACACTATGCCGTTGCATTGCGACAATAAATTCATCGTGCCGCGTTCCAAGGGACCCTGCATTTAAAAGACCAACTTTTACGTTACTTTTAGAAGCCATAAACGAATTTTAGATATACATATTTATTTGACATAATAGGTTCCGACGCAAAATTTAACTTTAGTTTGCTTCTTGTACAGACAAAATTAATTTAATGTGATTTGATAGAATAAATAATATTCATGGGGATATCACAAATTTTTAAATAGTTATCCATTGAGTAAATTTTCTTGTACCTTAATGTACTCGTATAGTAATTAATGTATGCATGTATTGCAGAACTTAAAGACAAAACGCTAGTGAGTCTTTTCAATACACTGATGTTATAAATTCGTGCCAGAACTAACCAGGATATATTATTATTCCACATACGAGTATAGGCATAGTATATTTCATTTGAAAGAAATAGAATCCAAAAATAGTTCTTAAATAAAAATGTAAACACAATTATTAACGACTTACATAAAAATGAGCAATAGCAGAACAAGGTAATATTTAAAAAAAAATGAGATAATTATAGCTTTTATATTTTTTTCCATTGCTTCCGATAGCCCCAACTGAATTTGTTCCAAAAACCCTCTCGAGATCTACTTCACTTTTTATGCGATAAGACGTTGTTCCGTGTTCTCGACGAGTATAAATTTTTCCCTCTTTTGACCATATGTAGCGCCAATCAAATCGCCGAGCGAATTCCTTAGTTCTTAAAAATATGTGGCCGTAGTAAGAAAAGGGGAGATCTCCGCCAGGCAAGGTGTTCTGCCTGGGGAGCGGCCGACACTCCGTGTGATAGTTCGGAGAAGTTCTATATATACTGTTTATGATTCGGAATGTTGATAGCGCGATTTAGGCTTCGGTGTGTTTTCGCTTGTGGCGCGACAACAGCGCCGCTACATCACCCCCTGCTCAGACCGGAGGTCGATAGTGCAGCCTCGTTGCCGACGAATGTGCAAGTGTGCCAGGAGATTGCCTTGTAGTCTGCGGTGATTCGAGAAGAAGGCTAGTAATCTGCGAGAGTGCCGTGAAGCAGAGGCGAGCAGTAAGGCTCAGAACCGTGCCGAACACTGTAGTGCAGAGAGTAGCTTGAAGGAACAGGATGCATTATTATTCCAGTGCTGCGATGAACCTTGTGAAGCTAGATGGCTTGCAGGATATGAAGACTGCAGACGATATCTACTCGGGAGCGAATGGGTGGGGTATTCTATGACGACGACGAAGCTTGAAGTTTCCGAAGGTTGTTTGGTTGCGTATTCAGATCACGTCGGATGGTCACCACTATGGCCGTGAAAGAAAAAGGGGAGATCTCCCGCCGGGCAAGGTGTTCTGCCCGGGGAGCGGCCAGCACTCCGTGTGATAGTTCGGAGAAGTTCTATATATACTGTTTATGATTCGGAATGTTGATAGCGCGATTTAGGCTTCGGTGTGTTTTCGCTTGTGGCGCGACGACAGCGCCGCTACAAATACATTGCGGTTCAATTTAGTAAGCCGTTCGTTTATATAGAAGGCTCGTGTATTTTCTGAGCGGAGACCTAGACCTTCGGTGGTTAAGGAGCGGCGAACGCGCGCGGCCTGCAGCAGAGTGTCCCGCGTGTGCCTGCGCGCCAGTCGCACGACTATGGGGGCTTCGCTAGCCTACTTTGCTCGTCGCGCATAAGACCGACTCTCACACAATTCACTATATCGCGCTCTTCTAGGGTTACGCCCAGCTTAGTAGCGCACGCAGTCACAATGTGTAGAACATTTTCTGCGCCCTCTTCTGGAATGCCTGCGACTTCAATATCATTGTACAGCAGCTCTTGGTCTCGATCATTTAAATCTGCTCTTAAGTCCGCAATAATCGTTTCGAGATCCTGAATTTTGCCGCAGACATTTTTGGACTCAATTAGGGTTTGTTGTTCTTCAAGACGGATGTATTTGTTTTCTAATGTATCTAGGCGTTCTTCACACGATTTTGTGGAATTACGCAAATCAAACATCTCCTGTCGGAAAGATCTAAATTCTTCTCTGGTTTCTCGCAGTTCTTCTCTAAATTTACGGAGTTCAAGAGCTAGTTCCGACTCTTTGAAACCTTGCGCCACAGGGCTTTGGGGTTTCTCTTCGCCTTGCTTGATAATATTCTCGGAATTAAGTCCTCGCACAGGCGTATTCTGATCTGACTTTCGGGGCGTCCGTATTTTACAGTCCGGACACAACCAAGTAGTTTGGACCTGCACACCTTCAGGAACTTTGACGCAGGCCCTGTGTGATTTTTTATCGCATTTAGGACACGTAAAGCCCTCTACCGCCGCCATAAACTTTCCGCACGCACTGCACTTCATCGCGTTAGTTTAAGTTAATTGAAATGTAATGATGCAGATGATTATCACTAGGTGTCGCCGACTATATATTGTAATTGACACTTTGTAGTTCGAGGGTAAATAGACGATGTACATTAAAGTTATTAATAAAGGTACCTCTTATATTTCACGTTTAGATGTTTTATTTCAATTTTCTTTCACTACAATCCTTAATCACACACAAATGATTAATTTATTAACATATGCACCAGTTTTTAAAGTCCAGAAAAAATGTTTCAAAACATCGATATCATAACTTTAGACGTAGATATTAATTTTTATTTCGCGACAAGCTTTGCGTACTTCTAAAAGCACTGACATCCACAACGTCACCTTATTTCAGTTGTTTTCGCCATTCGCCATTTCGCCTCATTTTAGTTGTTTTCGTCGCGAAAAATGCCGGGCCGACAAAAACAACTTAAAATTCTATCCGCATTGACTTTTATCTCCAATTCTGGTTGAATATTAACAAGAATATAATCGCAAGTTTCGGCACTCATTCTGGTATATACTCGAAATTTTTTTCTAGACGCATTCTATTTGTTGTGGAATTCTTCATTTATAACCCTATTCCTATTCAAATCGTGTACTCCGCAATCTTTTCCAAATATTATGTCTTGAATCAAAAAAAACAATTACTTTCTAAGCAATATCGAAATAACTTTTAAAGACATTTCACTCTCGGTCTATCTGGTCGCGGCGGCAAACGTGACTTCCCGTGGCCCTCAAATCGCGCCGCGCGAATTATCGCCCCGCCTGTGGATTCGCCGTTCGCACCGCGGCCAGGCCGTTACGTGACCTCATCGCCGAGATTTATCTTTACAGCTTTACTCATCCAGTTTGATATTCGCACACAAATTCTGATCGGAAATTAAATATCACTCATCAACAACAGATTGCATGTAATTCCTTGCGTGTGTAAAGTGAAGTGAAGACCACTTTAAACCTTTTAACGAATTTATTGGTCATTGTTTAACTTAATAAAGGCTACGCAGTGGAGCCATGCTGCAGCTGTATTTTGAATTTTAACACAAATAGGTTGACTTGACTAGGGAAAGATCACGATCTCACAGAATATCAAGGTAAAATAGCCACTTAATGTGGGTTTACACAGTGAGTGTAGAGTTTCTGTAGAGATCCTTCTTACTAGAAACAAAGCATTTCATCTTAGTCCACACAGGTGACAGTGCATCTGAACTTTGATTCTTAACAGTGGATAGATATGTTACCTTTGGGCCATAGCATCCGCCTCGGCAAACTTGAAGGTTCGGACCTGTCCATCCTTTGGCTACGCGTAGACAGCGACGCCCATCCGCGCGTCTACGGGTGCCTCTATAGGTCCCATAGCGGTAATACCGAAACAGACCGACTCTTCGACCACGTTCAAATGGCTACAGATTCGTTGCTACAGCAGATCCCCTCCACAGAGATCGTGATCCTCGGCGACTTTAACGCCCATCACGCCGAATAGCTTAGCACGTATAACCGATCATGCGGGGAGATCTGTTCATGATTTTGCTTTGGCATATGGTCTGACACAATTGGTTACTTCGCCTACGCGGATTCCAGATGTGGAGGATCATACACCTTCCCTGTTGGACCTTCTGCTGACCACTCACCCGGACGGATATCAGATTTCCATCGACGCCCCTTTAGGCTCCTCGGACCATTGTCTTGTCCGGAGTGTGGTGCCACTCACGGTGAAATCGCAGTTGCATTCTGCAGGCTGCCGCCGTGTTTGGCACTATAGGTCAGCCAATTGGGATGGGATGCGGTCTTTCTTTGCATCCTACCCTTGGGGGGCGCGTTTGCTTCTCGCCGGACGATCTCAACGTTGTTGCGGATTCTGTCTCAAATCTCAGCAGTCTGTCGCAATCTATAAGCACGAGTGCTACCAAACCTGGGCTGATGCATCAGCGTGCCGGGATGTAAACACCAGCGCTCTAAAAAGAAGTATAATTCCGCTTCTAGGTCCTTTAAAAGAGTCATTGCCAAGTCAAAGTCAGAGCACATAGGCAGAATCGGCCAGAAACTAGTTCGCCTTCCTTCTGGAACCCGTGCATTCTGGTCTCTCGCCAAGGCGATCCAGGGGAATTTCTGTCAGCCATCTCTTCCATCTATGCACAGGGAGGACGACTCACTGGCCCATACCGCAAAGGAGAAGGCCTCTTCTAGGCTCTTTCTTTGTGTCCAACTCGACTCTCAATGACGGGGGGAGTACGCCACCGACCATCCCACGGTGTGAGTGCTCCATGCTGGAAGTGCAGTTCACACAGCACTCGGTTCGCAAAGCACTCCTCTCCCTGGACATCCACAAGTCGAGTGGGCCTGACGGAATCCCCCCAATTGTGCTGAGAACGTGTGCTCCAGAGTTGGCACCGGTTTTAACGCGTCTTTTCCGGTACTCCTACTCCCTAGGCGTAGTCCCAAAATCATGGAAGACGGCTTTCGTCCACCCGATCCCTAAAAAAGGTGACCGCTCAGACCCGTCCAACTACTGGCCTATCGCCATCACCTCCTTGTCCTCCAAAACAATGGAGTCCATTGTAAACTGCCATGTCATGATTTACCTTGTGGATCACCAGCTGATTAGTGACCGCCAATACGGTTTTCGCCGTGGTCGGTCAGCTGGTGATCTTCTGGTCTATCTAACTCACAGATGGGCGGAGGCAGTAGAGCCCAAGGGGAGGCATTGGCCGTTAGTTTGGACATTGCGAAGGCCTTCGATCGGGTTTGGTACAAAGCGCTTCTTTCGAAGCTCCCTTCCTATGGGCTTCCCGAAAAATTGTGCGATTGGATCACCAGCTTTCTTGCAGATCGGAGCATCAAAGTCGTTGTAGACGGTGCAAGCTCCGATTGCAAGCCTATTAATGCTGGTGTTCCACAAGGCTGCGTGCTATCGCCAACGCTGTTTCTTCTGCATATCAATGATATGTTGCAAACCCGTAAGACTCATTGCTATGCGGATGACAGCACTGGTGATGCTCTTTACACCGGCCGAGCCAATATTTCTAGGGAAAACGTCTCCGATTGCCGGGACAAACTTGTGTCTGAAGTCGAGTCTTTGCTAAACAGAGTCTCAGATTGGGGGCGACTAAATCTAGTCCAGTTTAACCCCCAGAAGACACAAGTTTGCGCGTTAACCGCTTAAAAGAACCCCTTTGTTGTATCTCCTCAGTTTCAAGGCACTCCCCTTGTTGCCTCAGCCAGTATCGGAATCCTTGGCGTCGACATATCGAGTGACTTGCAGTTTCGTGGTCACTTGGAAGAGAAGGCCAAATTGGCCTCTAAAAAGCTTGGCGTGCTCAGCGGAGCGGGACAGTATTTCATGCCGGCACACCGCCTGCCACTTTACAAAGCGTAGGTTCGGCCGCACATGGAATACTGTTCCATCTCTGGACTGGGGCTACCCAGTACCAGCTCCTTCCACTTAACCGCATCCAGCGCAGAGCGGCTCGAATCGTCGATGACCGAGTGCTTTCCGATCGGCTCGATTCATTGGCACTGCGAAGAGATGTTGCATCTCTTTGCATTTTCTTACGCATATACCATGGAGAGTGTTCTGAGGAATTGTTCGGATTAATCCCAGCCGCCAAATTTCGTGAACGCACTACGCGGCAAACGTCCCGATACGAACCACACCATCTGGATACTTGGCGTTCCACCACTGTACGTTTCAAAAGGAGTTTTGTTCCGCGTACAACCTCTCTGTGGAATAGTTTACCACTGGTGATTTTTTCGGACCGATAAGACCTGGAGACCTTCAAGAAAAGAGCTTACTCCTTTCTAAAGGGCCGGCAACGCACCTGCAATTCCCCCTGGTTTTGCGGTTGATCGTGGGCGACCGTAGTCACTTAACAACAGGTGAGCCGCATGCTCGTTTGCCCCCTCTTCTATAAAAAAGCAAAAAAAGCTATATTATGGCTGTAGCACGAATGGGTCGGCTCGACCGGGGAAGGACCACGCTCTCACAGAATACAAGCGTAAAATAGCAGCCTAATATTGCTGTGTTTCCTATAGTGAGTATAGAGATTCGGAGACTCTTTTTTACTAGAAACAAGGCATTCCATCTTAGCCCTCAGGGGTAACAACGCATCTGCGTTTGTAATCTCAATCGTGGATAAATATAGATGTCTGTGGGCCACAACATCCACTTACCATCAGATGGACTGTGTGCTTGTTTGTCACTCTTATTCTATAAAAAAAGGATAGGACAGAATAGCACAGGACATGAAAGGACAGGACAGGACAGTACAGGACAGGACAGGACAGGACAGGACAGGACAGGACAGGACAGGACAGGCAGGATATACAACTAACACAATTAACTACGACTAACTCAATTAGCTGTTTCTACGTTTTCAAAACTGAAAATAAAATAAGTAGTCATATGACGAACCTCCGTGAGTCAATATAATAAATTTGTTAACCCTAATCTATAACTGTTATCTAAGTTGTGCTTCTATGTATGTAGGAGGAGAATGGACCAATATTCCGTCAAAAAATATCGACGAAAATGATTTCAAGTAAGTGAAAAAACTAATTAAAATTTTTTTGTGCAAAGTTATCTCTGCTTCTTAACTATATACTCAATAATGTTATCACGGTAATTATACTGTTATTTTTTGCTCTATGAAAAGCCCACTCCAAGTAATCTCATATAAGTTGAACAAGGGAACGAAGGGAGACGGTTAAAAATGTTATTATTTTATCTCACCGAGCAGTATTTTTGGAGTGTAGTTTGTCGAGTCTGCGATAGAGAAGCGAGAATATGTGAAATTTGTCGGAAAAATGGTGGCTGTTTTCACTTTTGTAGCAAGTAAAATATATACATACAAATAAAATTGATGTCTCTATGTGTAATACTGAAACAACTGTTTTTTATTCAGGTATTGCTATTTGCATACCACGCAGATTTGGATGACTATTTGTAAAATTTTGTCTGTCTGTCTGTCTGTCCGGGCTAGCCTTCCAAATGACTGAACAGATTGCAATGTATCTGAACAGCAGCGCAAGGAATGATGTATGCTATATGTTATTCGAAAAACTTTGAACCTTTTTTGAGAATTCAAAAAGTTTAAAAATAAATGACCTTTGAGGATAATATTGAACTGAATAACGTCACATTAAAAATCCCACCTAGGCAAAGCCAGAACGGGCCACTTGTATAAATATATAGGTAAGTGATTATAAGAAAACACTTTTATCTCTAACGTATATCTTGAAGGATGCATCGATTATCAGGTCGTGTACGATTCTGCATGTTCATATACTGCCCGCATAATTTGCGAATGACATTAAATGTGGTAGTGGCTCTACCAACTGCTTTCTGCTACACCTTTTTGTTACGGCAGAATGGGTTAAGTCAGACTCGCACTGAGTAAAACCACATGGTATTCCACCTTCGTCGCACATTAGTAGGGCCACTGGAACGCTTTCGCAAACATCCACTCGCGCCGGCTCCACCAGCGCCGGCCGCCCCATGGCGGTGCTTCCTCGCTCGGAAGATAGCTACTCCTCCCCCTTCTCCCGTTCAGGTAAGGCGCACCAGAACACATGGCGTGCCTTCCTCCACGGCCTCCAACTACACCTGCGCAGCGGCCCCCCGACGCCCACGTGTCGGATGCGCAAAGGCCATGAGGCCAGGAAAACCGAGCACTCAGAAACACTAGCCTTCCTGATCCCAGAGGCAGATCTAGTCTATGGCTCCGCCGCCAACCAAGATTTGGCTGCGGAGGATAGGGAGAGTGGTGCCTCGCAATACCGACACCCACCCCACCACGCCCCACCACCACCGCATCAGCGGTGCAGCCCCGTTTAAGTTGTGAATGACAGGGCGAGTGGCGCATCGCCATACCAACGCTCCTCTTCCTCCGCGACTCCACCTGGGCTGCAGCAGTAGGGAGAGAGGACACCCCTCTCGACGAAGCTCACCAGCACACGTCTGCAGTGGGCTCGCCAAGTCCACTCGGAGTGACCACCTCGGGCCAGCCATGTGGGCCCCTTTGTTCACGGCGGGTGACCAAGCCACGGCTACAAAGCCTGACCACGACAAGGCAGGAACCCATTCAGGGGGATCTCAGCTACAGCTATATTGTGGCTGCAGCACGAAATGGTTGGCACGACCGGGTTAAGAGCACTGTCTCACACAATACCAGCGTGAAACAATCAATCAAGTAATCAATTTTTAATTTGAGAATACAATCTTATACAATATTATTATATTTAAAATCGAAATCAACGGGAATGGATTTAGGGATTTTGTTTATGCAATCCTTTTCAGGGACTAAATAAAAAAACCCGGGAATATATTATAAAATTTATGTCAATGGGGAAACTAATATGACAAACCATACTCAGGCTCAGGCGGCTCACGCTCAAAAATAACGTCGCCGTTTAAGTTTGTGACTGTAAACGAATGGCGCAAGAGACGGCTGAACGGCTTTGAAATGATCTGGTCGCATGATTTCATTTCCAACGGCAATAGTACGGAGTTGGAAAACTGCCTAACGAATGTGAACAGCCGCCTCGACGGTCGCTCGGAGGAGTCAACTGCCGGCTTCCGCGTAAATAAATGTGGGGACTCCCTTAATTTTATACTTATTTTATGTAGGATTCGAATTTGCGTTCTTTCAGTGTCACTAAACGCTGATTGTTACGTCTGTACTGTAACGTAAACTTACGTATGCTACCAACGTAGCAGAACATATTATTAACTGATTTATATGTAAAGAGCGCACTTTTGCATTTGTCTACGAAGACTTCTTTATTTCGAGAAAACGATTTTACTCTAAAACTAAAGCCAACGGACAATTTAACCGAGAGTTTACTTTAAAAGCTGTCGTTCTTAATTTTATAAGTACACACAAATCAGCAAACATTCTGTGGAATTTTAGATTATAAGTTTCATTTACGTGGTAGAGCCACGCTGCAGCTATATTATGGTTGTAGTACGAGGTTGCCTAGATTGAGATTCCTATATGTGATCCTTCACACTCTCACAGAATACCAGCGTAAAACAGAATCTGTGTTTTGGTATAGTGAGTGTACAGAATCGGATACCCTTTTTACTGGTAACGAGGCATTTTGTTTTAGTCTTCAACGGTAACAACGCAACTGCATTTTGATTCTTAATAGAGAACAACTGTACATGTCTCTTGGTCACAGATTCTACTTATGATCAGGTGAAATGCGTGCTCGCTTGTCACCCTTGTTCTAAACAAACTTGTGCAACCTACTCCTTTTTATAACTCCGACAACGCACCTGCAATTCCCATGGTGTTGCAATTGTTCGTAGGTGGCGGTAGCGCGTACACGTACGCATAAGCGTCAAATGAATGCTTAATAAATTGAATATAAAATTCTACAACAAAATTAATAATACAATTAAATAAATAAAAAACAGGTATAAGGTAAAAATTACTTTCTTTAAATTAAATAAATGAAATATCACTACTCAGAAAAATTTGATACATCATAGTTGAGAAATGTTAAATTTAACCGATAAAAACCAATTATATATGTTTTCAAATAAATGATCACGTTCTCCGATTTTGTACAATCTGCAGTCGGCTTTGGGTGCTGATTTTAAATTAAATTGCTATTGTAATAGTTTAAAAGGGACGCACACTACGTAATTATATTAGGTTATTGATTAAATCTGCTTTTACGGATTTTATCGCGTTTAATTTTTTTATTCTTTTTAATTCCCGACGTTTCGGGTGCTTTCCAGCACCCGTGGTCACGGGGGACTGAGGTGACTGACGTCCCGATGTCATTGTTAAACCCGGAGTAACTTCAGTTTTTTAACTATTATATATGGTTCGATCTATGCAAAATGAACTGACTGTGTTTTAGCTTGCAGTGGTATGCTAGGGTTTAATTTTAATTTTATTTAATTAATTTAATTCCCCCCCGAACGGGTTCCCGCCTTGTCGTGGCGGGGGGGCTTAGAAGCCGTGGCTTGGTCACCCACGGCGAAACAAAGAGGAACCCATATGGCTGGTCCGAGGTGGAGGGCCGGCCCGAGGTGGCCACTCCGAGTGGGCTTGGGAAGCCCACTTCGGATGTGTGTTGGTGGACTGCGGTGAGAGGTGTGTCCTCCCCACCTACCGCTGCAGCCGAGGTGGAGTCGCGGAGGAAGAGGGGTGTTGGTATGGCGATGCGCCACTCGCCCTATCCTCCGCGACTCAAACGGGGCCGCACCGTTGATGCGGTGGTGATGGGGCTGCGGGGGGAGAGGATTGTCGGTATTGCGAGGCGCCGCTCTCCCTATCCTCCGCAGCCGAATCTTGGTTGGCGGCGGAGCCATAGACCAGATCCGCCGCTGGGGTCGGGAAGGCTAGTACTTCTAAGTGCTCGTTTTTCCTGTCCCCATGGCCTTCGCGCATCGGACGCGGGGGCGTCTGTTGCGCAGATGTAATTGGAGGCCGTGGAGGAAGGCGTGCCATGTGTTCTGGTGCGCCTTACTTGGGAAGGAGAACGGGGAGGAATATTCCTCTCCCGATGAGGTGCTGTCATGGGGCGGCAGTCGCTGGTGGGGCCGCGGAAGTGTGCGAAAGCGTTCCCGTAGCCTTGCCAATATGCGACGAAGGTGGAACACCATGGGGTTTTAGTCGGTGCGAGTCCGACATAACCCGTCCTTGCCCCCGCGAGGCGGGTATGCGTAGGCATTTCCCCATGTTAAAAAAAAAACCACCGTTTTGTAATTGTAAAAAAATCTATGGAATTGTTAAAAGTCTCATCGTACATTGTACTTTAAAATTTTTATTATTAGGCTATTTAAAACGTATACACCTATTATGATCTTGTTGTATAATAACTATAAAATAAATACTATTAAAATTTAAGGAAACTTAAAAACACACATTGATCACTATAAGCTTCAATGAGAATTGATCACTATGATTGCATGTATCGGATGTAACATTTGACGATACTAGAGAGAATTATCCTGGAAATTCTGACCAGTTTACGAGGATAAAGTTATTGTATTGTCATGGGTCCCTGATACAAGTGAAAATTTTCAAGTCTACAAGTTGGTATAAATTACGAAAAAACCACGCTCTCGCTGAATACCAACAAGAAATAGCAGCACAATGTGGTGACTGATGAGAACCAAGGAATCATTTTACTGGTAACGAGGTACTTCATCTTAGTCAACCTAACAATTTGGTTTCTAATTGATAATAGATCGAAGTTACATTTAAACGAACAATTGCTTTACGCTTCACAAAAGCCAACAATGTTACATGTAAAATATAGCAATATATTTTACTTGTGTAGTAAGTGAAGGTCAAAATAAGGCAATTTCACATATTTTTTATTTACAACAAGAGAAAGATTGAATGTTTGGCTATAGTTACATCTTCCGCATCCAAAACTTAAGGCAAATTACAGTTAAAGACCGGCAACGCACCTGCAATTAATTTCCTTGATGTTGCATTTGTTCATGGGCGGCGGTAGTAAATTTCCATCAGGTGAGCCGCATGCTCATTTACCCCCTCTTTTATAAAAAAAAGTTACAAGGCCTTACCAATTTCTAGGGCATGTGATTTGCGAGATCAATTTTCTTACAACAACTTTACGGATCGTAAATTTTTGATTTCATCGTGGACTTACGGCAGTTTATCATGTTTATGCCTATCTGCATATTTTGTTGTTATAGTATTACTATCGTATCTATTTAGTTTTTGTTCCGTTTTAGGTTCAGAAATAGTGTCAATTCTGTTTTACAATTGTTTTCATCGATGGGTAAGAAAGGTTCTCAAGTGGCAGCCTCATACCGGTAAACGAAGCGTAGGTTGGCCCTACTCTATTTGGAGTGGCTCAGGACCGTGCTTTGTGGCATTCCTTGGGGTAGGCCTATGTTCAGCAGTGGACTTGTAAAGGGATGTAATGATGATGTTGATGATGATAGTTTTTAATTGTTTAATACACATACTGGTATATTACTATAAATATTTATAATGATTGTTGAGTTGGTAAATTGTTGTTTTTGTTTGCTTGTGTTATTTTAAACTTTAATATATAATTATTAATAATACATTAAATATAAAAAGTCTAAAAAGGTAATTTTCCATATATTTTTATCACTTTATTTTATTTCACCCTAACGTTATCTTACTGAATGACTTTGAATCGAATTTAATATTAATATTATTTGAACTTACATCTTAGTTTGTATTATCCGGATAAATCTTATTTCGACGAACGATGTTTTGTCGTTAGTAAATTTATAGCATTTCTTTTGACAAGCAAGTTTCCTTACTTGCAGCATTTTTAGGTCAGTCATTTGAAAACCTTTCTTCTATGAGTAGCCGGACTCATACTTCTAGTTATTTTCGTTAGGAAGTTCTTATTGCAATAAATACAAAATCGGTCCAATCTATGTTAATATTCAGTGAGAACGTAGTTGTTTTCTATTTGAAACTACATTCACGCTACAGCAAAATATAGCTACAGTGTAAACCTAAATACGAGTATGAATAATAAAAAAGCCGGATGTATAAAACACTTCTATCATCTTCACAGCACAAATTCACCGATGCTTACCACGCTGGACATTTAAGTTGACGTGCACAAAGTGGATAAGGACTATCACATCTTCTTAACATTCTGTGGAATTTAAGTTCGGAATTTTCTCGTAACTGGTAAGATTCATGTTGGATTAATGCATTTCATGCAAGTAAGTAAGCATTTGGCAAAATTGTTATCTATTCGACATCATTATTTTTAATTACTTTTTAATTTGTAGAGGACATGTTTCATAATTGCTACTTTTGGAAGGTGGATTGGACTTCAGTGACGTTTTATATCTTTGATGCTACTCTGCTGACCATCGAAAGGAAGTGGGGTAAAGATTTTATGACGCATAATATGACATGATAACGTATCTTTATTTCAAAGAACATAATCCTATACGCATGAGGCGTACTTTCAAAGTTTGCTTGACTAAACATTTTGTTCAATAGAAAAACAAACTGACAAACAGAATTCTTTACAATTGTTTGATTTGTCAATTTGAAGGATAAGCGTGTAATTGTAGGCAAGGCATTGAAAGGATAGGTAGTCGAAAAAGGAAAGGCACACTTTTCTGCACATATTTTTTAAACATTATTAAAAGTTACAAGCAGAAATCTTTATAACTCTGTCAGCAGCAACATAAATATTTATTTTTATTATTTTTTATCTTCAAGGTAAAGTAAGATGTGATTTATGATAAACGCAAAAAGGACCTATATGGTATTAATTATAACTTCAGATATATATGTTTATAATCTTCTCTTTACACCAGGCGTAAAATCCGGTGACAGAAACAGCGACAAAAAAAATTATTTCAAAAAGAAGGATAGGCCCATTTAAATATTTTACTTATAACTTTTTCATACAAGTAAAAGAGATTATCTGTCATATTACAAAGGTCATATCAAAACACGACGTAACCAGGGTCGGATTTCATTGTATAAATATCCTAATTATACCATTATTTCGTAGTTTTTAGTATATACTATCATAATAATACTAAGTAAATATACCAATTTTACCTAAAAGTCGACTTGTATTACGAGTATTATTGGGTGCTTTTACATTTTAATATTAACCCTATCCTCGCGAATTTCTGTATTGTACATGAGTACCGCGTTTTTTTTTTTTAATAAAATTAGAATTAGCTCCCTTTCTGGTCAATCGATGCTGGATCGATGCATTTATGTTGCATCCTTGATACAAGGGCTACCACGATAAAAACTCTATGCTCCAGAAGCAGTCGGTTTGAAAACAGAATTTCAAAATATTTTATGAATCAGATTTTCAGATTCAATTAAGCAGATATGGTTTCTTTTGTACTCTTTTCGTTTTACCCTCATTGAATATAAAATATATTAAGTACCAATATTCAAAATTTAACTAACACATAGTTCTTTAGACAATAATTAAACAGAAATAAAAATAAAACCGTCAAAAAACGAAACGTATAGATAAACTAGACGCGTGACGCCAAAATCGAGGCACATGGAAAAAAAGAAACATGAAACGTCAAACGTGATATAATTTTTTAAAATAGTATAATTTTATTTTCCATATGCAATGTTTTTGAGGGTGAAAACCAAAATGACAGGCAAATCTGTCCTGCGTGCGCAACACTGTCGACCGATTCGCGTTGGCCCTAAATTGTAATTTTAGGGCCATCGCACTGGTCCGTTTCAATAGTAGGCCCGGTCCTTACGCTAGTAATATATTATAAGTCAATGGACAAAAAACTGCGGTTGCATATCCGTGTGCCAAGCGTGGTAACTATACCAAAATCCGTTGTAATTTTGATAAGCTGTAATAAATGAATGAATGAAAATACAAAGAAGAAAATCCTAGTGCGTTAAGATATGACAGGTGGTTGAAAATTTACCAAAACCTTGTAAACATTTTATTATTCAAGAAAAGCGGAGATTTGTAGCACTGCGTTAGGACGCACGTACTCACAAATGTATGATGCAAGTTATAAGAAATTCTACAATACTAAACACTATACTGTTTTAACCGATTGAGTTGTCGACGCTGCAGGATAAATTCCGAGCTGAAATTTAAACTTTACGTAAAAGTTGTTAGTCTTTGCAACAAGCAAAAATGTTTTACCGATTGAGTTTTCGCCGCTTCTGGGTAGAATCCGACTAGAAGTTTAAGTTATAAGTAAAGATTGTTAGTTTTTTACAAAGATATACACTGTACGGTTTTTACCGATTGAACTTTCGCTGCAGCAGGATAAAATCCGACTTGAAATCTAAATTTTACGTAAAGATTGTTAGTTTTTACTAAAAATAATCATTGTACTGTTTTTACCGATTGAGCTTTCGCCGCTACAGAATAAAATCCGAGTTGAAATCTACAGTGGTACGTAAAGGTTGTTAAATTTTACGCCTTAAACTAGTTTGTAGAAATAGGATAACATAACGGCTTTTCAAACACTAAGCAAAGGTCTGAGTGGATTATGGATTGATTTATCCGCCAAACTGCTCCAGTGGTTATTGACTTACTTTGCATATCTTCGAAATGTCTAAATTATTCAGACATGCAGATTTCCTCTCGATTATTTCCGTTTGTCACAAATTCTTGGTGTCGTACTATAAAAGTTGTGACGAGCATATACGTTGAACCCGCGAGCTAATTATTTAAGACGTCATTTCTAATCTCCAAATTTTGTAATAATACAAAATAATCTATTATTTTTTTAATATCCTATTATTCTTTTTTTTTAATATCCTCATGATATAGAAAACAAATTTATTTAAACCAGATATTAAATTATAACAACAAAATAATCCAAAACACCGTACGATCATCAACAATATCATCATATCATGGTTTTGGCGTTATCACCCATGAGGACTAAGACGGAATGCCTCGTTTCCCCAAAAGATAAAAAGCATCTCATCTTTGGTAACTTGTAAAATATTCATTGAAAATATGTAAAAATTGCCTAATTCTGTTTGGTGTATAGTGTTGTCGCGTAAATATAAGAAATCATCTTTGAATTAAACCACACTATATTCGCACATAAAGTTTTAAGCATCACAGGTTGGTGGTATATAACAATAGTGCTTGGCACTTTCTTAGCGAATTTTGGTACATCATTATTTGACTGCATCGCACTTGAATTATTTGTCTTGCAGTTGTTTCAAATGATAATGTTGATTTCTTGCTGATTCTTTCCAGTACAAAGGTACTTTGAGAAGCATGGGTAAACAAATAAATCGACTATCAATAAGTATTTTGTAATCTATATTGAAAAAAAATTATTCTGTTTTAATATTTATACACTTGAAACATTCATGATATCTTAAATCAATTATGGCAAATAAAATAAAAGTACCTAAAAGTAAAGTTGCAGCCTATATACATCCCACTGCTGCATCTGCACAGGCCTCCCCTCATTTCTGAGAGGGTTTTAAGGCAAGGAAGGGTACACCGCGCTGCCCACATGCGTGTTGGCGAACTTCACATGTCTTCGAAATATTTTTTTCTTATTCCTCAAACATGTAGGTTTCCTCACGATGTTTTCCTTCACCGCCGAGCACGTGGTAAATCAGCACTTAAATTTACAATCAACAATTTCATTGGTGCTGGCGGGGATCGAACCCGGGTTACTCGCATTCCGTTATATTTACAGCGAGCGTTAACCATCTGAGCTACCACAGCTCTAAATATCCCCCTATAGGCATAAATAGGCTGTAACTGAAACGGTTTTTTTCTTTATTGTATAATTTATGTACATTTCCCTCCTAAGTAGCTATTTGTTGCGAACGATTTGCGTAATAAGGTTGTCTGAATGAAATCGGTTCCAGAGCGATAATACCGTGTACTGTACTTTCCTTATTATATTGATCGATTGTTTAAATGAGAGGCATATCAAAATAGTTTACTATTTTATAATATATTTTATTCTCTTTCTTACCCTTTACGGGTGGAATATCAATAAACTTAATCACCTATCTTAGTTTCTAATTGAAAATTATTAAGACAAAATTTGAAATAATCCTTAATTTTACCCCTTCAGGGGCTCTACCCTTGTCAAAAATACTTTAACATGTGTCTTCACACCAATTTGAATGTACTACCCCACTCCCCATAAGGGGTTTATTTGAAAAACCGTAAAATTCTTATTCCTTTATTTTATTATCTGTGTGCTTTTAGTAACCTTCGAGTCAATCTCCACGTAACATAAAAAATTTAATTCATATTGTAGCAACCTTATTTTACCCTCTTAGGGTTTGAATTTTTCAAAAACATTCGTTAGTGGATTTCTAAATAATAAAGGGAAGCTAACTACTAATTTCACAAATCTATAAATACTTTGTTATCTTCATTCACCTACTTGCACGACTTTTCAAGATACATAAAAACATTTGTTCTTTATCTCCATACAGATTTGAACACAATCTGGTATTATGGGGTTACAAAATACTATACTATACGGTAATGGGTAAGACTATACTTATTATTACATGCCTTAAGAGATTGATTAAAAAAATCTCAAAATATATATTTACTTATTTTAATTAGAGTACTTTCAGTAATATTCGAGTGTGCAACAACCTGATTCATTATCTTGGGCGTTGAATTTTCAATGTTTTTTTCTTTATGGATTCCCAAGTCATAAAAGGTTTAAGATTCAAGTTACAAATTTCTGGACTCTAGATAGATGAGTCAGTCACTCAGGATATCCTCTTTTATCACAGTCCAGCTAATGGTAAGTGGATGCTGTTGTCCATATCATCTACGTCTATCCTCGATTAAGAATCATAATACAGATACATGTTCACCCCTGAGGACTAAGATTAAATGCCTCATTTCTAGTGAATTGCATCTCCGGTTCTCTACATTCACTATTTATAACACATCAGCGTTAAGCTGCCATTTTACGCTAGTGTTCTGTGAGAGCCTAGTTCTACCTCAATTGAGCCAACCCATTCTTGCACACCATAACTTGCAGCGTAGCTCTACCACATCTGTATTTAGTTATAGCATGCTTAACCACACCCAGGTTAAGCAAACTATAACAAAGTGCAAATTTTAGTTGCGACATACATAATTTAGCGATCCGTCCCGACCACGCCTCGGTAGGATCTATTTATGTGACGTTATTTAAATTTAAGATAGTCAAAAACCTTAATAGTATCAAGTTTTCTTTTTTTTGTAATCAAAGTTTAGGATGAAATATAGATCCATCGTGACGTTGCTCTCTATGCTGTTCGTAAAGTCTCGTCGGTTCCGCCATTTTGAATATTTTACCGGATATACAGACAGGCAGATAGACCAACCGATGGACAAAATTTTTAAAAATGGTTATTTACGTCTTAAAATTATGCAATTAATGAGCTTAATAAACCAGCCAGTTGTTACAGTAATAGTACTGACAAACACTTCAATTTTTTAATAGTAGTGTTAAACTCTTCTCTCTCTCTCTCTCTCTCTCTCTCTCTCTCTCGATACATCTCTTAACTCATTACAAATACATCGTTAACTTTGCAAACCCTACTATCAAACGATAAAGGATAAATTGTATAATAATAATTTTGCAATTTGAACAGAAGTAAAACAGAAAAAAAAACAATTTGATACAGTTCAGAATTACTGAAGAAGTTTCATTCTTCCCGTGAAAGTTTCGAAACCTGACTTACATTTTAACATATTTAAATCTCAGTTCTAAAAATGAACTAGGTAATTGTGCACGTGTTTTTCTGTACTTAGTAAGGCTCCACTGCTAATGTATTATGGTTGCAGTATAAATGGGTCGGCTCGACTAAAGACAGATCATGCCACCAAATACAGTGGAATAGTACTTCTGTATTTTGTATGGTGAGTAACTAAAACTGGGGTTCCGTTTTACTGGTAACGAGGTATTCCATCTCAGCCCTCAAGGGTAACAACGTATACGCATTGGGTGCGTTTGGCAGAAAAAATCGCTAGCAAGCGCTTGTAAGCAAAATGGCGATCGTAAGCGGTAAGCGCTGTCAAATCGTAAGTAGCTATTTTCCTCTAGGACACAATGTTAGTTTTAACCGGGGAACCTAACCTAATTTAGATATATGTTTGTGAAGTATTCATATTAAAAACTTACCAATCATGAATTTTTAATAACATGTATATGTCTATTCATGTCATTATATTACTTAAAACTAATATTGCACAAAACAACTTATAAACTCTACTTCAAAACAAACAAATTAAATAAGCAAAATGGCGGATTGTGTTAGCTCTACTGAAGTAGCAATCGTGTCCTGGCCGAAAACTATTTTAGCGCTAGTAAGCGCTTGCTAGCGCTTTTTTCTGCCAAACGCACCCATTTTGATTCTTTATCAATGATATATAGGAGTTATTGGCGTAATTGATAGTACACTACTATTTTTCAAAATATTAACCGATAATTACTCGTCTTTTATCAGTCCGTATAAGTATCTTGCTGAAATGTGTCTCGCCCGTTGTAGGAAGAATTCGCGTTGATCGCCACGCTTAACACATATCGCACATCAAAGTCTCAGACTTGGTTTTTTATTTGACTTTATGTTACAGGATTTATTAAACTTCAAATTGTAGTGGCGGTGTGAGAATATCCACTACTTTATGTAGTCTCGTGAGTGAGAAAACAAATCAGACATGGGCAGCAGCTTCGTCCTATAAACAAATAGGAAATAAAAACACTGTAGTTTCCAACTCACCTGCTAAGGTTGACAATTATTGGTAACTGTGGGAAATATTGCCATATAAGACAATCTATGGGGTAGCCTATACTTAACGGTGAAAGTTGATTGGCTGTGTATAAATGAATGAACCTTAAATTCTAATTGTTTCATAATATCTATTGGTGGAGTGGGAGAGAATGCCTTATTGCATTCAGTCTTTGTATTTTTTGTAATAGGGAATGCAATAAATAATAAATAAATTAATTGATATATTTCGTATTTTATCTAATGTTGATAGGATTTATGGGACTTAAAAACCTGATAATGGCCTTGTAATCCCGTTTAAAGTAATAATTACTTAATCCTACAGCTCTTAAGAACATCATCTAATCAAGATTTTGTTAAAAGCTAGAAAACTTTGTAAATGGAAAAGTTAGAGATATTGTTTCAAAGTTATATTATTTATACTTGGCTGAAAATAGTAAGATGTGGATTTAGAAAAGGTTAAGATCAAGGGTAAGATTTATTTTGATAACCAACTTTTCCGAGCGTGTCGATCAAAGTAAAAAAATAGATCTAGGGTTTGGTTCAGTCCCATTTGGCGAGTAATTATTAGTTTGGTTTTTGGATATAAAATTTACAAATATATAAACAGGTACACAAACATGAACTTCTTAAAACATACAACACCATTATCATTACAGCCTATTAAAAGTCAACCACTGAAAATTGCCACTGCCTAGTTATCAACATAGTTGCTACGCTGGGCAAATGGAGTGGCATCCACAGTTTCTTATTATTTTCAGTTTTTACCAGTAAAAATCTACTGCCCATATGCTGTTTCAGATTCACTCTGTAGCCTCTTACAACACCCACGTGGTAGAGCCATGCTGCAGCTATATTAGTAGAATAGTTGTAGCACGAATGGGTCGGCTCGATCGGGGAAGGACCACGCCCCCACAGAATACCGCTGAAAAGAACGCTGCTGTGTTTCGCATGATGAGTGTGATAATTCGGAGACCCTTTTTGCTGGAAATGAGGCATTCCATTTTAGTCTTCCCAGGTGACAACGCATCTGCATTTTGATTCGTAATCGAAGATAGAAGTAGATGTTTATGGGCTACAGCAACCACTTACCATCAGGTGAACTGTGTGCTCGTTTGTCACCCTTATCCTATAAAATAACCTTTGGAATGATATGGGTTAGTGGATTCCCTTACGCTTCCACTACACGGCATTTACAGCACAGTAGACAGTTTGCTACATTGTAATTCAGATCTTCCGGGCCTAATTGTGAATCTATTTCCCAATCTGCCTGGTTGTCTCCTACTCACTCGGTCTCTGAGGATATACAGAGTGTCCGTCCATGTTCGTCAAGCCGGAAATTGATAATAACTATCAAAAAATAAAGTAAAAAATATTTATGTATTTAAAAAAATAATTGGCATTTTAAAAACTCCTGTGATGGTCTTTTAACACCTCCTCCCATTACAATAAATCTTCATTTTTTTAATTTTATTTTTATTATGTAATTCTAAATAATGCTTCTATAAGATGCTGTCTAAAATTTAAAGCCAACTGCTCTAACTCGGAAGAAAATGTCACTTATAACCCAACTAAGTATTCAAAGTCAATACTTCGCCCAAATTTAACAGACTGTACTGAAAAAAAAAACATGTACTACGCTAGTTTGGCAAGTAACTTGGCGCATTTGATAAGGATTCCAAAATAGTATGACACCTGCTAAATTATATCTTGTAATAAGTAATAAGTTTCACATTTTTTTATTTATTAAATGATTCTTGTGTTTCTGTGTGTGCTAGTTATTCAGATTTAAATAATAAAAATAAAATTAAAAAATAAAGAGTTGTAGTAACGGGAGACTATCACAGGTTGTAGATTTTCTCGATTTTTTAAAATGCATATAATTAAAAAAATCCATAACTTATTTTTTTTATTTTTGATGATGATGACCATGACTTGGCCTATCATTTTTTCTGGTTTGACGCCGATTTCTGGGACAACCTCTATGTGATGATATTGTGTTGCCTCTAGCATGTTTTTTTCCTTAACAGCTTCGAAGGCCTACTTATGTGTTTTTCTAAACACACATGACACAAACGAGCACACAGTCTACCTATGATGCCTATTGGAGGATAATGGTAGTGGATAATCTTACACCTCCACAACACGTTAAAATTCATAATGTACTTGTTTGTTGATCGACATTGATATCGAAAACGTACTCTATATATATTCCAATATAAGGGCGAAAACTTTCACTCCAATTAACAACTCGTGAAGTTTTCTGTTAACATCTGTTAATTGCTTTAAAGTTATGTATAATCAATTAAACGAATCCATATTATATCGTTTCACATAACACACCATTTAATGCGCGAAACATGTAATTTGTTTGATGATTTAAGGCAACCTTCCACGAAGTTGCACTAAAGGATCTAATTACAAAATCTCTTTACCAAACTCTTTGGTAAGATCCTTGCTTTATTTTTCAATAATGACGTCTGTGATAAATAAACGTACTGTTTAATATACTCTTTGGTGATAAATTGCATCAGCGAGCTATTACCATGCGTGCAATATTCTTCTTTTCCCCTCCTATTTTGATAAAAATGGAAATGACAAAGGAACTTATAGTATATTATCCGATAATAAGTGGTTACAGCGGCCATTAACAGCTGCAACCAATTTTAAACAAAGAAGGCTATAAATACGTTATTACGCCTGAGAACCAAGATGGAATTCCTCACAGACTACAATTATACCGGCTCTCAATGTCGAGCTATTTGGTGGCAGCATTAGTTAAGAGGTAGTCTAGTCTAGCCTTCCCAGAGTAATGCTTAGGCAGGAGACCTACTACAAGTTAGTTCACAAAAGGTGGTATATATACTGTATTGTACCACCTTTATATGCCACCTTCTACAAACTACCTTGAAGTCGTGCAGTGGTATATTTCACGATTTAAATTTGTTGAGAGGACTCGGCCATCTTCTTTATTTAAATCACTTCAAGTTTTTTTTAATTTAAGGACCAAAATTGATTTGTGAAACATCTATCATTCTTGGCAGGAATCGAGTGGAGCGAGGATTTGTGGTTAATGAAATCTGATGTAACGTCAGTAACGATTTTCGACTTGTACTGACTGCGTACTTCACGCGTCTGTTTTTCACGTCGGCTTAGTATATGTTGTTTTCAAATTTCCATTGATATTTCATTAAGGAATGAATAATCGCGTAAATATAAGAACCCCTTAACAATAGTTATAATATCAGTTAAAATAAATTAGGGTGTGCCTGAGATACCAACTCCAATATCGCGAATATTTAAATCAATACCAGTTTTTATATTTTTTTTACTTGTATCCACTTGAACACACATTTCATAGTAACAAATTATTATATTTATATATTGATATTATCATCATCATCATCATCATTACGGCCTATCACATACTACTGCTGAACATAGGACTTCCCTATTGATTTACCTCATAGGGGGATATTTGTTAGAGTTATCACGGTAAGCATACAGTTTTTATTACTTTGAATTGTATCAACTTTGCTATAGCTACCACGCTTAGCATAAGTGCTGATAGAAAGGATAGGAAGGAAGACGCGCTGCTCATACAGCACGTACTAACAACTTGCCCGGCGCGAAAATCCCTCTTTTCTATAGACGGCCAAGAATCCTTGAGATTAGTGTAATCATGTGAAAAATTTTGATCATACGCTCCATTCTTATTCTTTAGTGACTTATTGCCAGGTCATTTAAGGTTTCAAAATGGCGAATCACAAAAAAAAACTCATTCACTTGATTTAAGGAAAAATGTTATCTAATATTAAGCCTAGCTCATGAAATAAAAAGATACTGCTTTAATTTATTTTGTCTTGTTATATATTGGTTTGTTTTTGTACTATTCTATAATCTCAAATTCTATTTAATCGTGTGGTAAAGGTGTAAAATTATCGACTACCCTATATTACCCCGTGGTTGTCGAAAGAGGCGACAAAGAGAAATGAAAAGAACTATGGAAAATTTGCCTTCTGTGACGCAATCTATGGGACAGGCCACAGGGATCATTCAGCAGTGGACTTTTGATGTCCTATAATGAATGAATGAAACGAAGTAACATCATCATAATATTATTAAAGAAGAAATTTTGTATTAAATTCTCACAAACCCTGTGTGCATCGCTTCTGTAAACTTCGCCAGGCTGCAGTTAAAAATGTCCGTTGCTTCCGTAACATCAACCAATAATTTTAAAGCGCATGATATGGATGCAAACATGAATAAGTTTTTCTAAGTGTACGGCACCTTAAAAGTGCAATGTGGCGACGCTAACTCATCACCAGTTAACTTAAAAACACACACACGCACACACGCACACGCGCGCGCGCGCGCACACACACGCACGTACGTACGCACGCACGCACGCACGCACGCGCGCACCCACACACACACACACACACACACACACACACTACATACGCACGCACGCACGCTCGCACGCACGCACGCACGCACGCACACACACACATGCACATGAATACGGACTCGCATACGCATAGTTTAAATAGTTGTCTAAAATAGAAAATTGATTATGAGGACAGCCCAGAGAGAATGCAAAACTTTTGTAATGAATTTTTTTGCAGTCTACAATACGTTTTTACGCGTAGGCAGTATACACAAACATACTGAGGAATGTATTTTAACCGGCACATTCATAGAAAAGACTTTTCAAATAGACTTGTAAAGTGGTGTAATCTTAATGGCATGAATGCTAATTATTCTAAATGTTCACATGTTAAATTTACAAGAAATAATAAGTTGATCAATAACCATTACTGCATAGGGAATAACAAAATACAAGAAGTAGAAGTGATAAGGGATCTTGGTGTATATTTTGACGAAAAACTAACTTTTGTACCTCATATTGTTAGTATTATAAATAGTCACTCACTCACGTGCGCGCGCAATCGTTCATACAATATCATATTATTTAAAATAAGAATTCCTTAGATAAATAGTAGGTACTAAAATGTAAATTGATAGCATGTTGTGATTACCTCTAAGTGATTGTGCATTTGGAAATAACGAAACCGTAAATTTTAATTAACGATGTAATAATGTATCGATCGTTGGTAATTCTAATAAAGAGAAAAAAAGCTTGTATTCAGTATTGAATAATCGAAGGACTGATGGTTTTTTAGCAAAGTAAGAGCAACAAACAAACGGGAAGGCAGTTCACCGAATGCTAAGTAGTATCTACTTCTACTGTGACCCATAGACACAGGCTATCATAGATTAAAAACAAAATGCAAACGCGCGGTCACCTTGCAGGACTGAGATTGAATGCCTCATTAACATTGGAAAGAATCTCTGAATCTTGTCACTCACTATACGAAATACAACAGCATTGTTTTGCTATTTCACGTTGGTGTTCTCTACGAGCGTGGACATCGCTGGTCGAGCGCACCTATTCGTGCTATAGTGGCTACAATACAAATCAAATACTACGTAATATAACAATGAAAATTATATACCATATAAATATACACTAGAAATAAGTACACACGAATTATATAATAGCCTTCGCAAGTTCGAAACCTGTTACTTGTCGGTTCTTATTTTATTTTTCTTTAAATTTGCATTGCTAGAGAACTAGCCAAGTCAGACCTTAGGCTTCAATATACTATTCTAAGTTATAAGAAGAATTGATATTTTATGTTGTTATAAATAAATTTTGGGACTGACCATTGAACTTGGCACCCGTTTAGATCTCACTTCTTTTGTCGTTGAAGTTAACAACCAAGGCATATATCATAATATTGAACTTGGCTCTCATTTCGCATTCATGTTTTTGATGGGATTATATACTACGACTATTATGCAAGCAATATTTACTTAAAATTTCGTTTATTAGTTCGTAATCGCGTTCTCAATATTGATGTGATCAGATAATGTTATTTAGTTGATATAAAATTAAACTTATTTAATACCTTTTTTAATAATTATAATAAAACTATATAATTTTAATGTTCGTATTTTTGTATAGAATTAGGGTGACAAGTGAGCACACAGTCCACTTGATTGTAAATGATTGTTGGTACTGAAATCAAGATACTTTATCACCCCAGAGAAATAAGATGTGAGTCGGCTCGACCGGGGAAAGACCACACTCTTACAGAATACCAGCATAAAATATCAGCTTAATGCTGCTGTTTTTCGTATGGTGAATGCAGAGAACCGGAGAACCGTTTTACTGGAATCGAAGTATTCCATCTTTGTCTTCAGGGGTGACAATGCATATACATTTTGATTCTTAACCGAGGTTAAATATAGATGTCTATGGGCCACAGCATCTACTTACCATCAGGTGGACTGTGTGCTTGCTTGCCACCCATATTTTATAAAATACATATTATATATTATAAGTAACTTTTTATCCTCTAAGTAATAATAGTATATCACAGTGGTTGGTTTTTATTTCAATAATTGCATTGTTTATATTATGTGTTATTACTTTGAATGGTATTTTTATCTTTCCTTTTGTTCATGTAGCGTGAGCATAGTTGGGAAAATATAAAATTTTGCATTCACATTCCACATAGAAATACACAGGAAATAAAACTATTCCTTACTGTGCCGTAGGTACATACAATAACATGAAGCTTCGGATGCAAAATGAAAGGTAAGTCATATCGCTATAAGGTTTTCACAACTTCACTATACAAAACAAATGAGAAATATGTTCGAAGTTGTTTCAAATGGCTTGCTACTGAATGCAAACATATGTGATCATGGTTTCTTTTATATACAGTAAGGGTAAAAAACATAAGCAACTATTTGCTAGTGCCCATCAATATCGCCGCGGCCAAATTTGGCCTCTTGGGGCTTGAGAGGTTTATCAATGTGCCAACAATCTAAAATAAATATTGCAAATTAACACTCTGTCGTACATTAAAAGAATACCATGAAATTTTACATTATTTGGTCAAAATTCAATTACCTTAATTTAAGAATCCTATACCTTTAAACGAGCAATTCTTGTATATATATTATCGGAGTTCCGTGGTTCGCGTCCCGTCTTGGGTCCGACTTTTTTTTCAAGTTCCCTTCTTTTGTGAGAAAATCTATTATTTCGAGCCCTTTTTTTAGTATTTTTAAGCTATTGCATAGCTTCTATCGCGGGCCTTGAGCGCGGGGACCGAATCCAGAAATTCCGTAACGAAAAAAACCTCACGCTCCCCACTCCGATGGGCACGGAGGTGTGGCGTTGAAAGCCGTGCATCGTCTAACGTCGTTTCAGTTCGGCAGACTTCGGCACTCGGCAGAATTCGGCACGCTGTTTGTGTGCGTGCGACTAGACGTATGCGTGTACACTAGCTGCTAACTCAATGATAAAAATTCCTGACTAATCTACATGTATTGTAAGATATTAAAAATATTTTAAACAATATTAACTTCTCATTTATTCAATAAGAGAAAAAAATTGTTTTCTTATCGGTCACCACGCTCAAAAAGTGTAACTTGATTTAATATCAAAGACTTAACTGCATAAATAAAATAAATAAATAATTATAATTGCATAAGTTGATAAAAAATGCTATGCAATAGCTTTACCGCGGCAGTCACCGAGTGCCAAAAGTATTTTTTTAAAAATACGAAAAATTTTATTAAACTAATTGCACTCATGATTTTTTATTCAAATAACCAGTTCAGTTTTTCTATTATGTCAATAAGATCAAAAACTATTATTCATGTAATTTGTGTATAAATGTAACTTAAAAAAACCGAGCAATGCTCGGTCATCCGGGTACTAAATGTAAAAAGTAAATAACGTAACTTTGAATCAAAAATAATTTAGTCTTCTTAAAGATACCTAGGAAGTCATGACCTATATAAAAAGTGACGGGGGTTGCTAGACGTTTGGTATTAATTCAATTCTAAAAAAAATCTACATCTAATAGTTTTCTTTAATAATTCAAAAGATAGCACTTGACTAACAAACGTGAGAACAAGGCGACTCTACAAGTGATGATTCAACGTTGCTGATTTTGGTACGGAGCAGTATTAATGATGTTCCTCAACGGAAGCCCACGCTAGAGAAGCCGCGAGTAAAAAGCTAGTTTTTAATAAAACGGGTCTCCCTTTCTTTATACTCACCATATTAAATATAACAGCATTTAGGTGTTATTTTACGCTGGTATTCTGAGAAAACGTGGTTAAGCCATCACGTCCATAACTATAATATAGCTGCAACGTGGCTCTACCACGTAAAGTTATTCACCATCGGGTAAGTTAATCACACGATTACTCCCTCCACTTTCTTTTACTTATGGTAGATAAAAGGACTTATTTTTGCTTTGAAGTTCGTCTGGGTAGATACCACACTCTTAACTACATTTGCCGCTAAGTAGAAGTGACACTTCTGTGTTCTGGTTTAAATGGTTTAGAGCGCCAGTATTATAATAGGCTGACAGGATTTCCATTTAAGTCCTCAGTGGTAACAGGTCACCTTTAGTCTTCCTTTTTTTACGTTAGTTGCATGTGTTCATGTGCTGCAGTAGCCACTTACCATCAGGTGAACTGTTAGTTTGCTTTTCGAAGCGATTCTAATTGATTTTAGAAGAAACACGAGAACAAAGAGGATATAATCGCTACGTTCTAGGCGAGAACCGTACTTAGAGTCAAGTAGTAAAATTGTCTTAAAACTACCATTTGCACGTTTTTACTAATTTACTCTCCTTAATCACTCTTCGAAATACTAAGATAATATAACAACACAGAAATAGTAATAATAAGACAGTAGAAATTAATTAGCGCTCGATTACTTCCAAAACCGATGTTGCCACATTTTAACACATACGCATTAAGCGATCGATGCCTGCAGCCGTATTATAAACATACGCAATGAACAATAATATCTAATGTTTCACTTTATATTGCTTGGTGAGTTTGTCATCGTCGCGTGCGTCGCGTATTACGGTAGAATAAAAGCAGCAATGGTTATTGTACAACACGAAAAGTAATAAATGTAAATTTACACAGGTAAATATCATAGTAAAGTATACATCTAGATATAAATTAATTAAAACAATGATAATTAGTATATAGTCATATTACCAATGAAATGTAATGACTTTATTAGTTGAATTACACATCCTGGATGAGTTTTTACCACTGATTATGCTGCAGTTAACCATTATAACAACATAAATTCACGTACGACGTTATTTAACTAAATCACAAAATTGTGAATGATGTTCGTCAACACATCATAGCGGTGACAAGATCACGCGTCTATGCTACTTCTATCGTCTTATTACTACGATTTTTGTAAATAACAACATTTATATAAATTGATATTACTTAAAATACGCTATTTCAATATTCCTATTGCCATGGCCGGATAATGTCATGTAGGATAATCTCTTGTAATATTCAATAGGAATATCTCCGTTTTCCGACGTTCTAAGAATGCCAAAAGGCATTAAGATCTTAATAGGAAATGCGTAAATAAATAAATAAGTAAAAATAATACAAATTCGTTAAAAAAAACATTATTCGTTACTTTCATGTTATTTAGTAATATAATGAATACAATTTATTACATAGATGCTATGTAATTTAGCTGGAGATTATTTCGGCCCTGCACTTTCGTAACTCTGGTGACTTTAGCTAAACGATTCAAATTTTGTATTATTTAAATTTTGATTTATTAAAAGCGTGCTTTGAAGCGCATTGACATCTCAAGGTTATCATTTTAAAAGGTTTTTATTAAAATACAAACGTCAATATCAAACTTTTCTCCAAAACCCATTATACGATGTTAATGGGAGACTTTAACGCAAAACCAGACACAAAAGAGAACGGTGTGCTATAGGTAGGGAAACTGGGGATAAGACAACGGAACCCAAGGGAACAGTAGCTGGCCGACTTCATGGAGAAAAAGGGACTCTTTATTATGGACTTTTTCTTCCAGAGAAAAAAGACGGTCCCAAAGAAAAAAGACCTGGTCGAATCGCGACGGTTCGACAAAAAACGAGATAGACTTCTATGACGACTAGACGGCAACTGTTCAGTGATGTCTCAGTGATCGCAAATATGAAAACTGGCAGCGATCACCGAATGGTTAAAGTCACACAAAACATAAACGTTGAAGAGGTCTTGTCAAATGAAGTCAATGCTCCCGTCCCCTCGTGCTATAACTCAAAGTCCCGAAACCTTTCACCTCGACTTACAAAACTATTTTCAGTGCCTAGAAGACTGCAATGTACTAGACAATATAAATGATAAGCTCTTGGAAACTGTCGGAGCAAAATTCTAAAAGACCCGCCGCAGAAGAACACAAAAAGTATGTATTGGCACTTTTTATCTCATAGCTGCTAGACGAGTAATGAAGCTGCAGTCTTTACTACATTTGATTTTTAGAATGAATGAATAGTCAGATCTCAAAATGCATGGGACGAGACTTAAAGAACACTAGGGCACACCGCGCCCGCGTTTTTCGGACCCTAGATCACTCACATTTTGCTCTATTCCCATTGCAATCAGCAACTTTAATACTGCTCGTATTGAAGAAGCGATCGAGCGAAACCAACGCTCCATAGTCTTTGCCAGAGCTCTGTCTGCCAAAATAAGCCAACTGTTAAAGCTGAAGATCGAGATTGGCAGCATCTTTTGCGGAACTCTTTGTCTGAGATTTTGAATGAGAATGAGAGTTTCTATGGGCAGCTGTACACATCGTTGTTCGGGCCACACCCAAGTGTGAGTAACGATCCAATAGCAAGTCTTATCTGACACTATTCCGATGATATCCTGGACTTTACACTGAGCGAGATTAGAATGGCTCTTCAGCACCCTGAAACAGCAAGGATCCAGACGAGGATGGAATTACAGCAGAGCTTCTGAAAGCGGGTGGAAAGCAGTACTTAAAGTCCTTCAAAAGCTCTTAATTCCGTCCTACATGGTTGAACCACTCCGGAGACGTGAAGCAGAAGTGCAGTGGTATTTATCTTCAAGAAAGGTTACAACGCTCTTTTGAAGAACTACAGACCGATTAGTCTTCTGAGCCGTATCCACGTGCTGTTTTAGTGTCATAATGAGTCATCTCGCACGCAGACTCGACGACTTCCAGCCTTCCGTACAAGACGATTTGCGAAAAGACTTTAGAACCATAGACCACGTACATACTCTTCTACAAATGTACAGAAGACTGAAGAGTACAATCTTAAAATGAACATGGGCAAAACATAGGTCATATGTAATATCCATGTCACTCCTATGCCGAGAGTTGTTGGGAACACTAAGCTTGAAGTTGTTGACGAGTACGTTTACCCGGGACAAATAGTCCGACTAGGTAAGTCCAACTTCGACCGAGAGGTCATTCGAATAATGCAACACGGCTGGGCAGCGTTCGTGATATTACCACACACATCTTTTAGACAGGTATCCCTTAAAACCTGAAAACGAGATTGTACAACCAGTACGTGTTGCCAGTAAGGACTTTTGGACCTGAGAAGATCCTTCACTGTTGCCTATATGAGGATGCTCAAGGTCGTTCAGCAAGCTTCGGAGAGGGCTATGCTAGGGATTTTTCTGCGTGATACACTTAGGATATCCGTAGTAGAATTAGTGTGATCAACATAACCCCGAACGGATTAGTAGGCTGAAACCTGATGGTAAGTGGATGCTGCGGCCCATATACATCTACATCAATCCTATTACGAATCAAAATGCAAATACCTTGTAAAGAATTAGCAATGGGTCAGCTATATCTGGATGCTCGGCGGTCTACCACTGTACGTATCAGAAGGAGTTTTCTTCTGCGTACGACCTCTCTGTGGAATAGTTTACCACCGGTGATTTTTCTGGACCGATACGACCTAGGGGCCTTCAAGATAAGAGCTTACTTCTTTCTAAAGGGCCGGCAGCGCACCTGCAATTCCCCTGGTATTGCCATTGATCATGGGCGGCGGTAGTCACTTAACATCAGGTGAGCCGCAAGCTCGTTTGCCCCCTCTTCTATAAAAAATACAGCTTGAAGAACCAACAACCAATGGGGAAAAGGTTCTCGAGTGGCAGCTTCGTACCGGTAGTTGAAGTGTAGGGCGATCCCCCACTATTTGGAGTGATGACTTGGTAAGACATACAGAAAGTTGATGGATGCAGGTGGCTCAGAACCGTGCTGTATGGCATTCCTTGGTGGAGGCATATTTTCAGTAGTGGACTTGTGAAGACCTGTAATGATGATGATGAAGAAATTACGACCTTACTCATAAAAATCGACGTCATTACTTCCAATTATAAATTATTGAAGTTGATCTAACTTATTTTAGCTAAATGACAATTAGAAATAGACACCTTTGGTAATAATTAATAAATAATTTAAGTAAGTGAAATTTACGGTTACGAGTAAGACCTAACAAAGTAAGTCTTGGTTGGTGTAGGCCTAATAAATGCTGAAAAATTTAGTTGCAGTAAATTTAAAACAAGTAGTGTTTTTATTTTGTGAATCCCTTATATTATTTTTAATTATTTCCTTCACAATTATTTTCTTTTCTTTTATTATTTTCAATGCAAATTCTCCGTCACTGAATATTAATTAAGTCCTTAAATTCTACTTACAGACTTTACTATTTACTTTTACTTTACTATTTTTTTATACACGAAGGAGCAAACGAACATTCAGCTCACCTGATGGTAAGTGACTATCGTCCATATACAACTGCAATACGAGGGTATTGTAGGTACACTGCCGGTGTCTTAAAAATGTGTCATCATATTTTGAGCACTCTTTATTAATTAGTGGTGGGCGAAGATAAAAATGTTTGATTGCTGTATTTAAAGAATATATAAAATTGTTTTAAAGCTTACATATATCCCATAGCTGAAGAAAAGGCCAGTTCTAATTTTGGAAAGATTTCGCCTGGTTATTCCAATGCGTGTTGGTGGATTTGTCATTAAAAATGCGGTTGATGGTTCAGGGAAATCGGCGATAATTGTACTCGAGTTGGTTGCATATCAGTTATGATGAACGCGTAGCACCTGAGCTAACAGCTCTAATGACTATAATATGCATATAGACTTCTTTGAAAGGATCCATCCTTCTCTTTTACTTTTTCTGCCCGAGTAAAAGTAAACTCCTGGTAGTGTCCGATCGAACCGAAAGTTTCATTAAGGGTGTTTTTTTTGGCCAAAGGTTGAAGCGAAACTGAATGATTCTGGCAATCACCGAAATTTAAGGCACTGTTACGAACGAGCGAGAGCGCGATGAACCTGGCGAAGCGACGGGAGTCACACTGCGTTGTTGACTTGCGGAAGCCAACCAAGGGTAAAGAATGACCAAGTCCTCAAACGCTGCTCAATTTTAAGACGTTGTTGAGTCTCGTGCTTTCTCTATCACTTAAAGTCAAAGTGACTGGAGGAAGAGAGTCTTAAAGTTGAGTATTTTTTGAGTGTTTGATCATAAGTATACTATATTATTAAGTTTAGTCAATCTTGAACTGCATTTCTTAGGGTTATTAAGCCTTCAGCATGGACTGAAACTTGTGGCGATAGCATACTGTTACGAGCTTAGGGTTCGTGACAATAAAAACTGCCGATTGAATTACCAAAATTAACACTTTAATTCACTTTACTTAAAATACACTAATAATTAATCACACTGATTCACTTTATTTCGCTCCGAAGCTTCGCTTGTCTCGCCAAATTCAATACTGCCCCGACTGGGTCTTGCAGCGCCTTTAAAACCTTTTTCACCGAAACATTCAGAACATTCAAGTAAATACGCACGTCAACCGACCAGGCACAGAATATTTCAGTGTGGGGCTTCTAGAAAGCTTAATTCTTCTGTTCGATACTAGATGGCGCTGTTGGTCGAAAGTCAAGATTGTCATTTTCTAGGAAGCTCTCCTCGCTCTTGTCCCCGAAACTAGATAGCGCTACTTCTAGGACCTACCTGACGTCAACTTAGGCGCGCAACACTGCCCCCTCCTAAGACATGCTTGTCCCGAGCATTATCGGCCCCATAATAACGCGCCTCATGGACGATCTTAGGAGTCCCTCTTGCGCCTTTCTGTATTTGGTAGGTTGCATCGTTGATCCTGGTCACAATCCGGTACAGGCCGTCCCATTTAGCTTGAAGCTTAGGAGATTTCCCTTTGCTGCGAACTGGATTGTGCAACCACACTAGTGAACCTTCGTCGAACCCTTTGTTGTTCATTTTGCGGTCATACCGGGTTTTCATCTCGTATTTGCTGGCCCGATTGTCTGACGTGCTCATAAATGTCATTAATTTTGTTCCGCAAGTCATTTTAATAATCGGTTATACTGCGTGGGGCGTCAGGTGGTATCCCGGTGATCAGGTCTTCAGGCAGCCGTAATTCTCTTCTAAAGTTTGCGAAAGCTGGTTTCACTGATGTACTTTCGTGAACAGCGCTTCGATATGACAACAAAAACGGTTGTATGTGCTTGTCCCAATCTCGTTGCCGATTGTCTACAACTTTTGCTAGGTACCTCTCCAATGTCTGATTAAATCGTTCTACCATTCCATCAGATTGCGGGTGATAAGAAGTCGTTCTTGTTTTATGAGTACCCATAACTCGGCAAGTTTCCTGGAATATTTGAGACTCAAAATTCCTTCCTAGATCGCTGTTAATCTCTAAAGGTACTCCAAAACGACAGAAGACATCATGAACTAGTTTGTCTGCAACTGTTGAAGTTTCTTGATTTGGAATGGCGAAGACTTCTGGCCACTTAGTGAAGTAATCCATCACAACCATGAAATACTTGTTACCGCTTTCACTCTCCGGAAACGGCCCCGCCACGTCAACGGCTATTCTCACCCATGGTGCACCAATAATGTACAACTTCAATGCACCTCTACTACGAGTCTGAGGTCCCTTTACAGCCGCACAACTTGTACATTTGCGACACCAGTCCTCGACATCGTTTCGACAGGGGACCCAGTAAAACCGTTCTCGGATCTTCAGTAGAGTTCGTTTAACTCCCAGATGGCCTCTTGAACAATCATTATGGTACAGCTGTAGAACATCCGGTGCTTTAGCTTTAGGGACAACCATTTGCAAATGACAGCTGTCTCCCCGAACATTTTGCCCTTTACGGCAAAGAACTCAATCCTGAAGCAGCAAGCTGTCCCATTGGGCCAAATAGCTTTTAGTGGTAGAACTCATCTCTGAGACGTCGCTCTACTTGGGCTTGGGAGCACTGGCCTTCATCCATTCCAGAATCGGCTTGATGTCCGGATCTTCTTGCTGTGCATGTTGTAAGCTGTCCTTCCACTCGTTGCTGAGGTGGTCTGTCTTGAGCATCCTCACGGATACCAATTTCTTACTCTCTTGCCTAGTACAATGTTTGAAATCTTCAGGACAAGACCTTCTTGATAATGCATCTGCGTTGTTATGACAGTTCATACAATTCATGTCTTGTGACACAATAGTTCCTTTCCGGTTTTAACAACGACTTGCTGAAGTACGCTATCACGACCTCTTGGTCACCATTCCGTTGAGACGACACACCGCCAAGTCCTATATCACTTGCGTCTGTGTCAACTATAATTTTTTTGCTTGCATCAGGGTATCCCAAAATATGTGTTTTGCACAGACGGTCCCTGAGCTCCTGGAATGCGATATTGCAACTTTCATCCCAGCAGAAATGTCGCTTCTCCTCGGTTAGCTTATGCAGAGGTTCGGCTATATCTGCAAAATTCTTCACAAATCGCCGGTAACTAACCGGAGTTCACAAACCCAAAAATGCTCTAACCTGCGTCTTGTATTTTGGAACCGGCCAATCCTTGACAGCGGCGATTTTCTCTGGATCTATGCGGATACCTTCTTACGATACTACGTACCCCAAAAAGTTAACTTGCCGTTTGAATAGTGAACATTTCTTCGGACTCAACTTGAGGTTGACACTCTGAATCTTCATGAGCACGCGTCTATTCTCGGTATCTCCTCAAACGTACGACCTACAAATGATGATGTCATTCAAGTAGACCAGACAGGCATCGCCAATTAGCCCGGTAAGTACAAGTTCCATCAACCTTTCAAAGGTTGCTGGAACATTGCACAACCCAAACGGCATTACTTTAAATTGCCACAGACCCCATCCCGTCGAGAACTCAGTTTTCTCCTTGTCCTTAGGGTCAATTTCAACTTGCCAGTAGCCACTTTTTAGATCCAGCGTGCTAAACCACTTTACTCCTGTAAGCATGTCCAGCGTGTCATCAATTCTTGTCAAGGGATAGCTGTCCTTCTTCGTAACGTCGTTCAGACGGCGGTAGTCAACACAACACCGCATGCTGCCATACTTCTACTTTACTAGCACCACGGGTGAACACCATGAACTAGAGGAAGGTTCAGTAACACCATCCTTCACCATTTCTTCAATCATGGTTTCCACTTCCTTTTCCTTTATTACATTAAATTATATTAATTAGAAATAAAATAACTTTTATTCAATATGGATTACTAGAATAGTTTTTGAAAGTCATTATTGCCTTTACCACTGGTACAAAAAAACTGTGTCCTTGAAAAATCAGCAAGTACCCAGCTGGGCACTTTTTTCAAAACATTATAGTTGTAGCACGAATGAGTCGCCTTGACTGGGGAAAGACCACGCACTCACAAAATACCAGCGTCAAATAGCAGCTTGACGCTTCTGTGTTCAGTTTAGTAAGTAAAGAGGAACGGTGACCCTTATTACTGGAAACGAGACGTTCCATTTTAGTCCTCACGGGTGATGACACATCTGCATTTTGATTCATTATCGAGGATAGATGTTTCAGTAGGTAGACATCTATGGGTCACAGCAACCACTTACTATCAGGCTGACTACGAGCGAATTTGCCACACTTATACTATACAAAAACATTAATTTTTAAAGATAAATAATACTTCTTTCGTCTCTTTTGAGCTGAAAAGTAGGGATACTTGCATGCCATTAAAATATAAACAACCATTTTTTAAAATTTCTATTGCAATGAAACTTCAGGAACACATAGAAAGCAATACCAGGATCAATCTGTGATATTTTATCGAAAAATCTTGGACATTTAAAAAAAACGTCACATTTAACCTTCAATGTGACATAAATTAAAATGATCAGAAAAAAGTCGTTTATTTTATAAACTTTTCAATATTTTTCCATATCCTGACCATCTAAGGCGAGTTGTTAGTTTTCAATACAATATGGTGTACAATTAAATACAAAAACATTTAGAAACAGCATGGTAGCAATAACCTCTTTAAAACCTCTATTAATGATAAAAATGGTACATTCACAAACATGTACCCTTTAGTAGAAAAATATAGTATTTACAGAATATACACCAATATTAAAAAAAAAAACATTTTTTTTTTTGTGTACATACATTTGTAACAAAGACAAAAGTTAATACATTTATTTCTTAATTTTTACCCCTAAGAAAATTGAAAGTTTTTAAAAATTGGGAAGTTCTCGATCTCACCCCGATTTTCGAAAATCGATTTTTCATCAGATCTCGACGTTTTGAGATCCCAGGAAGCTATTCTGACTAATTTAACGTCGACCGCCGTACGAATGTAACGTTTGAACGTCGTGATCGATTGAGATGCGGCGCTCTAAAGATCTCAATGTGGAATAAATTTGGTGATAGAAGGAACTGATTTGGACGAGTAGATTTTGAGAAATCTCAAAATTAAAAACTGTGAAAAACTGTTTTTTGGAATAACTTTTCAATGGCTTTACCTATCGATTTCAAAAACTAATCAGCTCTTAACCTCAAAAAGTGACGTCGAATGCCGTTTGGAAAATAAAAATTGGTTCATTGGTTTTTTTTTGAATTTGAAATTCAAATTTCAAGAATTTGAAAACAACGTATTTTTTTTAACATAACTTCGAGATTTCGCCACATAATTTGGTGAAATTTGAAGCGCTTTGCATTTGAAGTTAGCGGGAAGTTCCAGGGATGGCCTGCAGGATCAACCAATTTTTTTCTAAGATTATGTTTAACAAATACGTTAGTCAAATTAACCATAGCAAAATTCCACACGAAATTATGTTACATAAATAACTAAAATCAGTTTATGTAAACTTCCCCGCACAACTTTATATCAGCAATTTTGGATCGCTTAATGTGATAGTTAAACACAGTTTTGGGACATATAATAAATGATATGTCATCAATCAATAATATATATATTTTAAGTATAAACTATTAAAATGTTTTAATTATTCTAAGCCAGAGTTTGACTACAACTCCACCAGGTAGTAAAGCCCTAGATGGCGAATCGCACTGTCTTAACGTAACAAAAGCCTATTTACTCTTACTTTTATGATACCTATATTGCTATCGGACGGAAAGACGTCAAAATGATCAAATATGAATCTGGCCTTAACTGCTCTAAGGTAGTCTAGGCGGTGAGCTCGTTAACTATCGCTCTTGCAAGCTCAAATATTTGATAGGCGACCGCTTTAATAAATCTTATTCATGCATTTTTGATGTAGAGATATATTATATCTCGGTCTGGGTACTAAAACCTTTTGAAAATACTTTATGAAGTCCTTTGAGAGGGATTTTTTTAAAACATTTATTCTTAAAAATTACATACAATTGTACATTTATTTTCAACCGACGAAAAAAACGGAGAAGGTTCTCAAGTCGACGAGTATATTTTTTGTTTCTTTATATCCCACGCATAATTTTTTACAGAGTAGTCCAATTTTGATAATTTTTTAATGGTTTTTAATGATACCTCGAAATCGATCCAATATAAATTTGGAAAAAAATATTACGCTAAGGGTGGGAAAATGGGGTTGATTTATTGTTTACCAACAGATTTTATTTCTGAGGTGTATATGACAACATAACATAATAATTACATTACATTCCAAATGAAATCAGGATATATGAGCTTTAGACCTGTCAGTCTCTTGTGTGTAGACCTCTCAGTCTTTGCATTGCTGCTAAAGCTCGTTCATCGTGAGGTTTGTGTAATACTTTATTTGGCTCTAGATCAGATAAAACAATACCGTCAAGTGTTTTTACTCTACTCAGTGCCACATTTGCCTGCTCTTTGACAAACGCTTTCTTTCGATTACAGCTTTAAACAAATTATGATTAAAATAGGATTATATAACAGTTAATAGCTAAAGTAAGGTAAGTAGCTAATTTCAAAATAATCAAAAATTAAACTGTAGTAGTTAGTAGATATTAGCCACAAAAAATTATAAAATAAAAACTTTTTAACAAAAAATTACACCGGAAAAAATTATTTTAAACCATTTCTAAGACATGAAATACATATAATTTACAATATACATACAAACAAGAGTTAAAATACTATAATACATATAGGATAAATTACAGCATTATATAATTTAAATTTGACCTTAAATATTAACGGTTTAACATAGATTTTTTCATTGAAAAATATAATAATACAGGAATATTTCATTAAAATAATCTGTGTCGTTTTCATATAATTTCCACAAAAAATATTTTGACACGAATTTCTACTTTGAATTATCGGCTGTTTTGTGTTTGTCACTGGCAGCTATTATGCGACCTCATCGCTGAGATTTATCTTTACGGCTTTACTCATCAAGTTTGATATTTGCACACAAATTCTGTTCAGAAATTAAAATTTAACTTTGATGAGATTAAATCGAGTTCTCCGATGAAATTCATCACATTAAAACTTCAAACAGATTGCGAATAATTCCTTGCGTGTGTAAAGTGAAGTGAAGACCATTTTAAATCTCTTATCGCATTTATTCGTCATTATTTAACTTAATAAATATTATGTGGTGGAGCCATTCGGCAGCCATATTTTGAATTTTAATTCGAATAGGTCGGATTCAGAGGGTTTCTCTTTGTAATAAAATCCGTAACGCCGATATTTGCAGAACAATAGTACGGATCAGTAGGCTGAAGTAAAGGTTTTTCAGTGGCAGTGGAATAAGTTACGATGATAATAAAATTAAATAAATGAAACTTTGATGACTTGAGATTTGAGACAGTCTAAATCTGAGATGTAGGTAATGGTGAAAACGAGCACACTTGCTGTGGCCCTATCTAATGTCTATCTAATGTGGCCCATATTAATATCTCCATTTAGAATTTTCACACCTGAGTGCTTAAGATAAAATGCTTTGTAACTATTAATACAATCTTTTATTATCGTCAGTCATTATATGTAACCTAGCAGCATTATGCTGATAATACACGCTAATATTCTGTGCTAACGTTACTCTTCCCTAGTCGTTTTTATCCAATAGTTCTGCATCGTACCCCCATCTATCTGATGCCATAAGACTTTTCTCGCATATCGAGCTAAAAAAAGTCATAATTTTGGAAAAAAATAATTTTGAATATTTTACGAACAAATCAACCGATATTGATATAATTTTCGGCAATCGACGCAAATTTAGTAGCAAAAATAGCTAGAATAATTTCCTAGGACCTCGAAACCTCGCGATCTGATTAGAACTCGATTTTCAAAAACAGGAGAGAAAACAATAAATTCCCCAATTTTTGAAATTCATTGATTTTTTTTATAGAATAAAGGTGACAACGAGCCCATCCACCAAACACTATCCTTATTAAAGCAAAAAATAAATCTGTACAATGCCTCTTTTCTATAAAGTTCTCCAGTTTTTACACTTACCATAAAAAAATAGTAGTTAGCTGCATTTTACGCTGACATTCTGTGAGAGCATGGTCCCAAAATTAGATAAAAATTGGTTGAAAACCTCAAGGATGACTTCTGTACAGGATGCCAATAGGTTTGCTAAACATAAGTTTTACAAAACTTTACATTATTATTGTTCATAATAATAAAGGCGTAGGGAAGTGACGACCCCATCGCCCGATGACGTAACAGTTATGTGACAAAACCGCTACGTCAGCGCAGTCAGTCAGCACCTTGCCAAGAGGTGTAAGTGCCGTGCCTCGGCAAAAAATGAAGGTGCAAATGTTCTGTAATTGGAAGACACATATTGATAGCTTATGTAAAATGTTAGACAAATTTGTAATTATTTTATATCGGTTAAGACGAGTGGCTAACATGGAGGCCGCACTCTCTGCCTATAATGGATATGTTTCTTCGATCCTACGTTACGGCTTAATAATATGGGGTAATTCTGTCGATTTCATTAGAGCTTTTCGTGGACAAAAAAAAATGTGTAAGGTCTTTATGCGGAGCACACCAATTAGATAGTTGTATTCCCCTTTTTTCGCAAACATAAAATATTGCCGCTTCCAGCATTATACGTTTATGAAATCTGTATCTTTGTTCACAAAAATAGTAATTTATTTGAAAAACACAACGATGTTGTAATTAGGACTAGTAGAAATATACATAAATTGTGTGTACCAAAGCAAAGAATACAACTCTATTCAAAAAATGTATATTGTATGGCAATACATGTTTACAACAAATTGCCTGTTTGTTTCAAAAGGATGAATATAGGAATCTTTAAAATTAAATTATTTCAATTTCTTTTAAATAAATGTTATTACTCAATAAATGACTTCTTAAATGACAAATTGGACTCGAATTGTATTTATTGAATTGCTGAATTTAATTTTTTGAAATGTTTTAACTAAAATATTATGAATTGATTGATGATTGTTTTATATAGATATAATTTCCATAAGTATTGCTGCAAGTATCTTTATACTATATAATAATTAATGTCTTAGTTTTGTACTTTATTTGAAAAATTATCTATTTGAAAATATTTGTACGCTGGAAACGGCAGAATATTTAGGATCGAAATTCTTTTTGTACGGAACACCTTTAAATGATAGTTGATAGTAAAAATGATTTTATTTAAAATAAATAATGATATTATATAATGATATTGATAATGATATAGAACGCGTCTATCGTGTTCTGAGCGACAACGTCAACTGTCCATTGCTCAAAACTAAAGTGAATAACGCAAATTATGTTTACCTAAATAAATCGCTTACACACTAAAATGTACGGTTGCACTGTACACTTTTGTAACAACAGTAATGTACCATATTATGACAAATAAATCATCTTATCTTATCTTTATCTTTAAAGGCCCGCTTGTGCACATGGCCCCACCATGAAACGGCGCCAGGTCTGGGTGTCTCCCGTTAAATGGCGCCCACTTATATGGATGATGGAATACGGAAGAACGCGCAAAGGGCCGCTGCCTGGAGGTCACCAGGGCGCGTCTGGATCTGGCGCTGGACGCGACAGCATGCGAACCGCCAGCCGAGCGAAAGGTGCTGCACGACCACCCATCAGCCCCTCGCATCCATCATCCCCACCCTCTGGCTTGGTGTCGGCAGGGTCTTGTCGGGCCCAGCAATTGGCACCCGCCACTGGTGGAGTAGGCCGCATGCGATCGATAATCAAAATGAATACCAACGCACTGCGAGCGTATTTTAGGGCGCAAGGGGGGAAATGTTGGAGGTTTGGCATATCGGGCTAGGATGCATCGTCTTTTTGCTGAGCTGGAGCCTTCTATAACCGTCACCGAGCAAAACCTGGCAGACCGACTTCGATCTTGCGCTCAAATATATTTGATGTTGCCGAACTTGAACGGCTACGTCGTGAGGCTGTTCCTTCATCGGGTGAAAATGCTACGGCTGAGGATGCGGCGCCACAACTTGAAGAGCAAACGGCAAACGTGGATGCCGCTGTGAATACCCCAGTTGTGGTTGATTCAAACAATGATGGAACAATCACCCAGGAACTGGAACTAGAGCAAATGAGGAGTACATTGGAAGAGGCGTTTGTTGAAACGCGCAGTACGCCTCTCGAAAATCGACCGCGACTTCTCCGCATAGCCCTAAGCAAGCGGAATCGGGCTGTCGTGAGGGCTCTGAACCCAATGCTGGTGACCTATTTGGAAGCCAGCCGGGATCTTTGCGAGACGGACTCAATTTTTTTTGGCGCCGCACTGGCAGTCTCCCATATTATAGGCGCCAAACTCTCCACGGCTGGACGCGCTACTGGACAAAGTAGTGCTATCCCAGCCTAGAGAATAAGAATTGAAGAACGTATCGCAAAGGCTAGGGCCCTCATCGGCAGACTGATATGCTTCAGGTCAGGCGATACCAGGCCAAGGATTGTGCGCACCGTCAGGATGGCGTTTGCTGGGACAAATGTTAGTTTGTCCCAGCCGGATATAATGCAAAAACTGACGGAGCGCATAGACGACCTGAAACAGACAATCGCTGCTTGGGGAAAGCGAATTCGGCGATATACCGAGAGGTCGACACGGTTCAACCACAATCGTCTCTTCCAGAGTGATCAGAAGAGGCTTTATAAATCATTGGGGCGACCAATGGTAAGTGGAACGGGCCCAGCACCGAATCAGGCCGACACGGTCGCATTCTGGCGCAGCCTGTGGTCAAAGCCCGTAAACCACAGTGAGGGCCTTTGGACGGAAGTTGTGGCGAGTCAGTGTGCGGGTATAACGCCCATGGACCCCGACATCATAACGCCCGATGACGTAACTGAGGCGGTCCGTAGGACCCCGAACTGGAAAGTCCGGGGCTTGACGGGCTGCATTACTACTGGCTGAAGGAGTTCATGGTGTATCACGCTGTGCTCGCCCGACAGTTTCTAGAGGCTCTCAACCAGAAGTCACTCCCAAGCCCCTTCACTACTGGGATCACTCATTTGGTTCCTAAAGACCAGGGTACCACAGACCCGAGCAAATACCGCCCCATCACGTGTCTCAAAATGGATGTTAGTGTCTTGTATATGGTCGGCATATACAAGACACTAACATCCATTTTGAGCGCGTGAATCACTCGTCACCTGGACTCAAATCAGGTGATGTTGCGCGCTCAAAATGGATGTCGGGGCGGCGGTCGTGGAACCAAGGAACCACTCCTCATTGACGAGGTCAATGGCAATGTGGTGAAACGTAACCGTCGTAACTTCTCCGCCGCCTGGATAGACTACAGAAAGGCATTTTACTTGGTGGCCCATACTTGGCTAAAGAGGGTCCTCGAGCTGTACAAGATTGACTGTACAGTTCGAGACTTCCTCGGGCAGTGTATGGGGCAGCTGGAGTACGATCCTATGTTATCTAGGCGAACGGATAACGGCTGTGTGAAATGTATTGGAAAACTGGTGCCTGCTTTCACTTTATTAACATATAAAATATATACATATAAATAAAATCGAAGTCTCTATCAGTATTATTGATATAACTGTTTTTTATCAATTTAATTATTTGCATACCACGCAGATTTTAATGACTATTTGTAAAATTTTGTCTGTCTGTCCGAGCTAGTCTTCGGAATGACTGAGCAGATTGTAATGTATCTTGACGAGCAGCTCTATCTGAACAGCAACGCCAGGAACGATGTATGCTATATTCTGTTCGAAAAACTTTGAACCTTTTTTGAGCATTCAAAAAGTTTAAAAAAAAATGATCTACGGTGATTATATTGAATTAAATAACGCCACATTAAAAAATCCTACCTAGGCAAAGCCCGAACGAGCCATTTGTATAAATATAAGTGATGATAGGAAAACCGCTTTAATAGCCCACGTATATCGTGAAGGATGGATTGATCACCTGGTCGTGTACGATTCGGCATACTATATACTGCCCGCATAATTTGCGAATGACATCAAATGTGGTAGTGTTTATACCATCTGCTCTCTACTACAGCAACGTTGTGGCTGCAGCACGAAAGAGTTGGCACGACCGGGGTTTTATCCCGGTGCACAGTCTCACACAATACCAGAGTGAAACAATCAATCAAATAATAAGTTCTTTATTTGCGAATACAATAATATACAATATTATTATATTAAATATTGAGATCCGCGAGGGTGCATTTAGGGATCGCGTTATTATTATGTTCATGCAATCCTTTTCAGGGTTTAAATTAAAAAAATAAACGGGAAAAATATAAAATTTATGCTAACATGACCACACTTACTCAGGCTCAGGCGGCATTTGGGTAACAATATAACCACACGTTCAAAAATACCGTTGCTGTTTTGGTTTGTGATGGCATTGTGATACATCTGAACTCTGAACGGCTTTGATATGATCTGCCCGCATGTTTTCAACAACAGTCGAATGATTAACGATGAGTCAACTGCCTAACGAAAGTGAACAGCCGTCGCGACGGCCGTTTTGAGGAGTTGACTGCCAGCTACCGCGTCAATAAATATGGGGACTTCCTTATTTTTAAAGTTATTTTGTGTAGGATTCGAATTCGCGCTCTTTCAGTGCCACTAAACGCCGACTGTTAAGTCTGTACTGTAACGTAAACATACGTATGCTACTACCGTAGCAGCACGTATTGACTGATTTTTATGTAAAGAGCACACTTTTGCATTCGTCTACACAGACTTTTATCTTTCGAGTAAACGATTATACTCTAAAACTAAATCTAACGGACAATCTAGCCGAGAGCTTTCTTTAAAAGCTGTCATTCACAATTTTATAAGTACACACCAATCAGCAATCTATCTATGGCATTTTAGATTATAAGTTTTATTTACGTGGTAGAGCCATGCTTCAACTATATTATGGTTGTAGTATAAGTAGGTTGCCTGGATTGAGGATAGGAACACGCTCTCACAGAATACCAGCGTAAAATAGAAGCTATGTTTCATATCGTGAGTGTAGAGAACCGGAGACCCTTTGTACTGGAAACGAGGCATTTCTTCTTAGTCCTCAACGGTAACAACGCAACTGCATTTTGATTATTAATCGAGAATAACTGTAGATGTCTATTGGTCACAGATTCCACTTACGATCAGGTAGACTGTATGCTCGTTTGTCACTCTTGTTCTATAAAATAAAAAGGAGTTAAATTTGGTGCAACCTACTCCTTCTTATAACTCTGACAACGCACCTGCGATCCCCATTTTGTTGCAATTGTTCATGAGCGGCGGTAGTCACTTAATCTCTTAATGTTAATCAGATGAGCTGCGTACTCGTTTTCTCTTCTCTTATGTGAAAAAATAATCTTATTACCAGTTAAATTTTTATCTCTATAACATTTATTAGGAAAAAGTAATCACATAATGTAACATAAAATTAAAATGAAAATTCTAAAATCAACCTACAAAGTTCTTATTCTATAATTAAACTTTATTAATATTAGCGCAGGTGAAGTGTAGGGCGATCCCCCACTATATGAAGTGACGACCTGGTAAGACATGCAGGAATCCGACGGATGCAAGTGACTCAGGACCGTGCTTTGCGGCATTCCTTGGGAGAGGCCTATGATCAACGGTGGACTTGTTAAGCGCTGTAATGATGATGATGATGAATATAAGTGTCTTCGAAGAGTTTTATATAATTTTATTTTTTATATAATTTGAAGTCCCAAACAAACTAACATCCCACTTAATGGTAAATGGCTACTACAGCTAACTTCAAACGAAGGAATTGACCTTGATGATCACGCAAATAGTTACAATATATCCGTTTCATCTTTATGTCACAATGTCATACATGTAGATCATAATTTAACTACATTTCTTTACATAAATCGAATTGATATATCTGCCCGTAGCTTTACATTCACCGCTACAAAAATACATAATAATACAGATTTTTTTATTGTAACACACATCTTAACTGACAGGCGCGACGTTTCACGTCAGTTCTACTCAAACATAAGTAAAGTAGGTAAAGTAAAAGTAAAGTAACAGCATATATACGTCCCACTGCTGTTCACAGGCCTGCCCTCATTTTTCAGAGGGTTTTAGGGCAATGAAGTGTCCGCCGCGCTGCCCCAATGCATGTTGGCAAACTTCACATGTCTTCGAAATGTATTTTTTTTTCTTATTCCTCAGACATGCAGGTTTCCTCTCGATGTTTTCCTTCACCGCCGAACACGTGGTAAATCAGCACTTAAAATTGCAATTGACAATTTCACTGGTGCCGGCGGGGATTGAACCCAGGTTGCTCGCTTCTGTTATATTTACAGCGAGCGTTAACCATCTTAGCTACCACGGCTCTTTTTGAGCTACCACGGCTCTTTCTAAACTACCACGGCTCTTTTTGAGCTACCACGGCAAGTTAAATAGGTATCTGTAATAAAAGCGATAAAATCAGTTTAAATGGGTTTTATGCTAAACGTATTTATTATTTTTTTGTCGAAATCAATAGCCAGGGCTTTAGTTTTTGTTCTGCGTTCACCGACAGCTTTGTCGGATCGCTTTCGATGAGCGTAAAGGTTTCAGCCCATCCATTAGTTACATAGCTACTTTTAACAAGGGGTTCAAAAGAAATTACAATAAAACAAAGGGGGGGCGAGAATTTGTAATGGATCCAGAAGGAAATAAGGGAAAATGAGATCCTATCTGCTTGTCTACTGTACATATACTGTATATGTAATGTAATGTATTTAGCTACTTTTAACAAGTGTATTAAAAGAAATTACAACTAAAACCACAAAGGGCGGGCGGGAATTTGTTAAGTTGGAAATCCAGTGACAGGAAATAAAGGGAAAATGAGATCACTATCTGCTTGTCGACTGTATAAAGCTACGAATTTTTTTTGCTATTAGGAGGTATTCAATCATTTAATTACAGCCTATTATGTCCCCTGCAGAACATAGATAGGCCTCCCCACAGAATGCCTCATGGTTTGCTACAGTTCCTATAGTATAAATATTGTAACATATTGAATAATATGTTGTTGGTTATTTTTAATTAAATACATAAATAGTTGCCAGTACGGGTTAGCAACCGCAGCTTTCCTATAGTTGTTACTATCAAGAAGTTGTTTCCTATCTCCTTGTCTGTACCCCTTTGTCGGCGTGTGTGATGACTGCAGCCCATGGACACCTGTAAATATTCCAAACAAAGACTTGTTGGCAGTTCTCTTATCGCCCACGTATAAGTACGTATGAGCGTCAAACTAATGCTTAATGAATTAAATATAAAATTCTACAACATAATTAGTAACACAATTAAATAAATAAAAAACAGGTATAACGTAAAAATTACTCTCTCTTAATTAAATAAATGAAAAATCACAGCTCAGAAAAATTTGATTACATCAAATTTGAGAAATGTTAAATTCAACCAATAAAAACCAATTATATATGTTTTCAAATGATCACTTTCTCCGAATTTGTATAATCTGCCGTCGGCTTTGGATGCTGGTTTTAAATTAAATTGCTATTGTAATAATTTAAAAGGGACGCACACTACGTAATTTTATTAGGTTATTTTACTAACATTTTACCTATATTTTTTCCCAACCCTTCAACAATGTGTGCACTGCCACTTAATGACAAAAGTAATAATAATGACCTTCAGAACTATTCAGATCAGAAAACTTGCTATCTGTGCAGGATTATAGCGCAGAAGTCTGTGTGTCACTAGATTCAAGACCACTCACACTCTGAACGCTCACTCTATAGTCTGATAGGACAGTGATATGAAACGACCGTAGACTGACCAGGCGCAGGTCCAACGCATTTATGCGTTTTTCGAAGCACATTGGTAAAACACAACTTTCTGACTCCAGACTGCTACTAGTAATATCTGACAGTAAAACCCATTAATAACTGATGGAGGCCCGACTAGGACCATATATTCAGCAGGCACGCTTATGACCACTAGAGCAACGAGGCAGTCAAAGATAGAAGAGGTAAGAAGGTGTTATTGACACAAGTGTAAATCAAGGTATGCAAGAAGCCTTTGATACTCTTAATTCTTTTTTCGGAATTTTCAACCCATTACAAGTTTACTGCTGAACGTAGATCTCTCCCATAGCCTGTTGATATTCCATAAAATTCGGCCCTGAGCAGCATCCATCGACTACCTGCTTTTTCATGAGGTCGTCACTGCATCTTGTAGATCACATATTATTTGTGTCACACATTAAATTTTAATGGAGTCTGTGAAAATTTATAACTTAATCACACATAGAATGAATAACGGTTGTAGCATGAATGAGTGACTTGACAGGGGCAGTACTACGCTCTCACAGAATAGTATCATAAAACAACAATTTAATCTTGCGGTGTTTTATGTAGCGAGTATAGAGAACCGGTGTTCCTTTTATAGGTACTAAGACATTCCATCTTGTTCCTGACGATTTGAAAACGCAACTGCATTTTGATTCTTAACTCATGATAGAAGTAGATGTCTATGGGCCACAGGTGGAACTCTGTGCTTATTTGTCAAACTTATTGTATAAAAAACAGCTGCAAAACCAAGCTATGTTCTAAGATACGGAAATTTTAAGCACGAAAAAAATAAGATATAGCAAGAAAGTGAACACAGAAGCTTTTTTGTTTCACACAGCAATAAAGTAGCGGGAAGAAGCTAGTATAATATAGACGTAAAACTAATCCGTTAAAACTTTTACAAAGGAAATTGTACTTTGCTTCCTACAAAGGAATAGATAGTCGGAAAATTATTTTATTTCGTGCCAAGTCTTAGTAAGGAAATGTTTTTGTTCTGTAGTTAACTTGAAATATGAAAGGATAAGCCGTGTTGCGAACGTTTTCCGTTGTAATTAGTAGGACATAATAGCAAAGTTTATAGAGATATTTTAGTATACGGATTTACTTTTTGGATATGAACCCTTATAGAAACTGTATTATATCTTCTGTGCTTTCTACATTAAAGACCGTATATCGTAAAAGTGGTTCTTTTTCCCGTTCACAGTCTCGCACCTATGACGCTGCTCCCAGTCGTATGTCTAGGTATTTTACGACCGGCGTGAATGAGTAATGGGGTTGGCAACTGTCAAAGTGGTGCTAGCGTATGTTGTTCCCAAAACATTGCATTTTTCTATGGTCGAATTCAGAAAATAATTTCAAACAGTTACAATAACACGCTGTATTGTATCTAAATGCTCTGAAGTTGGAACCCACCAAATACCGAAGGATAAAAAAATCCGAAGGCTTTGGTTAAAAGCCATTCGTCGTGAAAAATTGATTCTTATGAAAAGTACGAGTTATGTGATAATCACTTTGTAGAAAGTGATTATGAAATAACAAGCAAATACACAGGTAAGCTGATCATAATGTAAAGTTTTGACTATTATCTTTTCTATCATCCCTACACTCCATAATATTTCGTACCTGTCCATATATCTGCCTATGTAATTTGCAATGTTATAAATCACGTCTTTGATCAAAACTACTTTTACGGATTTTATCGCGTTTTATTTATTTTTAAACATTGATGCTTTACGTCAGCTATGTGTTCTTTTACGCGGATTCTAATTGATCTCTTTGTTTGCCCTATATATGAGAGACCACAATCACAATCAAGCTTGTACACTCCTGCATCTTGTAGAGGAATATGACACTTGACGGATGGTAAGAACTGACTAATCTTCTTCGGTGGCTTGTAGAATGTTCTAATAGAAGCTCGCTTCAAGATGTAGCCAATCTTGTCTGTGACACCTCTGACATATGGTAGTACAGCAGGCACACGCTCGACTGTGGCCGCCTTCACTCGGTCACTGTGACAGAGACGCGGGACCTGAAGCTTGTTGTCGTGCAGAACCTGCTTGACGTACTGAAGCTCGGCGGCCAGGTGTTTGCTGTCACAGATTCCTCGTGCTCTCTGTAACAAGGATTTGTCCACGGTAGCTAACAATGAAGGATGATGGTGAGATTCACCGTTTAAATATCGGTTTGTATGGGTCTTTTTTTCTATACACAGACATGACCTATGGTGTTGTTAGGATTTTGGATGACTAGGAAAGCTAAGGAATTATTTGCCTCTAACTCCATAGTAAATTGAATTTTAGAGTTTATGGAATTAAGATGTTCTAAAAATGCAGTTACTTTGTCTGATGGTAAAATTGTGAAAGTATCGTCTACGTACCGCTTGTAGAACCTTTGGGTAACATGTGCAGTAAGGAGGGCTTTCTCCTCAAAGTCTTTCATGAATATATCGGCGACAATGGGAGATACAGGTGAGCCCATCGCAACACCATCTACTTGCTTATAAAACTCTTCCTTCCACAATAGATAGCCAGATGTAAGGCAATGTCTTAGTAGTACTGCATATTCTGGTGGCATGTTATTTTCATCTAGTTTCCTAGTTATAATTGAGATGCAGTCTTCAACAGGTAGGCATGTAAATGGAGACTGAACATCAAAACTGACCATGGTTTCATTGTCAGCAAGACGTAGGTCTTTTATCTCACTGACAAAATGGTATGAATCCTTAGTATGTGCTCTTGTGTGTCCTCTGAGTGGTGATAATATTTTGGCTAAGTGTTGAGCCAATCTGTAAGTTGGCGAATCGATTTGACTCACTATTGGACGTAATGGAGCGTTAGGTTTGTGTATTTTTGGTAACCCATACAACTTGAGAGGTTTCGCACACGAAAGTATCATCGAATTGACGTCTAGATTCAATTTCTCGGAGTATTTCTTAATTAGATCGCTAGTAGTTTTAAGCGTATTAATTGTAGGGTCTGTTTTGACCTTACGGTATGTACTTTCATCCGACAAAAGATGTTGTATTTTAGAATTGTAATCCAACCTACCCATTACAACCGTAGCATTTCCTTTATCTGCGCGGAGAATCGTAAGTTCTGGTCTGTTGCTTAAGGTTTTTAATGCGTTAAATTCATTTTTGGGAAGATTTAATTTCAGCGCTGTATTTGGACGTAACATAGACGAAATGTCTTGGCGTTTGGCCTCTAAATCTTCATTACCATTATTATTATTATTTTTTATGCAGACAATCCTCAACACTGCAAATAATGTCTTCATATGTGATTCTTCGCGGTGTAATTGTATAATTAAAACCTTTTCGTAAAATTTTTATTGTGGCGTCGTCCAGAGTTTGTTTTGACAGGTTATAGACCACGCCTTGTTTGTTAATCGTGTCTGTGGTTAACGATATTGTTTTGTTCTTACGTTGCCATTGATGTTGGACATTTGATTTAGTTGTTAATTTTTGGTATTTATCAATATGTTTACTTTAGTTAGTTCACAGTTAGTTCATTCTGCGTAGATCGGACCAAAGACAATAATTAAAAAGCTGAAGGTACTCCAGGTTAACTTGGACATCGAGACGTCAGTCACCTCAGTCCCCCGTGACCATGGGTGCTGGAAAGCACCTTAAACGTCGGGTATTAAAAATAAATAAAACGCGATAAAATCCGTAAAAGTAGTTTTAATCAATGTATAGTGTTCGCGTAAATATAAGAAATCATTAAATCACGTCTTGTTCTAGGAGTTAAACACCTACATAAATTCTTGAAGAAAGGGGCTATACCATCTGTTTTTCCTTGGAATACGCAACCATTTTCTCAGAACGCTAAGGCTAGAAAAGAAAGATTGCAGTACATCGCGCACATCGAGTACATCGCAACCTCATGACATACCTTCAAGTACACAACATTGTGAAGATGATATATTGCCACTTGAAGGAGATATTGGTGTGCCTCAAGACTGCAGTGTATCTCAAGAGCTTCTGGTTGAACATAGTTCTCCAATACCTCCATCTGTTATGCCAAACCACAACACTTGTAGTACACAAACATCTAATATATTAAGATTGTTCTCTACAGAGCTATTACTTGCAGACGACGAGACAGTGCATTTTTATACTGGGTTGGACACATTAGAAAAATTTTATTTAATCGTCAGTACCCTTTTGCCTATGGCACATGATATTAAGTACCATTGGAGTAGAGTTGTTTCCTTCACGGTAGGGGATCAGTTTCTAATGCTATTAATTAAGCTTAGAAGAAATACAACTGATTTTGAGTTAGGTAAAATGTTTGGTGTAAGCAAAGCTGAATTGTAGAATGTTATAGTGACATGGATAAATTTAGTTAGTGAATATCTGGAGCTTAATAGACATTTGGCGTAAGCGCAATTTAGTAAATTTTTATATGCCTGATAGTTTAAAAAATTATTATCCTTCAACCGGGCTTATACTAGTTGGAACTGAAATAGGAATACAAAAGCCTAGTCAGCCCAATGACCAAAGAGCCAATTTTAGTACTTACAAACACAAGAACTAATGTTACACTTACAATAATAATTAATAATAAAATAAGTTTATCTTTAATATTATTAATTAGTATCAATTTATTTGAACAGCCTTTACATGCGAACTCGACGCGTCAAGCCAGGTAGGCAAATAACGCCACCGAGAGCAAACCGGTTTATTGACTGTAACGGGGAGCGCGGTTCAATGCGTGCATCACAACAATAAGATGTATTACATAATTATTAGACATATAATTATCATACTATGTATGTTGATAGCATTGGTATACGGTAAAGCTGTATAGCTTATGTTTATACTGTAAAATACCAATCTAAATATTGTAAAATTATTATCAAATAAATAAATAAGAATACCCTAAAATTTTTAGTTGGTGCCTCACCAGGTGGTCTCATAACATATTTTTCAAATGCATATGCCGGTTCTGTGAGTGACAGACAAATTGTAGAACGCAACAAGTTCTTTGATATTTGTGATTCTGGGGATAGCATCATGGGGCTTTAATGTGCAAGATTTGTTTGCCTGTAAAGGAATTGGGATAACTAATATTACCTTTTTAAAAGGAAAGTATCAAATTTCTGGTGTACAATTAAAATTAGACCAACAGTTGGCTAGCCAAGGAGTCCACATAGAAAGACTTATAGGATTAATAAAAATCTATGATATATTAAAGCATGAACTTAATCATTTCTATGTTCCCTTAGCATCAAATTTTTTTTAATATGTATTATGTTGTGTAATTTTGGAGAAGGTATAGTAAATATAACAAAATAATTTAATATCATACATTATGCATGTATCATTTACGTACTTAGGGTACTGTTTTTTGTGTTTTTTTTTGCGCCCGAACCAAATAAGGGCAACCCTCCGGTAATGGGGGAGGGAGGGGGTGAATGCTCATAGTATACCACGCAGCCGGCTGCGTAGTTATGTGGAGACTTTTACCCACTAAACACCACCTTTTGGGATTGGCTTACCGATCTAACGAGCGATCTTTAAGCCGTAAACGGACGCGACCCTCCTTGGGAGAAAGGAGGGCGCAAGCGGCAAATAGCCGCTTAGAAGTGTGCATAACTAAGGCAGATTACGAGATGTGTTAAGTAGGCTCGGCCTGAGCCGCCCAGAGGCAGTTCAGGTCAGCCGAAAGCTTGTTGGGGGAGGGGGGGGGAGGCTTAGGGTACTGTCTTATGAAATCTTGCTGTATATAATGCGACTGACATTGAAGTCATATTTGTTTTACAAAAGAGAGCCGTAGGTGCGATTTATAACTTAAATTGTAGTCTCTTATACAAAAATTTAAATAAATAAACATATTAACTTTGACATTGCAATATATTTATGAAAATGTAATGTATGTACATAAAACATAAATAGCTTTTATGAGAATAAAGATGTTCATACTTTAAATACTAGGAACAAACATAAGCTTATACTACTAGTTACTAGACTCCACAGAATTAGTAATTCAGTTAAAAGGCAACAAAATCCGTATACACTTTTGCAAAAAAATCCCAGAAAATGTCCAAATTTGTCATTAAACAAGTTTAAATGTTTTATTAAGGAAAAATTGTATAAAAAGAGTTATTATAATATAAAAGAATACATAAATGAAAATAACCCCTAAAATAATACATAAATGGGAATGAGGGGATCGTCATCATGCTGGTGCTATAAAATTTCATTGAAAAATTGTATGAAATTGTAAATTGAAATATGTTTAAGAAAAGGTCCCGCTGGGTTTCTTACTGGTTCTTCCCAGGACAGAGGTTTCTTTTTGTACCAGTAGTAAATAAAAAAATGACTCAATAAGTATTATACAATAATCTTTATTGAATAAAAATCATTCATTTCATTTCATACTGTTCAATACATTTTGTTCCAAAGTTCTCATAATAGTTGAAATAGATATATTTTTCAAATAATGTTTTTTTTAAATATAGGATAAAAGGAATCTAGTTTTAATAATATTGAATTTATAAAATAATTATCTTTTTCAATATAAATTACTTTCAAATCCCTGTAGGTATAAATAATAAGGTTGCAGTATATTCTATCTGAACAGTACAACTGTCCTTGAATTTGGAAATAATATGGGCTAGTTTTTTTTTTAATGTTAAAGTGTCATTATTTTTTTCTAAATAGGGAACTGTAATGGTATTTATTTCTTGGTATCGGCTTGCATAGGGATACTTGATTTCTATAATTGTTTCTTGTCCCAGTAACCCATCAGGAGTCTTTCTAAACTATTAAAAACACCACTTGGTTCTACTGTGAGACCGTATTTAGCTGCATATTTGATAAGAGCTGTTGGTTCATTAATTATACCATGGCTTGTTTCTCTTGTCATAAATGGTTTTCTATTTAATATTTCTTTGGCAAATTTACACATTGTACTTGACTTAAAGTGACAAATGCTATGAAAGTTGTTTGCAGTAAGCCTTACTTAACGGTATGCATGCCATTCAGGACACTTATTTTAGCCAATGGTAATATTTTATATATTAATAATTTCTTCTTGAATGATTAAAAGTTTCTGCTGTGGACTTATTTCAGTATAATGATGGTCATGTGGGTTTGCTAGTTCATAAAGTTGTTTAATTGGCATCTTGGAATTCGGAAAATTTAATATTATATTTCTTATCCTATTATTATAATTTTCTTCGTCCATATTTTTAATGGGTATTACTCAAAAATTAAATTATGTTAATTTTTCCTGCGATACATTTTTTCTGCTTTCACAGGACTACCTGTGTAAAGTTTTCTTGTAACATGAAACTGCTGCAGTTTTTGAGTGCACACTTCTTGAAGCAAAAGATTTTTTTGATTAACCATGTTCTCGATGCCTAGTAAAAGGACTGCAACATGTTTGCACACTGCATTTATTCCACTTCCAGCCGGGAATTCACAATGTGATGCCTTCAGGATTTCCATTTTTATTTAATTTTACATCTACTTCATACTGCAGATTCTTCATAGTTTTTCTGTAGTAACCTTTAATAAAAGTATTTCGACAAACAACAGAAGATCTTGCCATTAGTAAGTGCCGTATCTCATATAGCTGTGAAGCCATTGCTATTTTTTATCTATCCTAAAAAAAAAAGAATTATGTACTTACTTGGTTAAATAAAATTATGGAAGAAATTTTATTATTGACAGATTTAACTTTTATCTTTACTTACTAACATAGATAATGCCTTATCAATATCTTGTCCAAAGGTAGCAGAACCGTATGACTGTTTATATCTCGATACGATTCTTTTGATGGTAGCTCCATTTTAGGTTCGTCGTCGTCTACGCATTCAGATTGACCAAAATAAAATGTTTGGTCATAAAGCTCTAATCTGAAATTACCACGAAATCTTTACATTTACAAAGTCATTATATTCAAGAATGTTACTTTGCTTATCGCCCTTCGATCAACAACGACTATAAACTTCAATTAAGGCCTGTTTTAAGAAATTCAAAGTGCGATAAAAAAACAAATGACAGATGATATCCCGTCCATTTATTTTTAAATTAATCAAGGACTAGTGTGTAAAAAAATAAATCATTTGAAATTCAAACAGTTCTGAGAAACCAGAAGTGCAAAACTTTCAGTGTGCCCCACGTACATTTAACTGTGGCATGACTGTACCACGTGTAAAATTACCTGATTACTTGGTAAAATAAGTACTCTCCAAAACATAAATGTACTTTATCAATCAAACTGAAATATGAGATGGGTAGCAACATCTTCTTGATAATAACTCAAAACAAAAAAAAACTGTGACAGCTATAGCAAAATACCGCAGTCTATAAGGGAGCCCTATGTCTCCTCATAGACTCCCTATGATTTTTAAAGGCTGTAATGTATGGATGGATTTTTAATTGCGCTGATATTTTTTAGTATTATGACAATCGACTCCAAAATTTGAATTTTTTATTTCTTTATATAAAGTTTATTGTATCCACCTTATGCCAAATTAACCTTATAAAGTCGGAACTTTACCTTAATATGTGTCTATAAAATTTAATGGTCCCCACGCCATCAGAAATATTTTTAGGAACTTCGGTTAGCACTAAAATATGAAATTACTCGTAAAATAAACAATAAAATTCGTCCATGTGCGCCAAATAATGTTTGGCGATGTACCAAGCATTTTATGTAATCATTTTATGTAGGAGTAATTATAAGTATATTTGGTGATAAAACTACTGACAGAGTTGGTGTTAAATGTTTTAAGTTATTTGGTATTTATAGTATTGGTTTAATCTTCAATGTTATGAAAAAAAAATATATAATATATATTCCGGTTTAAATGTACTTCGTTAACTTAATTTTTTTCATATTTAGTTAATGTTTTTTTTTTTGCTGTACTACCTCCCATAATATGTTTTACCGTTTGATTATATACTTGTCTTGTCGTGAACTAGTATATAATCAAAGGTTTTACTTTACATAGATGAGAATGTCTTAAGGCATTAAACTCCGCCGCATTTAAATCAAATATATTAATTTGTTCATAAAAGTTTAAATAAATAGATATTTGCCAATAACTATCTCGGTACTCTTTGGACTCTGTCTACCCCCTCGTCGATTACAGACGTTATGTATAATTTTACAATGAAAAATGTTATAAACATTTATTGTTACATCTCACTAAATCACGTGGTATACCAATCATTAAAAGTGCAATACACAAGTTGTTAATCAACGTTTTGTAATAGTAAACAAAAATCTATTGTATTGTCGAGGAAAAACACATTGTACTATGATGGTATATTATATACGTGTTAGTGTCACAATCTCCGACCGACCGTAAAAACACGCTCTAGTAGAATATCAGTGCAAAATAGCAGCAAAATGCTGATCGTGCGGTGAGTGACGAGAACCAAAGAATCTCTTTACTGGTAACGAGGTACTCCATTTTAGTCAACGTGACAACGTATCGGAATTTTGATTCTTAATTTAAAATGGATCGAAGTTCTATTTAAATGATTAAACAATTTGTATTACACTCTGTAAAAGCCTGTAAATTTTACATGTAAAATACAGCAATTTTTTATCTGTGTATAGTGACGTGGAAAAGGAACTTCGATATAAGTTACCATTGGAATCGGAAAATAAACTGCATCCTGTATTTGCATTTTTTTTTGTAATATTATTTGCTGTATGGAGGCCAAAATAAGGTCATATTGGATATTCCTTGTTTACAGAAAAAGAAAGATTGTATTTTTGGCAATACTTAACGCAAGGCTAATTTCATTTACAAGGTCTTCTTATATCTAGGACATGTGATTTGCGAGATCAATTTACTTACAGCAATTTTATGGGTCGTATATTGTTGGTTTCACTGTGAAATTACGGCTATTTATCATGTTTATGTCTGTGTGCATATTTTGTTGAAATAATTTTGTTATTGTGTCTTTATTTTTTGTTCCGTTTTTAGATAAAAATAGTGTCAATTCAATTTTCCCATAGTTTTTACCGATGGTTAGAAAGATTTTCGAGTGACAGACTTGACAATCATGACAGGCAGACATGCTAATGAGGTTGGCATTTTGAAAGTTGTTATGTACTTTTGTAGGATAAGGGTGACAAGCGAGCACACAGTCCACCTGATAGTAAATGGTTACTGTGGCCTATAAGCATTTACATCTACTAGATTACTAATTAAAATTCAGATGTGTTTTCATCCGTGAGGACTAAGTTGAATTGCCCCGTTACCAGTATAAAGGTCTCCGATTCTTAACACTCATCGTATGAAAAACAGCAATTTTGGGCTGCTATTTTACGCTAGTCCCTCTTTGTGTCATTCCGTCTTATTACTTTTCCTTTATAGGAAAAAATGTATATAAAAAATAAAAAACTGGTATTGCCAACCCGCTTGAAAGCATGGCAACTGTGGCAAATATCTGCCCTAAGAGGCGATTTAAGGCGGAGCCTAATGTTCAGCAGTGGACTTCCTGGATTGTAACGGTAAATGTAACGGCAGTAGGGAATATGTTCCATATTTGCTACATTCAGAAGATGAACTGACGATCACGGTAACAGACGTTTCACATCTTTAGTGCTGCTCTCAGGTCTCATCTGCTCCCACTGGTCAGCGTATTTTATGTCCGGCATAAGCAAAATCTCTAAACCATTGAAACGAATCTTTCTACAATTTTTATGTAATTAAAGCAGTTTTTATAGCCCTTGGATACATGCAATATACTTCATCATAAAAGCTACAGAAGAAGTGTCACCACTGAGGACTAAGTTGCAGTACCTCATAACCTGTAATCATACTATCTGTCTATACACTTTAACCTAAACTCAGAAATAGTAAACACGATGATTACAACGAAAATAGACTTCTCGGTAGAAAAGAGTCCAACCTTCTAGTAAAACCATATCCCATAATTACCTCTTACCAACGATAGGAAATGGGGTCGAGGACCCTTTGACAAAATCTTTTTACTATTAAGAATTTAGAATAATTTATTAGAAAAACAAACTGGCAAGCTGAATTTGTGACTAATTTTTCAATTTGCGTACAATAACACTTTCAAAAGATAGGTAATCGGAAAATGAAGGGCACACTTTTTTCCATTTTCATTTGAATTGGCGATACGAGTGAAGCTTTCGAAGCGAAATAAAGTCAACTAAAGTTTTAAGTGTGATTAATTATTATTAGTGTGATTTATGTTATTGGTGTTCATTAATTAAAGTGTCAATTTTGGTAATTCAATCGGCAGTTTTTATTGTCACGAACCCTAAGCTCGTAACAGTATAATATCTTCTTCTACATCACCCCGTAAAAGGTCTATAGTATTTCATTAATTTAAATAAATATTAAATAAGCTTACAGTGGTGGCGTAAGTAAATGCACAACTCCATATCATCCGCCGGTCAAAGGTGGCAACTATGGAAAACATCCCCCATGTGAGGCAATCTGTGATCGGCAGTGGACTTTGTATAAACTGCAATGAATGATTAAAAACAGTACATGGCCTGTACGATAGAAAACTAGGAGTTTGAAGTGTAGTGGCATAGCATAGCATGTCATTTCGTGGAAGAAGCGACGAGGGAAACTCCACCAGGAGATGAGTAGTAGCACTTTACTTATAAAAACTGAATAATAATAATAAAAAACCGCGTTTACCAAATCGCATGCCAAGCGTGGCTGCTATGGCAAAATCCCTTTGACTTTTAATTTAATTAAATCCAAGCGCGATAAGATATGACAGGGAGTTGAAAAATTGCCAAAACCTCGTAAACATTTTATTATTCAAGAAAAGCGGGGAGTTGTAGCACTGCGTTAGGTTGCACGTCCTCACAAGTGTATGGATCAAGTTATAAGAACATCTACAAAAATAATTGTACTTTTTGTACCGATCGCGTTGTCGCCGCTACAGAATGATATCTACATTTCTACATTTTTATGTTAACATTGTAATATTTACGTCTTAATATTATTTTGTAGATATAATATAATATCACAGTCTAATTTTTAGCTGAGCACTGGTCTGAAAGGGTTATTGAGCGATTTGTCCGCCACAGTGCTCTAGTGCGTGTTGACTGACTTCACATGCCTTCGAAATGCCTTAGTTGCACAGACTTGCGGACTTCCTCTTATTTATTCAATACTGTAAAATTTATGTTAACGTCGAACTCTGAGTGACTACGGCTCAATTATTTTAGACCTTTTCTATTCTCATAATATTAGAGTAATAAAAAATCTATAAAAAAATTTAGAGACGAGAATAGTAAAAATATTTTAAATGTAAAAATAAAGCGTTTGGTTTTCAGAACATTTCTCAAAAATTCTAATCAAATCTTTTACGTCATCATTGATAAGGTAAAAATTACATGGCACGAGCGTAGCACGCAACATCAACGACGCTTAAGGAGGGAATACCACAAACGAACGCACAAGCTGTTATTAGTCTGCCCGCTTAAGTTCTGAAAACTTCAACCAGAAAAATGAAATCCGTGGTCGTCCGAAAACTTTGGTCTACAATGATGAGTTAAAGGCGATTTTGGAAGCTGTTGACTCTCAATATACGGCTGAATTAGCAGCAGCTTTCGATGTTAGCATCAAAACAATATTGGTCTATTTGCAAGTAAAAAAATCTTGAAAAATACGTGCCCCACAAACTCCATTATTGCCAGTATGTATCGAGACGTGCTTTGCACTGTTCAAGAGACACACAAACTAAGGAATTTTGACCCACATTGTTACCTGTGATGGAAAATTTATTCTGTTTGACAATGTCAAGTATTCATTAAGTTGGTTGGATCCTGGTTCAGCGCCTAAACAATCCTTAAAACGAAAACTTACCCCTATAAAAGTGGTGGTCTAGTTTAAGTGTGATTCATCGCAGTTGCTTATTTTTTATTGCATTTTTTAAATACACACACACCTGTAGCGTGAAGGCAGTTTACAAACATAAATTGCACAAGGACAAACATCCAGACCCCCAACAATTATTTATAGGCCATACAAATACTTGTTCCGTGCGGGATTTGAGTGTGTACTATGATGAACTGAACACAGTAATGGAGAAGCTTGCGCATCTCCAACCATCCTTTATCAATCGCTCGTGCACGCTGCTCCTGCACGACAACGTGTGACCTCATACTTTACAACAGACGGTCTCTAAGTTACAAAAGTTGGGGTTGTAAGATGTCTGTCATCCACCCTACTCACCAGACCTTGCGCCTAGATACATTTGGATACATTTTGGAGGAAAAGTTTCCAAAAAATTCAATACCCGAGAGTCAGCATAAATTGCCTTTGAAAAATTTGTTGATTCCCGTCAAGCTGAGTTCTTCAAACAGGGCATCATTCAACTACCAATGCGTTTACAAAATGTATCAATTGCAGGAGTGATTATTTGATTTTTTGTTATTATATTTGAACTTATTTCATAAAGAAAACCGCAATTCCATAATTAAAAACCTGTACATAAAATGTTTATAAATTAAACCACACTATACTCGCATATAAAATTTCAAGCATCGTGGGTTGCTGAAATATAACTATCTTAAGGAATTTAAGTAGGTACATCATTATTTGACTGAATCTCACTTTAACTAGTATTTTTCTCACAGTTGTTTCAAATAATATTAGGATTTCTTGCTGGTTCTTGTCAGGACAGAGGTATTTTTCAAACCAGTGGTAAATAAAAAAATGACGTTCAATAAGTGTTGAATTGATTTAAATTGAATATTTTTTTAATTCTATTCTAATATTTATAATATTGAAACTTTCTCGATATTTTTTAGGTCTGGATTGGTCTGGATGCATGAAACAAGATTAACTGCTATAACTTTCAAAAAAATTAAAGAGTCCGCCTGTTTAGCTAACATTTTTTCTGCCGTCAAATAGCAGTGCTTGCTGTGTTTCAATCTAAAGGTTATAGAAAGCCAGTATAATGACAGGATGTGTAGCGTTCCATCTTAGTCCTCCTGAGAGTGACTGCGCATCTGTAGTCTACGTCGTTTGTAGCTGGCTGCAGGTAACCATGGACTGCAGTAACCTCTTAATATCAGGTAGACTTTTTTGTCACTTCAGTTTTATAAAACTAAGAACTTTTTGCATAAAACTATAACTGTTTGCACTGTTTTGTCACAAAATCCTCAAAAAGATACTTGGTATTTTTTAAACTTTTTATTTCATTTAAAAAATTCAAGTATAATATTATGTTGGTGGTAGTAAAAAAGATATGATATCGATATGGATGTTATAAAGTTTGCATACATTTTATATACTTATTTATATGATGCTTTATGCACATGCAATATACACAATATTGCCTTAGCCTTACCCTTTTATATTAGCTTTCATTCACAAAGCAGACCTTTGAATAATAGTAGACCATTCTATTTTCACACGAATATAGTATAGAATATAATATAGAAGAGTGTGGTTTGCAAGATGATGTTGTGACCAGGATTAAGAAAGGAATGCTTCGGTGGTTTGGTCATGTGGAAAGAATGAATGAGGAAAGAGTGACAAAGAAAATTTATGTTGCAGAAGTGAATGGCAGAGTCGGAAAAGGACGTCCTAGGCGAAAATTTATTGACCAAATTAGCGATTTATTGGAAACCCTTAACCGACGAGCATGTATGCGTAGGTGTATGGATGTGAAGGAGGCGAGAGAGGTGTGTCAGGATCGTGCCAAATAGAAATCTGTAGTCTCTGCCTACCCCTCTGGGTGACAGGCGTGAGTGTTTATGTATATTATGTATGTACGAATATAGTAGCTCATACTAACAGTCGTTATGCGATCACATTACTGAGATTCACTTTTATGTCGCGACTGACCTGCTTTATTATTCGACTAAAATTTCACTCGGAAATTAAATGTCACATTTTGTGATATAGTTAATACGAAACTGCAAGCAGACTGTGAAGATTCGTTGTGAGAGAAATAAATTAAGAAAACGAGAACATTTTTCTGCTTGTTAGAGGTATGCTGAAAACAAACGAGTCGGCAACACTGGGGATGGATCACCCTCTTACAGAATATTAAAAGAAACTGAGTTTCTTTACACTGGTAACGATGCATACCATCTAGATCCTCAGGGTTAACAACGCATCCATATTCCGCAGTAACACCCCCACCCCTTTATTTTAGGAAAGGAAATTACTTATCAAAACAGTGGTGGTGGAAAAATATCGGTGTCGTAAGAGCCAACAGAGGAAAACTGAAACAGGAAACCGGTAGCAGCATATTCCTGAACTTAACTAAAATTTAAAAAAAACTTCGATTGCCCACATGTTCACAAAGTTTATTTTTACTATTGTAAGCCGGTGTTTTTTTTCTATAGCACCTGATGCTATGTGGTGGTGCAGAAGAACACTTTATAACGCTCTGACTTAGCTTACCCCTCTGTCCAAACGCCATATTCTGGCGTCTCAAATAATAAGCGCATCTGTCAAATGCCATAACATGGCGTCGAATGATAGCAAACTATTTGTAACATATATATATTACATTCATATATAACATATATATCTGTTATGCATAATCTGATAGCTTATTTAATAACGTTTCCATTGGTATATTATTATATTTTTTTTATAGGATAGGGTGTGTATATGTCCACCTGATGGTAAGTGGTTGCTGTGGCCCATAGACATCTACATCTATCCTCGATTACGAATAAAAGTGCAGATGCGTTGTCACCCGTGAGGACTAAGACGGAATGCCTCGTTTCCAGTAAAAAGGGTCTCCGGTTCTCTACACTCACCATACGAAATACAGCAGAATTAAGCTACTATTTCACGCTGGTATTCTGTGAGAGCGTGGTTCTTCCCCGGTCGAGCCGACCCATTCGTGCTACAACTATACTACTAATATAACTGCAGCATGGCTCTACCACGTATAAACATATACTTAACTTAAATATACTTACTTAGTATAAATAAATATATATATATATATATATATATATATATATATATATATATATATCCACTTAGGCTAAAGCAGTCTATAGTTTAGGATCTGCTGAACAAGCTGAAATACCTTCTCAATAACTGTATAAAATTTATTTTCGTGTTTCGTAAGTATAATCATATTTCGCAATATAGATCTAACACCACTAACTAAACTTTATTGGCTTACAATCCGGCAGAGGTGCAATTACAGAATAATACTTGTTCATTTCACCATATTACATGACACATTTTCGCCTTCTTATCTAAAGAGTAAATTTCATACCTTTCCTCATCTCATGATGGATATATAAAATTAAATAAAAAAATTGATGATATTTTTTTTAATCTATTTTATGTATTCTGTATGGCGTTTACACGCATTGATATGCATGACTTCGATCGATGTTTGTGCTTACGCACTACCGAGGGGCTCTTTTACAAGTTCTCCAGTAATTTTGATGTGGACTACGGTCCAGTTCCCAACTTAACGCCTTCTTCAGGGGGAATGCGTTGGTTAGTTGTCCCTGGAAGAGCGAAGCCTTTGTATTATGTACTTTATATGGTACTTTCATATGAATATTGTGAGCTTTTCCCAAACAGGAAGGGATTAACTTATTAGTTGTTAATGTTAACCTGAAGCAAGTAGTACAGGGACGATTTAATGTGGATTAGTGGAATAGGGACGATTCTTAAAAACTTTTCGAGCCCTGTCTTCGTGAACGGGGTTCCCTTAAAATAATATAAAGCACTACCAACGACTTTCGATTGTTGTAGTGAATATTCATTCTTGCAAAAGACACCTAAACAAACTATGCTACTAAACAAACACAATGTAAATAAGAGTCCTAACTAGGAAAATCACATCATAAATATTACAAGCAGCCTAAACTAACTATACCTTCAGAAAGATCAAAATATAATTGTTTATTCTTGTCACATTAATTTTATATTATATAGATGATCACTTTCATACAAAATATAGATAAAAACAAGTAAGGGGGTATCGTTACACAATGAAGCAATTTACGGGGAAGCCCATGTTCTTTACCAGTAAAAATTGTCTTTGGTATTCTAAATAAAACACAAACATTTTATTGCTATTTCACGCTGGTTTTTCGTACGAAGGATGGGCATTCCTCTATCAACAATAATATTAACTTTTCCATAAACTGTTTTAGCACATACTTCAAAGTATATAAGTATACTATTATGTGAAAATTATTTTATTATGTGAGTTCTTTAAAACCAGTTTATACTTTTTATTGAAAGTGTTAATATTGTCATTTAAAATTAGAGATCCAACCAGGCTTCTCATGGGAGATTTCTGAACCACGACAACAGCGCCATCTACCGGGTGTTATTGTAAATCTTAACCATCCAGAGACCCACTCAAACACACACCAAAAAAATCATCAAAATTGATCAGGCTGTTTTCGAGTGTTTGCGGGACTAACGGACAGTAATTGATCTTTATATATAGAGGATGATCATTTTCAACCACAAGTGCCGCATAAAATATGAGATAAATATTTAATTTTATAGCAAACCTAATATCGAATAAAAATTGATTGACTCTTATGGCGGTACGCAAAATAGCCTGTAGTTATGAAATTGTGGATATATAATATGTTTAATTTTTTATTTAATAAATTTGTAAATTTATTAAATAAAGTAAAACTCACATATTTTATTCTTAAAAAAAGACAGTAATCGAATGGCGGATTGGAACACACAACCTTTCTAATTCACGATCTACACAGGTTACTCTGTATTCTATCTTATTATCTCGCAGATTAATTCCTTTATATGTATATGTTTGTCTCTTTTAAGTGTCGCTTCTTCGTGTTTCAAATCACAACGACTCTAAAGAAGTTTTCACTTCAAAAGCGGTTTCCAATCTCCCTGCCAATCGTGACAATTATACGCAACTGTGGTAAATAATCTCCATATATATTCATATATATTATGTGACCTATACTTAACAGTGGAATTTGATCAGTTGTAGTGAATCATCATCATCATCATCATCATCATTACAGCCCTTCACAAGTCCACTGCTGAACATAGGCCTCCCCCAAGTAATGCCACAAAGCACGGTCCTGAGCCACCTGCATCCAACGACTTCCTGCATGTCTTACCAGATCGTCACTCCATCTAGTGGGGGTCGCCCTACGCCTACCGGTACGAGGCTGCCACTCGAGAACCTTTCTTCCCCATCGGTTATCGGTTCTTCGAGCTATATGGCCGGCCCATTGCCACTTCAGCTTACTAATCCGTTGGGCTATATCGGTCACTCTGGTTTTACTGCGGATATCCTCTTTTCTGAGTCTATCACGCAGTGAAACTACGAGCATAACCCTCTCCATAGCTCGCTGAGCGACCTTGAGCGTCCTCATACGGCCAGCTGTGAAGGACCACGTCTCAGATCCGTAAGTCATCACTGGCAACACGCACTGGTTATACACTTTAGTTTTCAGAGATTGAGGTATACCTGACGAGAAGATGTGTCGTAATTTCCCGACTCTTCACCGCTGCCTTGGAACGTCTTCCAACGCAGCGGTGAAGAGTTTTGGGGATATAACATCACCCTGTCTTACACCTCTCTGCAGTTGGATAGGTTTCGTACTCTGGTTCTGTACTCGGATAGCCATCGTAGCCCTACTGTACAAACACTTCAGCACTTCAATATACCGACAGTCAACTAGGCACCGCTGAAGAGACTGTAGCACCGCCCAAATTTCGACGGAATCAAAGGCTTTCTCATAGTCCACATACGCCAGGCAAAGTGGCAGATTATACTCTTTGGACTTCTGTACAATTTGCCGAAGGGTATGTATGTGGTCTATGGTACTGAAGCCTTTTCGGAAACCGGCTTGTTCGGGAGGCTGGAAGTCGTTGAGTGTGCGTGCGAGACGATTCGTAATGACTCTCGAAAACAGCACGTAGACGCGGCTCAGGAGGGAAATCGGTCTGTAGTTCTTCAAGAGAGCGTTGTCGCCTTTCTTAAAGAACAAGACCACCGCGCTTCTGCTCCACGCCTCCGGAGTAGTGCCACCATGGAGGACGGAATTGAAGAGCTTCTGAAGGACTTCAAGTACCGGTGTTCCACCCGCTTTCAGAAGCTCCGCTGTAATTCCATCCTCGCCCGGCGCCTTGCCGTTTTTAAGGTGGTGGAGAGCCATTCTAATCTCGCTCATCATCACTGTACACATCATCGTTGGAGCCACACGCAAGTGTGAGTAACGATCCAAGAGCAAGTCTTATCCGACACTATTCCGATGATATCCCGGACGTCAGCGAGCAGTATTAAAGTTGCGTAAGTCTCGCCGCATGCATTTGGAGATCTGTCTGTTCAGTTGCCTGTATGCTGTCAAATCTGTTGACGATTGCAGCCTCATCTCCCGTCTAACAGCCATGAGATTAAGAGTGTGATCGGAGAGTTTTTGTGTTCTTCTGTGGCGGGTCTTGCAGAACGTAGCTCCGACCTCTGAACTACTTTGTTGTAGTGAATAATTGAATGAATCTAAAATTCTAATTTCTTCATAACATTGAGTGGTAGAAAATTCCATATTGCATTCAATCCGTCCTTAGTATTATTTTGTAATAAGGAATGCAATAAAGAATAAATAATTTTTACGTGGTAGAGCCACTCTGCAGCTATATTAATTGTATAGTTGTAGCACAAATGGGTCGGCTCGACCGGGGAAGGACCACGCTCTCACAGAATACCAGCGTCAAATAGCAGCTTAATGCTGATGTGTTTCGTATGGTGAGTGTAGAGAACCGGAGACCCTTTTTACTGGAAAAGAGGCATTACATCTTAGGCCTCAAGGCTGACAACGCATTTTCATTTTGATTCGCAAAGGAGGTTGGATGTAGATGTATATAGGCCACAGCAACCACTTCGTAACTCTGTGCTCTGTGGACTATGTGCTCGCTTGTCACCCTTTTCCTATTAAAAAAATTATAAATATTTTTTGTATATTAATTAATAAAAAATAAACCTTGATCGGATCTTGAGGCTTAAAAACAAGTTAATGGCTGTGTAATCCCTTTTAGAATATTAATAAATTCTTAAGTCCCCCTGCTCTTAAGTGATTAAATTTTGCTAAAAGCTAGTAAAATTTTGTGAATGTTTAAAATTGTTTAAAAGTTATAACATTCATACTTGGCTAAAAATAGCGAGATTAGAATGTATAAAAAGTTAAGATCATTAAGGCATTGTTATTAGTTATTATGTACTACGTACTAGAGGCGACACTGAATTCAGCTACTCTGTTCCATTCAATTGCGGTGTACCGCACTTTAATCAGTCACTCGCTAGGCGCTTGTAGAGTTGTCACGAGTTGTGTTGAATCAAAAAAAAATCTCTTCATAAAAATATGGCATCGTGTGTTCTTAGATATTGCACAAATAATCCAAGAAATGTCAGTAAACCAAAAAAACCAAGGAATTACTTTTCATCGGTTAATAAGATACTTAATCAATAAAAATTATTGTAGGCTAATAATAAAACAAATTCCTAAGACGCCATCTCGTGTCATTGAATATAGATTATGAAATTAATTTATTCAGATGCGATATTTCTGTGGGTACTTAAGTATAGGACGAATATATCATTATACACATTTTTTTAAAGAAACATTATCATAATTAGGTATTTTTTTTATATTTAGATCTGCTCATTATTCTTTTATTTTATTTTTAGGTTTCCACATCAAAGTCAAAGTGGAATATATTCGTCAATTTTTAACTCTCGCGTGCCCAGCATTTATGAACGACTTTTAATCTAATTTTGATAAATATATTCATAATTTAAATTTCACATTAATAAGTTTTGTTAAACATATATTTACCATATTCTTTTTTATTTGACATAGATATCTTTTTAAATATTCAGTTAAAAATACCATTAAAATGTAATTGTGATATAATATTATGTAATATTATATGAAATATGTAAATATGATATACAAAATAAATCACAAAATTTAAAAAAGAATCTCGATATAATTTACCTATTTAACAATACAATCTACTATTACCTACTGATCATTCTACCTATGTTTATTCTATGTTAAAAAAACCAACTGTGCAAACACAGATTACCGCATATTTTTTTGTTTGAAATAGCTGTTCTAGTAAGTAAGTACATAACTTTAATGCATCAAGGGGAAGTTTGGATAACCAACTTTTTTTCAAGCGTGTCGATGAAAGTACAAAATAGATTAAAGGTTTGGTCCGGTCTCACTTGGCGAATAACCGGTCTGGCTATTTAAGATCTATTGTACACGAAACAGATTATCGACTTATACTAACAATGAGCATTAGATTACTGGCATTTCATATATATATACGTTTAACAATCTCATACAGGCATGAAATAGGGTGACTCCCTTATACTACCATAACATATAAACTAAAATTTTTTTTTTCCCCACCCCCACACTGACACCAAAAAAAAAAAAAAAGAAAGAAAAACGAAAATATACTTTCTAGCTTGTCACCCGAATAGGCAAGCACAGAATACGGACTTTCATTTGGCACTATCCTGATACATCTCTTTTGCTTCTTTAACATTCTTATCCACGCATTACTTTTTCTTTAATAAATCCAGTTTAATTATTCAAATAATCCATTATATCAAAGTTGTTAAAAATTATGTTTTTACGTGGTAGAGTCATGCTGCAGCTATATCGTGGTTGTAGCACGAATGGGTCGGCTCAATTGGAGAAAGAACACGCTTTCACAAAATACCAGCGCAATATAGCGGCTCAATGCAGTTGTGTTTCGTATGGTGAGTGCAGAGGGCAGGAGACCCTTTTGACTGGAAACGAGGAATTTGATCCTAGTCCTCAGGGGTGGCAACGCATCGATACAACTCTGCGATAGCTGACCGCTAAGTGAGTAAGTGAGTAACTATTTAGCGGTCAGCCGTCGCAGTCTGTAGAAGGAAAGGACCCCCCTTACCTCTCTGACACAATGAGGAGAGTTATCCAAAATTAAATCAAGATGCATGGCAGTTGTTCTAACTTGTACTTGTAAGTGCGTTCATATCATTGAAGTCGCTTGTGATTGCCGTTTGGTCGGAGACAGCCAGAGTAGTGAGTGTTGATATCTCACCACTGAACCACTATAGACTCAGGTAATGTCAACAGAACAATTCTACCTAAAACTCGCTGTAAGTTTTTCTGCTAACTTGGCAATTTGTAACCTTTAGAAGTAAATTTTCAAAGGAACTTTATTCAGATATTGAATGAAATATTTTACAAGTCTTAAAGTCGTCTACTGAGCATTCATAACAGTGTCTGATATTTTGTTATGAAAATGGAAACATACTCTCATTTTATAGTGTATAAAACACGATCACTCTTTGTAACATACTTCCGAGTCCCTTTGTATTACAAGATTTACTTATCTGTATTTGTCAATTTATCAATTCAACCTACGGCGTAATTTGAGATCGCAAAAAGAATCTTTTGTTTACGTATGAAAATACGTTTATTAAATTATTTGTTAATAAAATAGTTATGTTTTAATAAAGTTGACCATCGAACTTACAATCCATTTGGTATAATAACTATAGGTGGCTATGAGCTGCTATTGCTACTAAAACCATATCTTTATATGGAAAATTCAAGATTTAGAAGGTCAATTGAACCAAAGCAAAGATTTTTTGTGTGTTTTGAGGTTAGTATTTTTATTGATAATTAAGTAAATTATATATATATATATATATATATATATATATATATATATATATATATATATATATATATATATATATATATATATATATATATATATATATATTATATATATATATAGTATAAAAGTTATAATTGGGTTTTTAAATAAAAATTAAATATCAATTTTTTTACTGTATTAAAATTATTTTGTCGCTAAGTATTCATATTAGTAAAGTAACGAGTTTACTTATTTCATTGTAAGGATTTGTCCAAATTCCGGAAAAAATGGTACTTTGTTGGAGCAAGGTCCGGGGAGTACGGTGGATGTCGCAGACATTCCAACTGTAGCTCATCTAACTTAGTGGTTGTTTGTTGTGCAGTGTGTGGTCTTGCGTTGTCGTGAAGCAGCAGTGGCCTAGAGCGATTGACCAATCTCGGTTGTTTAGCAGCTAGTTCTTCCTTCATGGTTTGCAGTTGCTGATTCGCAAGCGACGTGAATTCGTATTTTCAGACATCATATTCCTTTGGAAATACTGCATTTGTACTGCTATAAATATCTAACTCAAATAGTATCCATTACGCGATCGCGTCACTGATATTTACCTTTGAAGCACTAGTGACCTGATTTAGTATATGAGTACAACCTCTATGGGGAAATTTAAATGTCACATTCGTGGAATTAAACTGAGATTTCGTCCTTTCAAAATTATAAAACTTAGTGGGTGATTTTACTTGTGTTAGGACTTTCTTTCTTTATACGCTGTAGATGACGTTTTTGGGGAACTTTCCAACTTGACTGCACAACATGAGATGTTTTGCCAGTTTTCTATATGAAGCTTTTCTCATAAAACTGAAGTGACAAACAAACTTACAGTCCACCTGATGTTTAATGGTTATTGCAGTTTATGGAAGTCCAACAAGAAAGCTTCAGATGTGTGAGGATCTATGAAGACAATCTTACTGGCTCTCTATATCCTTAAGATTGAAGCACAGAATCCTTCAGAAATAAATTTTGCAGCCACTTTCCATCAGGTAGACTGTGTGTTTGTTCGTTAAGCTTATTTTATAAAAACTGAGAAGTAGCAGCGCCGCTATTTCGCAGCAGTGATAGGTAGTGAGGTGGTATCTAACTGGACAGACTCGCGGGAAGAAAAATAATTTAGTAGCCAGTCGCCAATCATCATCGATCATCTATTTGGTTTTAAAAGCATGCTCTGTAGGATATTAGTTACAGAATATCTGTTACCTTTTTGAAGTTGGTTGCGGATGAGAAAGACAGAGTTCTAAGGCGTTTGATAGTGACTTAAGTTAATAAAATTATCTCAGTAATCTCTTAATCCTTGTAGTAATATGTGTATTATAAATAAAATTTTAAAACATACTGATTTCCTATAAAATGCTTATAAATAATGTATTATAAGCAGTAGCATTGCTTACTGGTTTCAAGTATCGTGATTGTTTGGTTATATTAATATTTTGTTGATATTTGTAATTATAATTGGATTTTTCGTTTTAAGTGAATTAACTGTTCTTATACGTTGTAGAGCCATGCCGCAGTTATATTAGTAGTATAGTTGTAGCATGAATGGGTCGGCTCGACCGGGGAGGAACCACGCTCTCACAGAATACCAGCGTCAAATAGTAGCATAGTGCTGCTGTGTTTCGTATGGTGAGTGTAGAGAACCGGAGACACTTTTTACTGGAAACGAGGCATTCCACCTAGGTCTTCACAGGTGACAACGCATCTGCATTTTGATTCGTAATCGAGGATAGATGTAGATGTCTATGGACCACAGTAACTACTTACCATTTGGTGGACTGTGTGTTCGTTTGTCACCCTATCCTATAAAAAAAACTTAATGATTGAAAATACTGCTATGAAGATATTGTTATATTTAATAAATAATAATTATAATAATCCAGACTATTCATCCACTATTAAAAAAAATAAGTTAGATTGTCTTTTTATTTTCATGTCTTGTTGCGGAGAAACATTGAACCACTTTCTGACGTAACCTCAAATACTTTATTACAGCGTAAATGAAACGAAGCCTCAAGAATAGCAAGGGAAACTTTGTACTCCTTATTTTGATTTAATTAATTTCGGTTTCATTTGACTTTAAAGTTTGTGTAACGAGGCAATTGATCATTCCATAAAATTAAGGTACTTTTTCGTGATGGAGCCGGCTATTACTAAAAGTAAGTAGGTAAATATATTTGAATTCGAAAACACACTTTGTTTGAACACCGAAATAGACGTTGGAGAAGCAGGTCAATGTCTGCCTTGCTATAAAAAAATACCTTTGTGGCGGCTAAGCCACAAGCGTAATGAACCAAAATCTAAATCACGCTATCAAAGTTCTCATCTCTCATCTCTCATCATCATCTCTTCATCTCTATACATTGTAGAAGAAAAGCCATCCAGACTAGAATTACATATAATAGAATTCAAGGCACGCTTAGCTCTAAAATTTTCACAGAAATGAGGACCTGTGCCCAGCAATGCGACGCATATAAGGTGTTTCTTCACTTTTTCTCTTTTTTCGTACTCAATTATACTACTTTTAACGCTTCAATAATATACTGTGAGTACTGTACGTAAACTTATTAAGAAAACGTGGTCATGATCATAACGAAACGACTAGGATGAAATATGTTGACCGTCGCAGGCAGTTTATAATAGATTCCATTATTCTGGAGAACTAGGAGTTGATGGCGATAGGCCTGTTGTTAGACGGATCTGAGCGGTCGAATTTTTTTGGGAGTCGGTGGATGAATGCCGTCTTTCATAATTTTTGGATTAAGCATAGGGATTAGGAGTACCAGAAAAGACGTGTTAGAACCGGTGCCAACTCTAGTGGCAATTGGTGGAATTCCGTCATGCCCACTCGACTTTTGGATGTGCAGGGAGAGGAGTGCTTTTCGAACCCAGGAATGGTACATCTAGCATGGAGCACTCACACCACGAGATGGTTGGCGGTGTGCTTCCCCGTCATCAGCTCAGCTCAGCAGATCAGCTTACTCCTTTACGGCATGGGCCAGTGAGTCGTCTTCCTTATGCAGGGATGGAAGAGATGGCCGACAGAACTGCCCTTGGACAGCCTTGACGAGAGACCAGAATGCACGGGTTATAAAGATGTTGTGCCACATAAAACTTTGGCTCGACGACAGTACCTGTGAATTCGTTCCTTTGACCGTATTTTGACCCTGAAGAGAAAAGGGGAGTTCTCGCGCCAGGCAAGGTTTCTAGGTGAGGCTAACGCTTAATAAGATACTACAGAGCTGTCCTATATAATGTATCAGGGTAGTTCGAGGACTTTGATTTAGACTTTGGTTCATTACGCTTGTGGCAGCCACAAAGGTAATTTTTTTATAGCAAGGCAGACATTGACCTGCTTCTCCAACGCCTATTTCGGTGTTAAGACAAAGTGTGTTTTCGAATTCAAATATATTTACCTACTTACTTCTAGTAATAGCCGGCTCCGTCACGAAAAAGTACCGTAATTTTATTGAATGATCCATTGCCTCGTTACACAAACTTTAACGTCAAATGAAACCGAAATTAATTAAATGAAAATAAGGAGTACAAAGTTTCCCTTGCTATTCTTGAGGCTTCGTTTCATTTACGCTGTAATAAAGTATTTGAGGTTACGTCAGAAAGTGGTTCAATGTTTCTCCGCAACAAGACATGAAAATAAAAAGACAATCTAACTTATTTTTTTTAATAGTGGATGAATAGTCTGGATTATTATAATTATTATTTATTAAATATAACAATATCTTCATAGCAGTATTTTCAATCATTAAGTTTTTTTACAGGATAGGGTGACAAACGAGCACACAGTCCACCAAATGGTAAGTAGTTACTGTGGTCCATAGACATCTACATCTATCCTCGATTACGAATCAAAATGCAGATGCGTTGTCACCTGTGAGGACCTAGATGGAATGCCTCGTTTCCAGTAAAGTGTGTCTCCGGTTCTCTACACTCACCATAGGAAACACAGCAGCATTATGCTACTATTTGACGCTGGTATTATGTGAGAGCGTGGTCCATCCCCGGTCGAGCCGACCCATTCATGCTACAACTATACTACTAATATAACTGAGACATGGCTCTACAACGTATAAGAACAGTTAATTCACTTAAAACGAAAAATCCAATTATAATTACAAATATCAACAAAATATTAATATAACCAAACAATCACGATACTTGAAACCATTAAGCAATGCTACTGCTTATAATACATTATTTATAAGCATTTTATAATAAATCAGTATGTTTTCAAATTTTATTTATAATCCACATATTACTACAAGGATTAACTGAGATAATTTTATTAACTTAAGTCACTATCAAACGCCTTAGAACAAAGTCTTTCTCATAACCGCAACCAACCTCAAAAAGGTAACAGATATTCTGTAACTAATATCCTGCAGAGCATGCTTTTAAAACCAAATAGATGATCGATGATGATTGGCGACTGGATGCTGGATTATTTTTCATCCCACGAGTCTGTCCAGTTAGATACCACCTCACTATCTATCACTGCTGCGAAATAGCGGCGTTGGTACTTCTCAGTTTTTATAAAATAAGCTTAACGAACAAACATACAGTCTACCTGATGGTAAGTGGCTACAAAATTTATTTCTGAAAGATTCTGTGCTTCAATCTTAAGGGTATAGAGAGCCAGTAAGATTGTCTTCATAGATCCTCACACATCTGAAGCTTTCTTGTTGGATTTCCATAAACTGCAATAACCATTAAACATCAGGTGGACTGTAAGTTTGTTTGTATTTTTAGTTTTATAAGAAACGCTTCATATAGAAAACTGGCAAAACATCTCATGTTGTGCAGTCAAGTTGGAAAGTTCCCCAAAAACGTCATCTACAGCGTATAAAGAAAGAAAGTCCTAACACAAGTAAAATCACCCACTAAGTTTTATAATTTTGAAAGGACGAAATCTCAGTTTAATTCCACGAATGTGACATTTAAATTTCCCCATAGAGGTTGTACTCATATACTAAACTTTAGGTCACTAGTGCTTCAGAGGTAAATATCAGTGACGCGATCGCGTAATGGATACTATTTGAGTTAGATATTTATAGCAGTACAAATGCAGTATTTCCAAAGGAATATGATAAAGACAACGCAAGACCACACACTGCACAACAAACAATCACTAAGTTAGATGAGCTACAGTTGGAATGTCTGTAACATCCACCGTACTCCCCGGACCTTGCTCCAACAGATTACCATTTTTTCCGGAATCTGGACAAATCCTTACAATGAAATAATTAAACTCCGATGCGGCAGTCCAAACCGCCTTCAAAGAGTTTATTGATTCTCACTTCCTTATCTTTTTTGTAAAGGGATCAATGAACTACCTAAGAGATGGCAAAAGTGCATTTTACGAAAAAAAAATTGACTTTATATTCCTCCCGTACAAAACGCCAATTTCATTATGTAAGGACCTATTAAAAGGAATAAATTTTTGACGTAGATGTTCGTAATGTTTATTTTCCCTTTCGTAATGGTATGTGGGTTAAAATATTTGCTTAGGACGTATACACACCTGAAAACCGTCTTGAAAGTGGCTTTCAACAAATAACCAGGTAAAATTATTATTCAACTTAGTTTATTTTCTTGACGTTTCAGGCCTGCATGTTTCTCTGTGTGTAATTATATAAAAAAGAGTATAAGTATATAAAACACCTCTACGATACAGTACTTACTACGTTTACTAATAAAGGTAAAGTTTTATGTAGTTAAAAAAAAACAATTCCTAAAATTTATTCCACGACTTTTATAAGATATAGATATATATTTACGTTCAAAATATGGATATGTGATTGTTCCGCGCCTACACGTTTGCCTTTGTGCAATTTATGTATGCAAACTGCCTCCACGATAGAGGAGAAAATCCTAGTGTCATAACTAACATTAAAAGGAGAAGCTACTTGATACTTGTTCAGTATAATATCCTCAAAACCGAACGTTGTATACTAGCCATGTAGGCATCATAGCCATTCATAGGCAATATATTCTGAAAAACTTACAACGCCCTGCGAGTACGGTAGACATACGTTCAAGATGCTACTAGGGTGGTTTTGATTTTCTAGTGTATTAGGGACATTTTCTAACGCAACCAGGTACAAAATGTACGCGAATCTGGTGCACAGGGGACGAGGCAGCACGCCACCCTGAAAATGATCGCGAGCAGACAAGACCGTATACTGTATACATAAGCCAATGTTGTGCACTATCGAGTGATGAAGATATGTGTGAAGAAATATCACTGTTTGTTATTTCATAAAATATATACTGATACTCACTGAGAGTACTGTATTTAAAAAATAAATGAATACGTACTTTGCCAGTTCAAAATAACCCGTTACGGTAGAAGGGGCAGGGGAAGGGTGTGCAATTTTGTATGGTGATGAAATATTTTGGTATTTCTTGAAACAACCCCTTACCGGGTGAAAGAAGAAGGAGGTAGATAATGTTCAAATTGTAGGGAGAAAAATATTTAATGCTTTAAAGTAATTAAATAACAAAATTTGCCTCTTACGGTTTTAAAACATGGGTGCAAATTTTGTATGAAAAATGTACTAAGTCTACAGCTCAAACCGCTGGATGTAGATGCGTGAAATTGGAAAAATAGGTATTCCTTTTATTAAGTAGGCATCCACCTAGAAATTATTTTTGGAAAAAATGGTTTTTAATTGCATGGTGGTGGGGAAATCTGTAAAATTAAATTATGATAATTATGAATAATACCTATTACATAACGTTACAAAAATCTGCCCCTACTGATGTTGTACAAAATATTAAAAATGGTCTAACGTCTATGTATCCGAGTTAGTAATCCGACAAAAATATAGTGAGATCAGATACATATAAAACAGTTTTACGAGTTTTCTGAGGGATAAGGATGACACACTGCTAAGCTCCTGACTCTAGGCTGTTACTGAGAATTTCATGATCGAAAAGTCAGCCCCAATGAGCACTATCATATCTATTACTTAACAGTCATAAAATTTTCCTGGGTAGTTAATGATTTCTTAAATTGACGCGAACACTACACATTAAATAAAACTAATTTTACGAATTTTATCGCGTTAAATTAATTTTTTAATATTAATTTTTGGGTACAGTACAGGGAAGGGGAACGAACGGAGAACGGGAAGTCTGCAGTCTGTGAACATGTTCAAGATCGTCCCCACCATTACATCCGATTATATAAACCACAAATCCTCGCAAAAGAACACCGATTCCTACCAGGAATGATACGCGAGGCTATTGAAATTAAAAAACATCCTAATTTCAATAGAAAAGATGGATGGGTGCTGCTATCTGCTTGGGATCCTATAATTAACAAAATTAAACCCAAACCTAAGCATACCACTGCAAGACTTCAAGATACTGTAAGCTCGTTTTGCGTAGATTGGACCGAAAAATTAATATTAAAAAATTTAAGGTAGCCGGGCTAACTATTTCATTGGGATATCAAACATCTCAGTCTCCCCCCCCCCCCCCGTGACCAAGGGTGCTGTAACCCGTCGGTAACGTAAACGACAGAGGGAAGGGAAAACTGAAACGGGAGATAGGCAAAAGCATCTTCCTGAAAATTACGATCAAAAATAATAAGACAAAATATGTTGTTTAATTGACAAAATATGCTGCGTTTCTCTTTTATAATTATTTTCATTACAGTCTAGCACAATTCTATAATACATAGCAATGCTGACATGCGAAAATCTTTCTTTTCACAAATGTCGGCTACTTGAGTTACACGGATAACTCATTACTGCTTCAGCTTACTGATCCGTTCCTCATTATAAAGTCTATTACGCTATCTAATACTCTGAGTAATAGGCTTCACTATAGCTTGCTTAGAGACCACGAGTTTTCCTATACGGCCAGCATGGGAGGACCATATCTCTAAGTAGTAAAGCACTTGAAACGTCGGGAATTAAATTAAAAATAAGTAAAAGTAGTTAATTAAACGCGATAAAATCCATAAAATTAGTTTTTTTTCAATAATTTGAGTTAAGTTTTATTTTTCATTTGTATGCAGAATGAGACAAAATAAAGATACGCAATTTCATTTATTTTGTTAGTGTTTGTCATCATCATTCATCACCATTACAGCCCTTCACAAGTCCACTGCTGAACATAGGCCTCCCCCAAGTAATGCCACAAAGCACGGTCCTGAGCCACCTGCATCCATCGACTTCCTGCATGTCTTACCAGGTCGTCACTCCATCTAGTGGGGGGTCGCCCTACACTACGCCTACCGGTACGAAGCTGCCACTCGAGAACCTTTCTTCCCCATCGGTTATCGGTTCTTCGAGCTATATGGCCGGCCCATTGCCACTTCAGCTTATTAATCCGTTGGGCTATGTCGGTCACTCTGGTTTTACTGCGGATATCCTCATTTCTGAGTCTATCACGCAGAGAAACTCCGAGCATAGCCCTCTCCATAGCTCGCTGAGCGACCTTAAGCGTCCTCATACGGCCAGCAGTGAAGGACCACGTCTCAGATCCGTAAGTCATCACTGGCAACACGCACTGGTTGTACAATCTAGTTTTTAGAGATTGAGGTATACCTGACGAAAAGATATGCCGTAATTTCCCGAACGCTGCCCAGCCGAGTTGAATCCGTCGATTGACCTCTCGGTCGAAGTTGGACTTACCTAGTCGGACTATTTGTCCCAGGTAAACGTATTCGTCAACAACTTCGAGCATAGTGCTCCCAACAACTACCGGCATAGGTGTGACATGGACATTGAACATGATCTTTGTTTTGTCCATGTTCATCTTAAGACCTATCCGTTGGGAGGCACTATTGAGGTCAATGAGCATAGTGCTTAAGTCCTCCAGCGATTCTGCCATAAGCACTATATCGTCGGCAAATCGAAGGTGAGTGATGTACTCGCCATTGATGTCAATACCGTATCCTTTCCAGTCCAGTAGCTTGAAAACGTCTTCCAATGCAGCGGTGAAGAGTTTCGGGGATATAACGTCACCCTGTCTTACACCTCTCTGCAGTTGGATAGGTTTCGAGCCCTGGTTCTGTACTCGGATAGCCATCGTAGCCCTACTGTACAAACACTTCAGCACTTCGATATACCGACAGTCAACTTGGCACCGCTGAAGGGACTGTAGCACCGCCCAAATTTCGACGGAATCAAAGGCTTTCTCATAGTCCACATACGCCAGGCAAAGTGGCAAATTGTACTCTTCAGTCTTCTGTACAATCTGCCGCAGGGTATGTATGTGGTCTATGGTACTGAAGCCTTTTCGGAAACCGGCTTGTTCGGGAGGCTGGAAGTCGTCAAGTCTGCGTGCGAGACGATTCGTAATGACTCTCGAAAACAGCACGTAGACGCGGCTCAGAAGGGAAATCGGTCTGTAGTTCTTTAAGAGAGCGTTGTCGCCTTTCTTAAAGAACAAGACCACCGCACTTCTGCTCCACGCCTCTGGAGTAGTGCCACCATGGAGGACGGAATTGAAGAGCTTCTGAAGGACTTCAAGTACCTGTGTTCCACCCGCTTTCAGAAGCTCCGCTGTAATTCCATCCTCGCCTGGGGCCCTGCCGTTTTTAAGGTGCTGGAGAGCCATTCTAATCTCGCTTAGACTGACGTCCGGGATATCATCGGAATAGTGTCGGATAAGACTTGCTCTTGGATCGTTACTCACACTTGCGTGTGTCTCCAACGATGATGTGTACAGCTGCCCATAGAACCTCTCAATCTCACTCAAAATCTCAGGTGTCCCGGAAACGATGTTGCCACACTCAGTCTTCAGCTCTTTCTGGCAGACAGATCTCTGGCAAAGACTTTGGAGCCCTGGTTCCGCTCGATCGCTTCTTTAATACGAGAAGTATTAAAGTTGCGTATGTCTCGCCGTATGCATTTGGAGATCTGTCTGTTCAGTTGCCTGTATACTGTCAAATCTGTTGACGATTGCAGCCTCATCTCCCGTCTAACAGCCATGAGATTAAGAGTGTGATCGGAGAGTTTTTGTGTTCTTCTGCGGCGGGTCTTGCAGAACTTAGCTCCGACCGCATGGACAGTTTCCACGAGCTTGTCGTTCATATCGTCCACTGCATTGCAATCTTCTAGGCACTGGAAGCGGTTACGTAACTCGAGCTGAAAGGTTTCGGGATTCTGGATTAGAGCACGAGGGGGACGGAGCGTTGACTTCATTATACGAGACCTCTCCAACTTAACGTTTAGGTTCAGTGTGCCTCTAACCATTCGGTGATCGCTGCCAGTTTTCACCCTTGCGATCACTGAGACATCACTGAACAGTTGGCGTCTGGTCGTCATAATGAAGTCAATCTCATTTTTTGTCGAACCGTCGGGGCTCGACCAGGTCCACTTCCTGTGGGGCCGCTTCTGGAAGAAAGAGTTCATCATAAAGAGTCCCTCTTTCTCCATAAAGTCGCCCAGCTGCTGGCCCCTTCGGTTCCGTTGCCCTACTCCAAATTTCCCTACCTTCAGCTCACCGCTTTCTCTTGTGCCCAGTTTTGCGTTGAAGTCTCCCATCAACACCGTGTAGTAGGTTTTGGAGGAATGTATGGCTCTGGAAATATCCTCATACATTTCCTCCACCTCCTCATCGGGATGTGCCGAGGTTGGTGCGTAAACCTGAATGACCTTCAGCGAATACCGTTTGGTGATTCTGAGTATCAGGTACGCGACCCTCGTCGACACACTCCCAATCTTTACAACGTTGTTGACGAGAGATTTGTGGACGATAAATCCGACACCTCCTTGGGACAGATGGTCGCCCTCCCGGTGATAGAACAAGTTGCCGGACTCGAGGATTGCCGTGTCCTCCCCCTCTCTTCGGACCTCGGATAATCCAATAATATGCCAGCGCAACTTGTCTACCTCTTCTTCCAGCTCCAGTATCTTCTCGTCAGTCCTCAGGGTGCGTGCGTTATATGTTGCCTGGTCGAGTCGTCGTAGATGGCAACCGAACCTCCACCGGAGATTCTTAGCACCCCCTGCCCCGCCGTTACCATGGTCGCCACCGTAGCCAGGAATAGCGGGGCCGCCGGGGACTGGGGGCCGTCTGTTTGTGTATTTGTTCATTGGGGGGTATTTGCCATAGTTGCCACGCTTGGCGAGCGGGTTGGCAACAGCAGTTTTTTATTACGTCACAGTTGTCATCAGGAAGACGCTGCTGCCCATCTCCTGCCTGTCTCCCTCTGTCGCCTCTTACGACACCCACGGGAAGATATGGGGTAGTGGATATTCTTAACCGCCACTACACGGCTTGTGTAGTGGCGGTTAAGAATATCTGGCTGTGTGTTGTTAGTGTTTGTAGGTACTTAGTTTTAGGTAGGTATTCGATTGTAGTTGGTTGGGCGGCAGGCCTAGGGGTTCCCAAGTTCGATTCCCAGGTCGAGCCTTGACCCTACTGTGCGAGATGTTATACTAGGTGGACTGTATACGCGGATGGCTTCTCATGCCTCAACAAGATGGCGGACGTGGCACGCGACAACCTTGGACAATGCACTTGCTCTTCCAAATCTATTGCTAGCCAAGATTAGGATGGAATTCTACTTGAGCCAATAAGGAGAAACAAAATGGGGCGGGTTAGTTAATGAACAAAAGACTCAAGTAGCAAATAATTGGAGACACACTTACCGGGGTGTGATTCTGATGCTGCGGACGACGCTTACGTTGCGGTGGTGTGTTGAAAAATAGGAGCTGGCGTGACGTAAGGTGGTTTCTTCTGGGGCGCCCCAGAGATGCGATCTAGGCTGGCGGTGCGGAGCAAGAGCGGTGCGTGACGATATCTCACACTATGTGCGGTTACTTCTGGGGCGCGACTGCCCTAGGTGGTGCGGTTCAGACTAGCGGCGCGTGGCAAGAGAGCGCTCGAGGGCCGCGCGCTAACCTTTATTGGCTTTCCCATGAATTCACCTCGGTGGGGCGCGCGTTTCATTGGTCGAAAGAATCGCGTCACCTTTTAGACCCCCCTCCCCGCTTCAGTGTATACGAAAAGGATATAAGAATACAGGAAGGACAGACACTTGGCGAGCAATATACCTTCGAACAAAATTAAAAATACACAAATCATTTCAATCATTCAAAATAACTAACGCTAATATTAAACCTAATTTTCGACTATAATTTCTAGAAAGCTAATTTGTGTGTAAATGAAGTGGCAAAGGGCACAAACGGACAACAGGACGCATGTAAGACCCAGTCGTAGTCCTAACGCGAGCTACTCTAGTTACCCCGTCGGAACCGGGAAAACTTCTTCGACGATCCCTAATGGCCAATGGTGAGGCGGCGTATTCTCCTTGGTGAGTAGAACCACAGTTCCGACAGTTAAAGGTTCAGTTGATGTGTTCCATTTTTGCCGAGACTGTAACGTATGCAAATATTCCGTCTTCCATCGTTTCCAAAACGACTGCACCAACCGGTCCAATAATGTACGACGTGCAGAAATACTAATTTTGTCCTCGTCTATGTCTATGGCGGGCGGATATTTTAAAGGCGTTAAATTCAAAAAATGTGCTGGAGTTAGAGCCAGCGGCTCCGAGGGGTCACTTGACAACGTACGACAAAGGGGGCGACTATTCATGACGCACTCAATTAGAGCGAGCACAGTACTTAACTCTTCGAAGGACGAAATTTGATCTCCTATTACTCGGTATAAATGGCTCCTTAGACTCTTAATATTAGTCTCCCGATTTCCCCCAAAATAGCTCGAGGCGGGGACGTTCAGAGACCACTCGATGCGGTTCTCGGCCAGGATGTGAGCGAACTCCGAACTATAATATTTACTGGTTAAAAGCTTATGTAGTTCTGATAAAACACGTTTAGCGCCGACGTAGTTTGTACTGTTATCCGAATACAATTTACTTACAGGGCCACGGCGAAAAAGAAATCTTTTAAATGCACCCATTGTAACGCTTCCCCCCTCTCATAATAATAAATATATTAAATATATTATATATATATTATATATAATAAATTTACCATTTTTCAATAACATCATATATATGTGACCAGGATTAATAAAATACGTTTTGATCTTTCTAAATGAACTTTCCAAAGGTTTAATAATAGGCCGTTTGTAATATTTTGGCGTGATCGTCTTAGTTAGGACCCTTATTTACGTTGCGTTTGTTTAGTAACTTAGTTCGTTTAGGTGTCTTTTGGAAGAATAAATATTCACTAGAGCAATTGAAAGCCGTTGGTATTGCCTTATAAGCTAAGTGAGCCTCGTTCACGAAGACAGGGCTCGAGAAATGTTAAGAACATAAAAGTCCTTATTCCACTTGCATGAAGTTTACATTATAAATTTATTATTAATTATCCCTTCCCGCTCGGAAAAGGCTCAAAATATATTTACACAAAATACCCGATACAAGGGCTTCACTCTCCTACATTTATTTAAAAAAATGTAGGGGAGGCACACACGGCCCCACACTCGCCGTGCACGGTGAGTGCCAACCATTTTGATGCACTCCCTCCGAAGGGAACGTTAATTCGGGAACCGGACCGTAGTCCACAGCAAAATAACTGGCAAACCAGTAAAAGAGGCTTGGCCCCTTGTTAGTGCGTAAGCATCGACCGACGTCGCGCATGTCAATGCGTGTAAACGCCATACAGAATACGAACGAATCCAGCCACAGTGAATGCACGTCACACGGTTTAGGCAAATAGGCACACTGGCCGTAAACGCTCCGTGAGCGCCACCACCTGCCAAACCACCGCTCCTGCAGACGTAAGTGTATGGCATCAGCCGCAGAGCGTGTCATGAGTCTACCGCTCACCTCAAGGGAATGGGGTCCCACGTTGTGCTGCTTTCGGCCGCAGCCTTGAGAGTCTCCTCAGATCCTCCCGCCATTACCTACATTACCCGCATTAGGTCGACAAATATGCTCCACCAACCAATACAACGGCAGATATAGACAAAAGGCAGTTATAAGTTGTTAGTAATAATTTGCCATCAGAAAGGATTTGTATCACTTACGTTGAGTAAATGCATTTTCGATCATGTTTGTCTCACCCACCAACAAGTTGCCTTCAACCATTCAAAGGTGGGAAAGTTACAGAGATATATTATTATGTTGTTATATAAAACATCGTGGAGGGCAGACAGTCTGCAGCCCCGTAATGAAGGGACCCGACTTGGGCAAACCTACTCAGGTGTGAGTCAAACCAAGACGCAGAGAGCGCTATTGAGAATAGCGTCCCACCAAACAACCATCGCAGAGACGCAATGCTGCAGAACACAACAAGCATCAATACGACTATCATCGGGCTTACACCATCCCAAGGTCCCCATACATCCCAGCAGACATCACCACCCACATACCTTCATCGACCAGAACCATAAGAGAGCGTCGAATCAGGCGCAGCACACCCGCAGATCCATCACAAGACGCAATACCGCAAGTAGCAGTAAGCACCAATTCAACTATCATACGGGTGGCGCCCCCTCACAACACACCCACATGATCCCTATCGACTTTGGTAACAAAGTTGGTATTGATAACTAAAAAATATCACCAACGTATCATAGTAGAACGCTACTAAGACGCCAGTAAACAAACCTCCACGTATCATAGCGCTAATGCACTAACACATGAAGTTGAGCATGCCTGTTACACTTAAAAGTGCTACCAAACACACTCATCCCAATCCGAAACATAGACGACGCATCGCTATACGCTACGACGCCGCCCTCAAACAGTATGGATGTGCGATGTCCACGAGAAAGCCGTATTGCTACAACAAACCCGCTTACCACCGGCACTAATATGTGGTTAATTAAAAACTGCACCAACGTATCATAGTAGCACGCTACTAAGACGCCAGTGGACGAAACTCCACGTATCATAGCGCTAATACACTAAGACACGAATTTCAGTATGCTGGTTACACTTAAAAGTGCTACCAAATACACTCATCCCAATCCGAAAGATAGACGACGCATCGCTATGCGCCACGACGTCGCCCTCAAACGGTATGGGTGTGCGATGTCCACGGGAAAGCCGCATTGCTACAACAAACCCGCTCACCACCGGCACTAAGATGATATGTCCAGGACACATCGGTTAGCGAGCCCAAGTTTACCTCGGACCAATTGCTCGTGAAGCAGCATACACGCCACCATAATATTCCTTTTCAAGTCCCTAAGAAGGACTAGTCATTTTGCTACAGTACTAAGAGCAGTCCGGCACCCGACCACCCCATATAATGCTTATGCATCAAGGAGACCTTCTGTAATAATGCTTTTGTATCATAGACCTTACTTTCATAAGTCATTAATATGTAGGACTTCAGCTTACGATTCTACTATTGCGATTAATGCGATTCTATTATTGTAATATATTGTAATACTATTGAAGGTCATAGAGACCTTCTATAGTATTGATTTTGTATCATAGACCTTACTTTCATAAGTCATTCATATATAGGACTCGAACCCACGACCCTACTATTGCAATGCACATTCATCATAGAGACCTTCTATAGTATTGCTTTTGTATCATAGACCTTACTTTCATAAGTCATTCTTATATAGGACTTCAACCCATGACCCCACTATTGTAATGCAAATTCATCATGGAGACCTTCCATAGTATTGCTTTTGTATCATTGAGTTTGTTATCATAAGTCCCTAATATAGGACTAGTCATTGTGCTACAGTACTTCAAGCTGTCGGGCTCCCGACCACTCCATATATATGTACAACTGCAGATATTTATCTCCAGCAGCTTCTCCATATAAGACATCTATACATGAACACCTTGCACAACTTAGGAAAATTTTCTTTTATACATGAACTCCTTCCACAACTTAGGAATTTTCTTTTATACATGAACTCCTACCAAGACTTAGACCATTTTTAACAAATTTTCTAATTATTTTATAAATGTTATTTATCTTTATTTTTATAATGTTTTCGACTTGTATTTCTATTATTTATCTTATTTTAAATATTTTTTTTAAATAAATTTATTTATTATGAAAGACAATATTTTGCCTTTAATTTACTATGTTATTGGTCTAATGTCTGAAATATATTTATATTAACTTTATGTTTATTAATGAAATTTTATTGCTTAATAAAATATATATATATATATATATATATATATATATATATATATATATATATAAATATATATATATATATATGTAGTTGTTGAACGTTCATAAGTTTTGTTTCTTTGAAAATTTTAGAAGTTGCTGTTAAATAGGGATAGTGAAAAAGTATTTTTATGATTTTATTTTGTATTCTTTGAAGTGCCCTGTATCTTAGTTTTAGCAGCATTACCCCAAATTTCTATAAGATAAAGTAAAAGCGATTTAACTAATGAGTTATAAATAGTGCAACGCATTTTTTTAGGTAGACAATGGGAAATATTGTGAAGTGATCCAGTAAGTGCCGAAAGTTTACTTTTAATGCGATCTATTTGCCTATTCCATGTTAAGTAATTGTCCATTCTCAAGCCTAGGTATTTTCGCAGGTTTTTTGTTCTAAGCGGATGTTATCAATTGTCAGTGGGTCATGTAATGGTATAGTTTTGTTCTTTGCTTTAAAAATTATGTAACATGTTTTAGAAGTGTTTACCGTTAGCAAGTTATATCGGAACCACTCAGACAATTGTTCTAGATATTCTTGCGCTTGCAAGATGATATCATGTATTTTAGATCCGAAATAAAATAGACATGTATCGTCAGCATTCAAAGTTAGATGACCATGTAGCCCTAGCTCTGCGATTTGGTTAATATAGACTAGAAATAGGAGTAGCCCAAGTATAGATCACTGCGGCACACCATGCGTGATAGGTAAGGCGCTACTTTGAAAATTATCCAGCTTCACTACTTGCGATCTATTTGATAGGTATGATTTAAATATTTTAAGAGCACTTCCTTTGATTCCGATGCTTTCAAGTTTTTCTAATAGCAATTTGTGACTTATAGTATCAAAGGCTTTTTTTAAATCGATAAATACACCTAAAGCCACTTGCCGTTTATTTATACTATCTTTTATTTTCGTTCTTAGATCGATTGTTGCGGTAATGGTGCTACTTTTGGCTCGAAATCCATATTGCTGTTCTGATATAAAGTTAAAAGAATTTAAGTAATTTTCTAAACAATTATGTATGACTTTTTCTAAAATTTTTGACATGACCGGCAATACCGATATCGGATGTGATAGTGGAGACGAACTGTCCACTATTAACAGACTCCGAGTGGTTTTCTTTAAGGTGGAGAAATGAAACTACTGTTTATGTTTATGAATGTACTGTCGAATGGGATTCGGAATGGAATATCCTTTGCATCAACCTTGCCTATATTTATATGGCTGGCTCCCTATTGATTTGCCAATGGTAACAATTAATATTTTGCCTAGCCAATTATATTGCTTATTTTATGACCAATGAAAACTATTTAAAATATACAATTATCTACGTTTCGTTTCCCGGCGTGAGACTTGTTTGTTGTTCACGAAGCTACGTCGCTGGACCGGGCTATATAAGACATGCAGATCGGTGCGCACGCGTAGTCGGCGGGCGGCGGCGGTGTGGAATACAGCTCCGGAACAGCAAGAGGAAACGAACTGCGGCGTTGGAGAAACGGCTCACCATTGGTCGACGGATACGTGACGATAGCGGCGTGTGAAGTCGGTGTGGCGCTGAATGATATTCGCGGCTGCTTCTTGTTTCTTTATAAGAACGTCAAATTATCTATATACAGTCCGCAGTATCTCAGTAGCCAAGAATTATTAGGAAATAAAATGTTTTTTTATTTATTCTCGCCTTCCGCGTTATGGTAGCAGCGGAGTATATATTATTTATTCCCGTTTCGGTTTGATTAATCTGGCTGCTACATCACTCTCCCCCCAGCGAAAGCGTACCGGAGGCTTGACGACTCGCCCGTATTTCGTAGTTTTTAAAATAGGTTTCAACTGGGTTGATGTAGATGATGAAGTTTCAAGCTTCCTCGCTGGTGGTTTTGATGATGATGATGAATCCTCTGCAGTATCCTCGTTAATAATATAGGCAGGCTTTAGTCGGTCGATCGATATAATCGTAGATTTCCTTCCGGGTATTTGTAGTTTAAAAGTCTTGCTATTTCTCTCTAATACTTTATACGGTCCATCGTAGGTAGGTTGAAATTGTTTTTTCATTGCGTCGTTTCTTACAAAAACTTGTTTGCATGTTTTCAAATCTTGGTGAATGAATACTGATTTATTATTTCTGTGTGATTGCATTTCGGTGCATTTCAACGATAAGGCTTTGTTAATTGATTCTCGAAGTTTAGTTACGAAATCGTAATCCATTTCTTGTTTGTTTGACGCTGCTGAACTGAAGAAGTCACACGGCAGCTTTATGCTGCAGCCGTAGGTTAGCTGAGCGGCGCTAAGACTAGTGTCTGCACGCGGTGTTGCTCGTAGTCCGAGTAGCACTGTAGGTAGCTCATCAATCCACTTTGTATGTTGAGATAAACGAGTTTTGAGTGCAGTCTTTAATGTACGATGCCATCGTTCGATTATTCCGTTTGACTGAGGATGGTATGCTGTTGTACGCGTCTTCTGTATTCCCATAGTTTGAAGAAGTTTGAGGAATAGGTTGCTTTCGAAATTCCTTCCTTGATCCGTTGTGATGGTTTTAGGTGATCCGAAACGAGTAATCCAATTTTCATAAATTATCTTCGCGACGGATTCGGCTGAAGTATCATCGGTAGGTATTGCTTCTGGCCATCTTGTTGTTCTGTCGATCATTGTTACGAGATAACGATGTCCTTGCGGTGAAGTAGGTAATGGTCCAACGATGTCAACGTGCAAGTGTTCGAATCTCTCCGTGGGTGGAAATGTAGCTAGACTACTTGATGTATGCCTTTGTACTTTGCATTTTTTGGCATTGAATGCATTGCTTCGCCCAGTTGCCAACATCCGCTTGCATTGCAGGCCAAAAGAATTTTTCAGTGATGAGTTTTCTTGTTGTTCTAACACCTGGATGACTAATGTTGTGCAGTGCATTGAAGACTTCGCGACGACATTCTTCTGGTATGTATGGTCGCATGGTTGTCGTTGAGGCTTCACAGTATATAGGTAGATGCGTCATTGGCATTGTAACTTGCTTGATGGACAAGTTACCTTGCTTCGATAGATGTTTTATGTTGTCACTATCTCTGTCTTGTGCTGCGGCGATCTTATGATAGTCGATTGATGTAGGGCACGTTACACTGTCGATTGGTACGCGACTGAGTGCGTCGGCAACTATGTTGTCCTTTCCACTGATGTGACGTATGTCGGTCGTGAATTCACTTATGAAAATAAGTTGTCTTGCTCTTCGTGGTGTTTCCGATAGTGATGGTTTCTTTGGAAGTACATATGTTAATGGTTTGTGGTCGGTAAAAACGATCAGGTTTCGACCCTCGAACGTTTTTCTGAAGTGCTTGATAGCCATGTAAATAGCGAGTAGCTCTCGGTCGAATGTACTGTAGTTACGTTGAGTATCGGAGAACTTCTTCGAAAAATATCCAAGTGGTTGCCATTTCCCATTGCTGTATTGTTGGAGAACTGCTCCTGCTGAGAGATCGGATGCGTCGCTGAAGATAGCAAGGGTTGCTTCGTGTGATGGGTGAGCGAGTAAAGCTGCATTTTGGATCGCAATTTTACAAGCTTCAAATGCCTTCGTGGCTTCATCGTTCCATTCGATTGACGTTTTATCTTTTTTCTTCGTGTTGTGAAGGTAGGCGTGAAGTGGTGCTTGGATTTCAGCGGCTTTAGGTATGTGTTCTCTGTAAAAATTTATCATCCCAAGAAAACGCCTTAGCTCTTCGATAGTTTTAGGTTTTGCATAATCGATGATTGCTCTGACTTTTTCGGCAGGCGGTTTTATTCCTTCCTTGCTGACGGTGAAACCAAGAAATTGAACTTCTTGCTGTCCAAATATGCATTTCGAAGGGTTGATTGTGATTCCGTTGTCTTCTAATCGCTGTAGCACGGTGCGTAGATGGGTTTCGTGCGTTTCTTTATCAGGGCTTGCAACAAGGAGATCATCAATAAATGCGAAAACGAAATCCAGTCCATGAAGTACTTCGTGTCTCTTCTTCTTTGGAAAGTTTGACCTCCGTTCTTTAATCCTGGGATCATTCTTGGGAATTCGAATAATCCCATTGGGGTAATTATTGCTGTCTTCTCTATGTCTTCATCGCGGACTCTTATTTGTTGGTAAGCTCGGTTGAGATCGATGGTGGAGAATATAGTCTTGTCTGATAGTTGATGAGTGAAATCCCTGACTCGCGGTATTGGGTAGCGGTCAGGAGTGGTAATAGAATTCAGTCTTCTGTAATCTCCACAAACTCGTAATTCTCCGTTCTTCTTCGGTACAATGTGAAGTGGTGATGACCAAGGGCTTTTGCTTGGACGGCATATTCCTTGCTCAATCATGTTTTCAAATTCCTTTCGAACTTGCTCGTATAGGTGTGGTGCGATTGGACGTGCACGACAATGAAGTGGTGGTCCATTGGTGTCGATGAAATGCTCAACGTCGTTCTTCGGTGTTAATTTCATTGAAGTTATTCTTGTGATACCAGGGTATTCTTCGAGGATTTTGTGATACGGTTGTTGCACATCTATGCTTCTTATTGTGGGCAGATTGGTTGCTTGTACAAAAGACTGAGATGCAAGATTGGTTTTCCCGTCGATGATTCTTCTATTTTTGATGTCGACGACCAACTGGTGATGTTGAAGAAAATCAGCACCGATGATTGGTTTGCTGACTTTAGCGACGATAAATCTCCATTTGAATGGTCGGCGTAGATTAAAATCAAGTTCCATTGTTTTTTCTCCATATGTAGGAATAACCGTATTGTTTGCTGCATAGAGTTGAAAATCTAGTGGCTTCAACTTCTGTCCTTGCTTCGGCGGTAACACTGAGATATTTGCTCCGGTGTCGATAAGGAAAGTAAGCTTGCTTTTTTTATCGGTGACGAAAAGACGGTAGGACTTTGCTGTTACGCTGGATCCCGTCGCATCGAGCGTACTAGTTAGTTTTCCGTATTCGTATTTTCATTTTTGAATGTACACGGTGCTGTGCATTTTCTTGCCTCGACCCCGAAACGTCGATGATAGTAGCAGTAAGGGGATCTTGATGTTGAGCTTATTCGACTTCTACTTGCAGAGCGGTTGCGACGAAAAGGTGATCTTCGGTGTTGCTGATTGCGCTAGTTGTACTGTTGCTGGTAAAAGGTATGATGCTGGGAAGCTTTGAGCGCGGCGACTTCGAATGATAGCTTCCGAATTTCTTCGAGAATAAACTGGGTATCATTGGCCTTTGTTGAAGTGCCTTCGATGATCGATATGTGTGAGCTACTGCTGTTTTCGATCATCTTGTCCGCCAGGAGTGCCAGTTCGTCGAGCTTCGTCTGCGTGCTGAATGTTTCGCTGACTGCTATTACCGATCGAATATGTGGTGGTAGGTGGTTTACCCACATTAGCCGTAGTGTTGAATCCGGAACTTTATCTCGCGCCAAAGTACGCATTTTGCGTAGGAGTTGTGTGGGTTTCTGGTCTCCAAGTTCTATTTCTGATAGAAGTTTTTGTAGCTGTCGACTGTCGGATTCTTCATATGCGGAGATCAGACGATCCTTCAGTGAATTATACTGGTCGACTGCTGGTGGGTTATACAATAGGTCCGCAATTTGTTCGATGTCTTGTTTCTCAAGTTGGGCTATCACCATCTGTGCTAATTGCGCTTGGCTCTTCTTTAAACCATTCGTTGCGGCTTCAAAACTGACGAACCAAAGTCGTGGTTTGTCTCTCCAAAACGGTGGTATTCTTAACGATAGAGATATACCGGCGATTTCTGGTTCCTTTACCGGGTTTGATGTATATGTGTTTGCCTCCTGCTCCATAATGACGGCTTGATTACACTGATTTTATATAAACTGAAGTCTTCCTTCTCGGTTCAAGTACGGGTTTGCTTCGCGGTGTTCGTGCAATAGTAGTGGTACGTCGCAGGGTGTTCCTTCTTGGTGTTCGTACCGGATCTTCCCCCTCGGTGTTCGTACGGGGTCACCACTGTGATAGTGGAGACGAACTGTCCACTATTAACAGACTCCGAGTGGTTTTCTTTAAGGTGGAGAAATGAAACTACTGTTTATGTTTATGAATGTACTGTCGAATGGGATTCGGAATGGAATATCCTTTGCATCAACCTTGCCTATATTTATATGGCTGGCTCCCTATTGATTTGCCAATGGTAACAATTAATATTTTGCCTAGCCAATTATATTGCTTATTTTATGACCAATGAAAACTATTTAAAATATACAATTATCTACGTTTCGTTTCCCGGCGTGAGACTTGTTTGTTGTTCACGAAGCTACGTCGCTGGACCGGGCTATATAAGACATGCAGATCGGTGCGCACGCGTAGTCGGCGGGCGGCGGCGGTGTGGAATACAGCTCCGGAACAGCAAGAGGAAACGAACTGCGGCGTTGGAGAAACGGCTCACCATTGGTCGACGGATACGTGACGATAGCGGCGTGTGAAGTCGGTGTGGCGCTGAATGATATTCGCGGCTGCTTCTTGTTTCTTTATAAGAACGTCAAATTATCTATATACAGTCCGCAGTATCTCAGTAGCCAAGAATTATTAGGAAATAAAATGTTTTTTTATTTATTCTCGCCTTCCGCGTTATGGTAGCAGCGGAGTATATATTATTTATTCCCGTTTCGGTTTGATTAATCTGGCTGCTACATCGGACAATAGTTTCCTGGGTCGGTTTTAAGTCCCGATTTATAGATTGGTGTTAATTTTTCAATCTTGTTAGTGTCTGGAAACTCTCCATCGATCATAAGTTTATTGAAACATTGAGCTAAGTCATGTGCTATCAAATTTTGTAGGCACTTTATTACTTTTGTGCTAATTCTGTCTATGCCACTACTAGAATTCGAATCGAGGCTTTGTATAATTTTACGAATTTCACTAGCAGTACATGGGGCTAGTGTAGAAAGTTCATTACTATTAACCACGTTTTGTGTTTTAGAGAAAGGATAAGTGGAGCTACTATGATATTTCTTATGTATTTTATCTGCTAATTGTGGTCCAATAGTTGAAAAATATTCGTTAAAAATCTCACAAATCTCGACTGTGTTATTGATTACCTTGGAATCTACAATAAGTTTTGGAGAAGCACAACTTTGTTTTATTTTGTTGCTTGCTAGGTTATTTATAGGTTGCCACATTTTTTTGGGATATTAGTATAATTTTGAAATAGTTTATAGTAGTAGGAATTTTTCGTATATTGGATCTGCTTAGCCACTGCATCTCTCTTCAACTTAAACTCTTTTTCTAATGATTCATTTTCTCGATTATTTTTGTATTGCATCCACAAACCACAAATTGTACCCCTCTGTCGGCGTGTGTGATGATTGCAGCCCATGTACACCTGTAAAAATTCCAAACAAATACTTGTTGGTAGTTCTCTTGTCGCCCACGTATATGTACGTATGAGTGTCAAGTGAATGCTTAATGAATTAAATATAAAATTCTACAACATAATTAGTAGTAAAATTAAATAAATAAAAAACAGGCAAAACGTAAAAATTACTCTCTCTAAATTAAATAAAAGAAAAATCACTACTCAGAAAAATTTGATATTTAATCAAATTTGAGAAATGTTAAATTCAACCGATAAAAATCAATTATACGAATATGTTTTCAAATGATCACGTTCTCCGACTTTGTACAATCTGCCGTCGGCTTTCGATGCTGATTTTAAATTAAATTGCTATTGTAATAATTTAAAAGGGACGCACACTACACGTACTTGATTATATTAGGTAATTTTACTAACATTTTACCTATATTTTCCTAACCCTTCAACAATGTGTGCACTGCTACTTAATGACAAAAGTAATAATAATGACCTTCAGACCTATTCAGATCAGAAAACTTGCTATCTGCGCAGGATTATAGCGCAGAAGTCTGTGTGCCAGTAGATTCAAGACCACTCACCCTCTGTTCATTCCTTCTATACTCTGATAGGACAGTGATATAAAACGACCGTAGACTAACCAGGCGCAGGTCCAACGCCTTTATACGTTTTTAGAAGCACATTGGTAAAACACAACTTTTTGACTCCAGACTGCTACTAGTATATCTGACAGTAAAACCCAATAATAACTGATGGAGGCCCGACTCGGAATTCGAACCTAGCACCACATGTGTTTAAAGAAATTTATTTTCAATAAAGACAAAAAAAATTCAGACGTAAGCTTTTGTGGATCTTATACCACGCCCGTGAGTGAGCGTTACCTTAAACGGACCAACAAAGTCAGACCCGGTGTGCGTAAAGGGCTTTACGGATTGTGTTACATGACAAGACCTAAGGTCCGCCATATCCGGAAATGACGGCTTAGGACGTACTCGAAAGCAAGCCATTTAACTATGCACCCGATTGCGGATTAAATTACGTGCAGAAAGAATCCAATAATTCTGACGCAAGATTGATAGCAACAAGTCGGGGCCAGCGTGAGAATTCAATTTATGGTGGTAATCAACTAATTAATTCATGATATGGTCCTTACGCGGTAAAATTATAGGGTGCCGTTGATCAAAACTCAACTGCGAGTTAGACAAACGCCCACCTACTCTAACGAATCCATTTTGTAAAAATGGCTAAAGGCGTTGAAAAGCGCGACTACAAGTTCTGTTCGATTGTAATCTTGTAATTTCATCGCAAAAATGTGCACGTTGAAGTTCACGCAATACTAGCAACTCGGCATAGCTATAATCGGACGCAATGATATACAAACGTCGCGGTAGAATCTTCGCGAATCGACAAACGTAAATCACGCTATGCAATAATTTCGACCAAGAGGATAAACGGTTCGCCAAAGCAATGATTGGAGAAACCTCAGAGCGTGCCTCTTCTCTTTCGGTGGTTGGGACACTGACGAAGGGTCGAGAAATTGGTTATTGGCCACTGCGCGAGTTCCAAGTGACCCCAAGAAGGTCCGTAGAACCAAAGCGGGTGGTGCATTATTTGCATCGGAGTGAGTCCACGGGATATACAATCGGCAGCGTTTTCCGTACCGGACACGTGATAAAAAAGTTCCGTGATCCTAACTTGTCTTGGATCTTGGCCACTTGGTTCGCGACAAATGTATCCCAACGGTGGGATGAAGAATGAACCCAACATAAAGCGACGGTTGAGTCAGAAAAAGCAAATATTCTTTCTATGTGAACTCTATCACTACATGCACTGGTAACTGCGGTGATAAGCTTGGCAAGGACTTATATTGCGCAAAGCTCTAGGCGCGCGAGAGAGACAATCTTACTGGAGGAGACCCTTGACTTAGAGCTAATGAGGCTGATCGAGTTTCTATCATTATTCTGGACGTGAAAATATACAACGCCTCCGTAAGCCTTCTCGCTAGCGTCTGCAAACCCAACGACAGTGATGACGCTATTTCTATCGACGTGTATCGTTTATATGACGTGGTATTTTAATTTCGCTTAGTAAAGGAAGTTCCTCTCTAAAACGTAGCCACGAACGAACAATGCTGTCAGGCAGCGGGTCATCCCAATCGCATTCACATAACCAAAGTTGTTTAATCAAAAGCTTAGCGTATAGCGCCATCGGGGCTACGAAACCCAGACATCCCATAATATATAGCAACGCATGACAGCATTGTACGCTTTGTGCACGTTTCTGCGGGCGGGTTTACCTTAAGGCTAAACACGTCGGACTCCGGTGACCAACACAAACCGAGCACCTTGTGCGTATCAGAATCGTCGAATTCTTTTATCGCCGAAAGGCGGTGTGATAGTGGGTTTGTATCCAAAACCGTACGCGAATTACTATTCCACTTGACGAGATCGAATTAACCCGATTTCATGAGCTTCGACCGAGTACACAAAATCATTCATATATAAACCACTCTCAATTGCCCTCTTAGCTTTAGGATTAAAGGGACCCTCATCAGAGGCGAGCTGTTTCACCGTGCGTAGCGAATAAAGTGTGCTCGACTTTAAACCAAAACAAACGCGATTAAATTCAAACACCATTAGAGATTCCTTTGGGTCAAAGCGATATAAAATGCATTGAAATCGATGGTCGCATTCACGGACCCCTATGAAAAGAAACATTTGGCGAATATCGGCGGATAATGCAATACAAACGAAAATTTGCTATTATATTAAATAAGTTTCCCTGCAAATTTTTCTCACTATAGAGAATATCGTTAAAAGAAAGGTGAGTGCTAGTTCTAGCACTAGCATCGAGCACTACACGTAACTTGGACGTAAGTTTGTCTTCCCTAATGACACCGTGATGCGGTATGAAATACGACGGCGTGTCTTCGTAGTTATCTAATTTTGGAGTCGCAAGTGATATGTAACCCTCCCTTATATATTCAATAATGACACCGTCATAAGCTTTTTCCAATCTGGGCGAAGCAAGCATCTTGCGCTCCAAAGAATAGAAACGTTTTACCGCTATTTGACGCGAGTCATCGAGAGACAAAATATCCTCTTTAAAGAGTAGCGCTACACTATATGGATCGTCGCGATCACCAACGGTCGTGCGGATGTAAATTTCCTCGCATAATTTATCATCTGGGATAATTATAGGTAGAACATTCACCTCCTCCATCTTCCAAAATTTATACACTATATGGATCGTCGCGATCACCAACGGTCGTGCGGACGTAAATTTCCTCGCATAATTTATCATCTGGGATAATTATAGGTAGAACGTTCACCTCCTCCATCTCCCAAAATTTACGAACTAACGACTCGAGCGGTTAGACAGCCATACAATAGGAGGTTGCTGAAATATTATCCATAATAGGGGCGGAACCAACGATAACATAGCCCAAGACGGTATCCAGTGCGTAAGGCGCGGTATACGAGGAGTTTACCCTGACCTTATTGTGTAACAAAAGATGAGGGAAAACCGATGCTCTACCGAGCATGTCTATATCTCCGGGAACGGCGTAAGTATCGTCTGCCAGAGTCAAATTCTCAAAAACAATCATTGCTGAGGTGTCGACCGAGACGGTTGGCAGACGCTCGGTGACTTTATCTGCTACTAATGCATTTATATTAAAGTTAATACTATGATCTAGCCAAAAATAAAATTTCAAATTTATAGAGCCCTGCGTATTTTTATTAGTACCTCCAATACCTCTGACTACGGGACATGAAGGTGTCTTATTTACTAGCAATCCTAAACGCTGGCAACATTGTCGTGTTATGAAGCTAGTCTGTGATCCGCTGTCTAGCAATGCACGAACACCCGCCCGTATCGTAGCTAGGGATTCTCATGGAAACGAACAAACGTTTCCACGAGAATCCTTACCTACGATACAGGCTGTACCCAGCAACACGGTGGAGGGAGACTGCGTTCCCGTATTCGACAGTGAGCAAAGGGCGACGTCACCCGGTCAACCGTTATTCTTTAGTATGTGTAGTTTCCTTATCCGATTTACTCGACGCGAATATGTTTTCACTTTCGAAATGTAATAACATGTGACGTCTACTGGTGCACTTGTTACACACGGAACTAGAATTGCATTTAGCAACTAAATGTCTATCGCTTAGGCAATTTAAACATAAGTTGTTCGTCTTTACTCTTCTATAACTATCGCTGGGTGAATGTTTACGGAAGGTCGCACAATTATACAAATTAACGTGTTGTTTATTCTTACATAGAACACAGGCGCTATGAGGCGATGTCGGCGCAGCGGTTACGTACGTCAGAGACCCAGCGGTTCTAGTTGATGAGATCGATCTGCGCTCGACACATTTCTTAATTTCTTTTTAATATATTTAATAAAAAAAATTTGACATTCGAGGAACGCTGTATCACTTTAATTTGACCTCGTATAAAGGAAGCTAACCACCGGCGTCCAACTACCGGCCAATCGCCATCACCTCCTTGTTCTCCAAAACAATGGAATCCATTGTAAACTGCCAGCTCATGAGGTACCTTGAAGATCACCAGCTGATTAGTGACCGCCAATACGGTTTTCGCCGTGGTCGGTCAGCTGGTGATCTTCTGGTCTACCTAACTCACAGATGGGCGGAGGCAGTAGAGTTCAAGGGGGAGGCATTGGCCGTTAGTTTGGACATTGCGAAGGCCTTCGATCGGGTTTGGCACAAAGCGCTTCTTTCGAAGCTCCCTTCCTATGGGCTTCCCGAGAAATTGTGCGATTGGATCACCAGCTTTCTTGCAGATCGGAGCATCAAGGTCGTTTTAGACGGTGCAAGCTCCGATTGCAAGCCTATTAATGCTGGTGTTCCACAGGGCTGCGTGCTATCGCCAACGCTGTTTCTTCTGCATATCAATGACATGTTGCATACCCGTAACATTCATTGCTATGCAGATGACAGCACTGGTGATGCTCTTTACACCGGCCGAGCCAATATTTCTCGGGAAAACGTCTCCGAATGCCGGGACAAACTTGTGTCTGAAGTCGAGTCTCTGCTGGACAGAGTCTCGGATTGGGGGCGACTAAATCTAGTCCAGTTTAACCCCCAGAAGACACAAGTTTGCGCGTTAACCGCTAAAAAGAACCCCTTTGTCGTATCCCCTCAGTTTCAAGGCACTCCCCTTGTTGCCTCAGCCAGTATCGGAATCCTCGGCGTCGACATATCGAGTGACGTGCAGTTTCGTGGTCACTTGGAAGGGAAGGCCAAATTGGCCTCTAAAAAGCTTGGCGTGCTCAGCAGAGCGGGACAGTATTTCATGCCGGCACACCGCCTGCAACTTTACAAGGCGCAGGTTCGGCCGCACATGGAATACTGTTCCCATCTCTGGGCTGGGGCTCCCCAGTACCAGCTCCTTCCACTTGACCGCATCCAGCGCAGAGCGGCTCGAATCGTCGACGACCGAGTGCTTTCCGATCGGCTCGATTTACTGGCGCTGCGAAGAGATGTTGCATCTCTTTGCGTATTTTATCGCATCTATCACGGGGAGTGCTCTGAGGAATTGTTCGGATTAATCCCAGCCGCCAAATTTCGTGAACGCACTACACGGCAAACGTCCCGATACCATCCACACCATCTGGATGCTTGGCGGTCCACCACTGTACGTTTCACAAGGAGTTTTCTTCCACGTACAACCTCTCTGTGGAATAGTTTACCACCGGCGATTTTTCCGGACCAATACGACCTGGGGACCTTTAAGAAAAGAGCTTACTCCTTTCTAAAGGGCCGGCAACGCACCCGCAATTCTCGTGGTGTTGCGATTGATCATGGGCTGCGGTAGTCACTTAACATCAGGTGAGCCGGATGCTCGTTTGCCCCTCCTTCTATAAAAAAAAAGCTAAGGAGTCGAATGACGGTAACTCAGATTTCAAACGCACGCACGGTGTCCGAGTCTAGCGTCTATAATACGATATGTAGAAAAACAAAGTCCATAAGGTCATTAAATTTCAGGTTTTTGAGCGCAGCTACCGATGCTACCAATTTATCTAAAAACTGCTCTAAGCCAATGATGTTTGCCTCAACCTACCACTCAATTTACTAATTAAATAATACAATCTTTGAGCGTCCCATAACGATGGATTGTTATGTAAAGTGTTTTGAAAGTTATTAATAAACTACGGCCAAGTTTTAATATCTCAATTGAATACAGGAATATCTATGGGGGGCAATCTAAGTGATTCACATGGGCGTACCTGAATTTCTGGATTTGCTTCGCTCTGGGCAGGAGACTGTAAGAGCTTTGCCGTCTTTTTTATGCGACACAACATATCTTCAAGTGATAGAAGTGATTGATACTTCACTGTATACTTAGGGTCAATTTGTAATTCTTAACTATTAATTTTGTCTAATATATTTTCGTAATCCGATCTCAAAGAGTCCACTGTTTCGATTTCACATAAAAACGTTTCCCGCACTTAATCTACGTTAATATTTTTTTATGTGATCACTTATGTATTGTATACGTGAAAAAAGTACGTCTCTCTTGGCTTAAAGAGTTTTAAGTTTAATTTCATTTCCACTGACTGCCATCTTGAATCACTCTTATTAATATTAGATTATCACGAGCAATATCGTACAACGTTGGAAGACGAATACTTCACAATGCGCTACTGTCTAGTCGTGCCGTATCACGACGTTAAATTGAACACTTTGTGAGTACTATTTTTTCTTGCGTGAAGGTAAGTTGCAAACAAATGAGATAACACACGCGTCGACTAGGTAGGAATTTAGAACTCATATAAATGTTACAAATAGCGGAATATGGTGAACAGAAACTAATCGAGTTTAACTATTTAAATAAATAAGTAGCTACCTATGCGAATAAACTAACCAAAATTTAAATTTAAACTGAACAAAAAACTAAATAAAATCTATTCAATATTAAATTAGAGTGAGTTGTCCAAGGAATTGGTTCAACAGTTTGACTCGATGAGGCTACAGGGCATCAGTTCCAAATCCGCTCAAATGACCAGTAAATGGTTGGGCTGCGGGCCTAGGAGTTCCCGAGTTTGATTCTCAGGTCGAGCCTTGACCCTACTGTGCGAGATGTTATACTACGTGGACTGTATACGCGGATGGCTTCTCATGCCTCAACAAGTTGGCGGACGTGGTATGCGACAACCTTTAACCACGCAATCGCTCTTCCAAATCTATTGCTAGCCAAGATTAGGATGGAATTCTACTTGAGCCAATAAGGAGAAACAAAATGGGGCCGGTTAGTTAATGAAAAAAAGACTCAAGTAGCAAATAATTGGAGACACACTTACCGGGGTGTGATTCTGATGCTGCGGACGACGCTTACGTTGCGGTGGTGTGTTGAAAAATAGGAGCTGGCGCGACGTGAGGTGGTTTCTTCTGGGGCGCCCCAGAGATGCGATCCAGGCTGGCGGTGCGGAGCAAGAGCGGTGCGCGACGATATCTCACACTATGTGAGGCGGTTACTTCTGGGGCGTGACTGCCCTAGGTGGTGCGGTTCAGACTAGCGGCGCGTGGCAAGAGAGTGCTCGAGGGCCGTGCGCGAACCTTTATTGGCTCGGCTTTACCACGAATTCGCCTGGGTGGGCGCGCGTTTCATTGGTCGAAAGAATCGCGTCACCTTTTAGACCCCACCCCTTCAGTGTGTACGGAAGGGATATGAGAATACAGGAAGGACAGACACTTGGCATAAATCATTTCCATATAACCATTAGTTTTCGTTTCAATTACTTTTATTTAGGCTAGAGAAATTCGAGAGCAAATTAGGGGTTACATTATAGTTGTAATTTTGTTGTTGCCCTATTCGTTTTTTGGTTCACTTACGGATCCGTTTATTTGTTCTTTCATTTGATTGTCTGATTGACCGACTAATTGAATGTTTTTATTTAGATTAGTGTCTTTCTCAGTCTTCACGACGGTTTAATTTCAAAATAAATCATCATCACTTATCGAAAGTACCGATTCCACGCGAACGAAGTCGCGGGCACAGCTAGTTTATAATATAGTTTAATAGTTGCAAAATCAGTAGGATACGAGTACCTTTAACAGGTGGGCGTGAATGAAAAATGTGATGAAAGTGAGGGTAATGTAGGAGAAATCTAATAGATGATTTTATTTTCGTTTAAAACTTCCGCGCGCACCTCTTTTTACCTTGCACCCCTGGACACCTGCCTTGTTTGACTAAAGGATAACCCACGACCGGGCCTCCAAAAAGGATTGCTACCAAGGGCACCAAAAATTAACCTCTAGATCATTTTTATGTAGTTGACTGTCATAACTCTTACTTTAATTTTTATCGCCGTTTCAGGCCACGCTGCAGCTATACTATGATATTATTCATCGGGGGTAGGACCATGACATCACAGACTACCAGCATGAAATAGCAACATACAGAAAGCTGCTATGTGTGACAAGAATTGATAGCGAGGATTTCGTTCCTAGGGATTACGACGCATTTGCATTTTGATTGTTTATTTAGAATAAATGTAGCTGTCTGTGGGCTACAGCATCCACTTGATGTCGGGTGGTTTTTATACCCGTTTGTTAAACTTATAAAGTTAAAAGGTAATAGATATACCTCCAGCTGCGTGTTGGCAGTCGTTACATGTTTTTGAAAAATTCCTATTATTTCTTAGTCACGCAAGATTTTCTATCGATGTTATGCCTCACCGCTGAGCACGTGAGAAATCATCCCACAAAACTAACAATTACTTTTGTGCCACCGGGGACCGAACCCGGGCTGCTCGCGTACAGTGTAACTTACGACGAGCGCTTCACCTCTCTTTTGTCAACCACTCGAGTAAAAAAACAGTCGCACTTTTTATTTATTTTTCAATAATAGCTGTGTCTAGCAAGGATTTTAATGTCTCTTTTTTTTCAGCAAATCTCTACAGGCACGAACATCAATCTACCAAAATTTTATCGCAATCAAATGGATCGTATAGATTATAATGACACAGAAAACGAACAAACATGACGAATTTTTTGTCAAAATCTTCGCGGGCGTGTGCTATTCACCAAAGTTTTATCGCAATCATATGAACAGTATAAGAATGCATAGAATATGAACAAAAAGCAAGAAACATATATTGTTTATTTTTGCCAGAAACTTTTACAAGCGCGTAGATAATACTCACAAAGTTTCATCATAATCGGATGAATAATTTAGAAATACGTATAGAAGACGAAAAAACAAAACAATATTCATTTTTATATCATGTTATATAAAGTTATACCAAAACGCGAAGAAGTGGATAAATCTTAATGCGTATCATTTGTCATCTTCACACTTGGCGGCAAAGTCAATCCTACCATAATAAAGGTTGTAAATCATTAACCTACTTGCTCAGCTCAGACCAATAAAGGAATATAGCTGGAGGGCTGCGTACATGCTCAACTTTTTGACACGTACTCTTGCATATATCATTCTTTTTTTGTTAAAAATGGTAACAACACAGTCCACCTGAAGGTAAGTGGATGCTCTGGACTATGTTCAACTCCTTTTTTTATTAGCCTTACTACCTACCTTACTAGGTGATAGGAAATCCTCACCCTCAAATATGCGCCTGCGCCTGCAATACTCTGTTTCGGGCTGAAGGGTACAGAGAGCTAGTGTACCGACTGAGGCATTCCATCTTGTATAGTCTCCATGAGTGTCTACAAGTAGCCATTTACCACTTAGTATATGTCAATATATACATCACTACTATATAAGGTTAATAAAATATTAAAGGTGAATATAGCATAGAGCACCCTTACCTATGGTATGGAATAGGAAGCTATTATTGAGTAGTGTGTGTAATTTTTGTTAACCTAAAATGTAAGTTAAATAAAGAACTGAGTAATATGGAAGTAATGTCAATTATTTTTATTCATAAAGTTATTGATAAATCAAGAATGATACAATGTTTACTGTATATTGTTTAAAGTTAATTAGCGTTACAGCCTATGTACGTCCCACTCCTGAGTACAGGCTCATTTCTGAGAGAGTTTTAGGACAAAGAATGATCCGCTGAATATGTTGGCGAACTGCACATGTTTTCGAAATATTTTTTTCTTATTCCTCAGAGATGTAGGTTTCTTCGCGATAATTTTCTTCACCGCCGAGCATGCGATAAATTAGCATATAAAATTGCAATAAACAATTTCATTGGTGCTGGAAGAGATCGAACCCCATTTGCTCGCGTACTGTGAATTTTACTGCGAGCGCTAACCATCTGAGCTACAACAGCTCTATTTAATAAAATTTAAAACCATGATCGTGTTTGCAAATTATTTCAGGTATGTGTGTGTTTTTATCTTCAGACCTATGTTCAGCTGTGGGCCTGTGTTGTGGGTGTAATAATAATATAATAATGTACGTGTTCTTACAATAACTTGTGCGTGGTTTTGGTTTGGTTTAGACATCACTTCAAATCTACCCGTCGCCGTCTATCTTTCTTTGTTGGTCTGAGCCTACATGTGCGTATACGAAATTATGTATGAAGTTATCAATTTATCAAATTAGCCACCGAAGCGGCGTTGCACTACGAGCACTCACTTAAACCTATCATGGAACCGAGGTCGCAAAAGAATAGCTTTTATTTAAAGATGAGAACAAAGAGATGGCAATTTGTTTTGTTTTAGCTAATGTTAAATAAACTCACTATATTCATCTCCGGTAGGATTCACGCCTTACTTTATTAGTATAAATGTACCTTATTTATTAATTAAACAATTTATGTACGTGTTTTGGACCCATATCAAGTGATAATCAGGGTACTATTTATAATGCCCGGACAGATGACAAGTAAAATTGGGCTACGTAATTAACACTGATTTTAATTTCATTATTATTTATTATACTGTCTGATCATAAAATAACCCATGTTTTATTACTCTGCTTAGTAAGTAACGGACCTCATTTATAAGTCCATTCAACTTAATTATTTTAATAGCTTTTATCCCATCAAAAAAATAAATGTGAAATGAGAGCCAAGTTCAATATTATGATATATGCCATGGTTAATGACTTTAACACTTTAAGGCTACAGTCTTTTAAAGTTGACTCACATCGAATCATTAGCGCCACTTTGATTTCTTTTTTTACAGCAAATTATTGTTTCAGAGTAAAATATTTTGATAACACATAAATACCCAGATTATAAGTAATGGCTAAATTTTTTTTTGGTTCATCTATGTGGTCTATGTTAGATAAATCAAACGGTAAATAGAGCTCTCTCGCACCCAACGCAATTTCGAGCTTTGTTCGTGTACCATTATAAGGCAATCGATAATAAAAAGGCGAAATCTATTCAGCGCGTTAATAGCTAAACATCTTCATCTCCAAAATGCGCTGTTTCTTTTTTTCTAAATATCTTTCATTGTCTTAAATAAGAGGTCTCAATTTCGTTAAATTTCGCTGTTTTCGCCTCATAAAAAACTATTTGTTTCATAGCAATAGCTGAAAATATTTATGCTATAATTATTTTTTTCTCAAGGGCAGGTGTTTAATTAGACAAATATTAAAAAATAATAATTTAAACCACTTTATTTCAAAATTAATAATTATTTCGATCGACCTATAAAATATTGACTTTATAAACAATAATTGCGGGCAATATTCCTTAGTAGCCGCTGAGCGGCTGTAGCGTTTAGACGTCTTGTCTGAGCCAAATTTTTGCACTTCCTCTCGCTCTAACATTCCTCTTTCTCTCTCTTTCCCTAATCTTGGTTGCGCATTGTTACGAATTGAAATTTGCTCTACTTTATTATTTTTTGCATATAATTCTTTAAGGGTTTATAAATCATTTTGTATTTGTTTTATAACTTTTAATTTCGATATGGACCATAAACGTAAAAAATATGCTTGTACCAGAAAACGAAAATTGAAATCAAACGTTGAAGCAATGAACAGAAATAGAATTCAAAGGTAAGTTTTTTGTGTTTCATAGTAAAATAGTTAACAACGTGCATATGTGTGAGCACTTGGTTAAATATTAGGTATATAATTAGGTAGGTACTTTTAAGAATAGTTTATAAATGAGTTGCATATTTGTAATGCATATAGGTAAATGCTATACAAAGTTACATTATACTTTAATGAGAAACTATAAATATGTGTGATAGTGGACTGTTTGTACTTATATAGAAATTATTTTGAGTTTTTTTTTAATCTATTTTAGTATTTAGAACTACTTGACGTACTTGACGGATTTTCGATAGTGTCATCGACTTATTACGAAACCCTCAGTGCACGACTCATTCTAGCACTTGCCAGATTCATTTGAATAATCAATAATACGAGTACATGTTATACAGGTTCTAGATGATTATCTTTTAGAAACCTTTTCAACAAAACAACAAAAATTATACAAACTTAAAATATTTTTTTTTGTGTAACGAATTTTGTAATAAAAGCATGGAACAAAAATAGATACGAGGTAGAAAATCTGTATGTGAAAATTTGTTAGCTAATTATCAATAATCCTGTATATTAGATAAATTGATACTGGAAAATCTTAGTAGAGCAACTTTCCACGCTACAGCCAGAAAGATAACTGCGGTGGCGGTACATGAAGTGGCGGGGCAGGGAGGGTGTAGATGTGTCACCAGAACGCAATTTTTCTGTTTTGCTCTGAAAGACTGGGCTCTTAACGACAAAAGAAGTATATGAAAACTAGCCAAGTCAGACCTTAGGAAATATATTGTCGTAAGTTATAAGAAGAAACGATATTTATGTTGTTATAAATACATTTCAGGGCTGACCATTGAACTTGGCACCCATTTAGATCTCACTTCTTTTGTCGTTGAAGTCATTAACCTTTTGAGCGCCAAAGTCGTCTATACGTGACCAGCACCCGCGTGCCCTGAGCGCCAACGACGTCTATAGATGACAAAAAACCCGGCCCACAAAAATATGAAATATAGACATTGGAAAATTATTACTGGTATTTTAATTCTACACCCCTCAAAAAAAGAATAACCCAGCAACATGTGAGTATAAAAAACAAGTCTTCTAGAGCCACAAGTACTAAGAAACATTGAACTAAAAAAAAATGGATTTTTATCTAAGCAAATACTATGTCCAGCACGCCAAAGTCGTCTATGTTAGACCGCTAGTGTTGTAATGCGTTAGCCATAAATTTATTGAAAACTATTCAAAATTAAGCTCAAACGTGTTATTTTTTTCTATTATTATTGATATTTAAATAAAACAAAAGGTTAGAAATATAAAACTATAATTAGCTACATGAATTTAAAAAAAAATAACAAATTATCTTCGCATAATAAATCTAATATCTCAACTCCGGCGCATCCCTAGCGCGACATCGAAAATCAGTTCACTGGGCGCCGTGGTCAAGTATAGACGACACACTGATGACGTCATAAGCGATTAGCGGGAAAATTAGTGCAGTGCAACATGAACGATTCCTCAGAACTCATTCGGATTTTGGAAAGCGTCGACGATGATGAATTTTCGGAAATTTAAAATTATCGTGAAACCAAAGTTTTTCGTTTTCGATTAACTCTACTCAATGAGGTAGGAATACACTTTATAGTCTTTTTTACGGTTAATTTCTTTTTTATAGCATAGGGTAATAAACGAGCACACAGTCCACCTGATGGCAAGTGGTTGCTGTGGCCCATAGACATTGTGGAATGCCTCGTTTCCAGTAAAGAGGGTCTCCGGTTCTCTACACTTACCATACGAAACACAGCAGCATTAAGCTACTATTTGATGCCGATATTCCGTGAGAGCGTGGTTCTTCCCCGGTTGAGCCGACCCATTCGTGCTACAACTACTAACTCCCGTAATATAACTGCAGCATGGCTCTACCACGTTAGAAAATTTGCTTTGGCCAGCTAAACATTTATGTTTTATTATTCCATAAGATTTTTATTATTTTAAGACTAATATTACCTATAATTTATTAATTATTTTTAATTGTTGTTTTCTATATTAAGTACTGATTGAGTTAAAGACCAAGATTTTAATATTTTATGACTAGACCTAGTGCAAATAATTATTTACAATTGTTGAATAATTATGTACCCTTTGTTGATTTCTGTAATAAGTACTGATTTTTTTATTCCATGACCAAGATTTTAATATTATAAGACTGATTTTTCTAGTGCGAATAATTACCTATATACAGTTGTTGATTAGTGAATAATTACGTACCTTTTCTATTTTAATAATATAAAATTACAAATAATAAATGTGTTTTCTTTACTTAAGGTATGAAGAGCAATTTTCATTTTGTGTTGTGCGATTTTCTTTCTCAATCTCAAAATCATTTAGCAACATCAGTATCATATGAAACCCTTTTCCTACCCGAAACCTAAACCACAACAAAAACCTAAAAGTCTTACCCTTTATCATAAGAGCGTAAGACTTTTCTTCTGTGATTCACTTGGCCTACGCCTTGCCATAAAATATTTTGAATAGATGTCTGTATATTTTGGTTACATCGATTTTGAAATCGATACACAACGTGCGACACGGCTACATCTCTAAGAAAGTTTCAAAAAGAAAGGTCAGCTACGCCGTTGTCGTCCAGTCGTGACAGTGACGTCATCACGACGGAGAGTAGTGTTGTGGTTTACTACTATTTTATTGTTATTGTTTGTTTTTTATTTATGTACAAAGTACATATATAAAAAGAGTGGAAGACAGCACAAGATTAAATAAAACATACCCGATTGTAAAGAGTCATTTATTGTATAAAAAACCAACAAAAACAAGTTATTTTGTGTTATCGATATATCAACTCTTGGCAGCACTGTTTTTTTCGTAGGTATTTTTGTTTACTTTTCGCTTTGGCGTACAGGACACGGTAGTGAGTTTTTGGCGTGGCGCATAAAAGGTTAACCAAGGCACACTCTTATATCATAATATTGAACTTGGCTCTCATTTCACATTTATGTTTTTGATGGGACATCACTACTTTTTGTACATAAATTATTAGTAGGTACTTATTTATAATAAAATTAATACCAAATGTTTTTTTGTTAAACTGCTGTATTTTCTACGTTTACGGGGTATAATTGTCTTTTTGTGTCATTTTATATATTTTCTTATACCTTTGATATGTTTGAGTGAATTGCCTATTCAGTATCCGGAATTTTTTTCACGCATTTTCTGTTTATAATTAATTTGGCCAAGTCGTGGCGGTATAACGTGCGCAGACGGTTGTACTCTACAATAGAGCCTGCAAGTGACTTGCAAGTGGCTCTCTTGTGACTTGATTTAACTTGGATCTAAATTGAAAATATGTACTCCATCTAAGGTTTTAGCTCTAGAGAGTCCAACGTAAGCCTGCCCTCTACTAAGTATATTTTATTTTATTTGGAACACCAACAGCATATAAACGTAACATGGATACAAATTGGACATTTCGACTAAGCCTTTTACAGGTATTCACATATGCTATATATATATATATATATATATATATATATATATATATATATATATATATATATATATATATATATATATATATTACTTAATATCTGAAACGGCGATCGCATGGAATAAGCAGCTTCCATCGGGAGGCATTGGAATAATTCGGTGTAGGGTAAGTGTGTCACCCATCCGTAATTCTATTGTAAGACTCTTTGTACAATATACGTAATAAAAAGATAATTATTTAATTTTTACGTAATAAAAAGATAATGATTACATAACAAATTACCTGTTATCTAATGAATTCTCGAAAAAAATTTGTTACCATACCAAAAAAGTATCATTCTCATTCATTCAGAGTTAGGTATACATACCTACTTATAATTATACTAAAATTATATTAATTTTTGATTTAAACGATTTCCTCGTACTTACTAAAAGAATTGTAATAATAATATAACAAATATATAAGTATTTTTTAAGAAAACCTATTAATTCGTAGCATAAATCGCCACCTCATAGATCAGATATGGAGAGACAACCAGACAGAAAAACGGCGCTCGCGTTTATGAGCGCTGCTGCCAGTGCCACCTGCCACTCGCTCGGACCTCGGACACGTTCGCGTCAAGGTTTTATCGCACCGCTCCCACCCTGCTCCTCCGGCGGCATACCGCGCGCTGTGTACATGTTCCTAATAGAATCAATTAAGTGAAAAATTATAATAAAATAATAAAAATTTATCAGTTTCTGATTTATTCCTTTGTATTCACCTAATTACCTATCTGTATGCCAAATTTGAACTTTCTAGGTCATCTGTAACTGGGTTAAAGTTTTGATATATAGGTCAGTCAGTGATAAAAATGACGATTTTAGATGTTAATATCTAAATAACAGTTTGAGATATGTTTACGAAATTTGAAGTCTCAATATATGTGCCGAATTTGAAACGTTTATGTGAAATAGTTTGAGTTTTGAGGGGGTCAAAAGTGGCTCCAAATGGTTCGTGTAGTATTATACACGGTACGGCTCGCCGTTCTGCTTGAACTTGGCTTGACACGCTACCGCGTGTCTAGATCATATTGCCTACTCAAATTGGTCACTTATCAAACTGTCTGTATATTATGAATAATGCCCTATTAATCACTCGGTCCATAACAGAGTTTGTACAAAGGCACTACATATACAAAACTCTCACATTTACCTGTTACTCTGAGACACCTGCGCACTTCTACACAATCCTCTCGCTTCTTTGACACCCTTGTACCTCATATACATATATGTATTCTCGTCGATTAAAAAGGGGGAATACATGTCATAGTTGCCACACTTGGGGTTGGCGACCAGAGTGTTTATTTTTTATTTTTAGTCCTTCTAATTTGTTCGATCTACTAATTTGTTTCACTCTGTGGCCTCTTACATTACCCACGGCATGATATGGGGTAGTGAATATTCTTACAAGGCCCCTTCATAGTTTAAAAATAATAAAAATATAATTATATTGTAGATAAAATAAAATTTTACGCATAACTCTAATAAAAAATTATGTAAAAAAAAACTTTGTAAAAAAAATCATGGCCGATCTATTACCACTTTAGATTACTGACCCGTCTTATTAACGTATCATATGTTGACGTCATTTCTCAGTCAGACCTCAGCTTACTGACCTCAACAATGCCGCTAACGGATAGGCCTTAAAACAAAAATAGACAAGGCAAAGGTAAATTTTAACAGTTACGTAATAAATACTCATTATTATATCACGCTGGGGTGGGTTAAAAAACTTTATATTTATTATATAAAAACATTAAAACTCTTAGATTTTCTAACGTATATTGGAAAATGGTAATCTGGAGCAAGTAGCCATGCAGAATACGCTTTTCTTATACAAAGCGTTCTCACTATTGGTCTTGCTCTACTCAAATTTACCTTTATGACGATAGACTTTTAGATTTTCCGGTTAACGACATTTATTCTTATCACTTTTGCATTTTCTAGTTTAAAGTAAAATAAGCTTTATGTTAACATAACGTTTTTTTACACTAATGCTGTTGTGTTTTGGAATAATAGTCTAGAAAACCAGAGCTTGACTGGTAGAGAATAAATATGCATTAATTCCGCCTGTATAAACCATTACGTGTATATGAACTTTTATTAATAAATAAATATATTATGTAAGTACTTAAAAATACTGGTACCGTAGTCCATTGGGGTGACAATGAATATAAATTTAATTCTTAATCCCTATAGATTAGGTTATCCATGGAATTTAGTATCCAGTTACATCAAACGGACTGTGTATTCGTTTATCATCCTTACTACATATCTTAAAAGTCATCTTGTTTACAACAAAATCATTTTTGTGTAAATTCGGACAGATAACTTGTGTTAGTCTTAAAATTAGATCCAAGGTTAGGAAATTAATTCCAAACGAATATAAAGCTCACCGTTCGTTGTATAAATTGAATTTTACGGTTTGTGATTCGTCACTTTAAAACTTCAAACAGATTGCGAGGACTCGCTCGGAACGTTGAGTGGAGCGCATTGAGATGTTTGACATGAAAATAATTATATACCAGATTTAACTTTGTTGTAAGGTACCTTAAAATATTTAGATTGTGCTTTTACATTTCTTGAATTATTTTCTTATAGAAATAAGGGTCAACAACGAGCACGAAGTTCACCTGATGCTAATAGGATGCTGTGACTACAGATATCTTTTTTTTCACACGGGGAAATGCCTCCGCAAACCCACCTCGCAAGGGCGAGGATGGGTTATGTCGGACTAGCGCCGACTAAAACCCTGTAGCGACATGACAATGATAATATGTAACCTGAAACTAACTGCACCTGCGCAACCCCCTCGCGGCCAGTCGTCTCTAGCGTCTCGCCAATGCGCCCGTTTATAATTAAGTGCGGATTTCAGTCATAAATGTAAACGTGTCGTATTCATAAAATAAACCGTCTCGTTAAACCAGTGACTTTTATTTATCATCCTGATTTGATGCAGGGACGCTCTAATTCATACACACATAGTAAAAAAGCGACCTGTACAACCCCATGGTGTTCTTCGTCGTATATTGGCAGGGCCACGGGAACGCTTTCGTACTCATCCGCGGCCCTATCGGTGTTGGCCGTCCCATGGCAGCCCCTCCTCGGGAGAGGAACATTCCTCCCCCATCTCCTTCTCAGGAAAGGCGCACCAAAACACATGGCGCGCTCTCTTTCGCGGCCTCCAACTTTACATACGCAACAGATGCCCTCGTGTCCGATGTGCGAAGGCCATGAGGCCAGGAAAAACGAGCACTCAGAATTACAAGCCTTCCTGACCCCAGCGACGGGTCTTGTCTATGGCTCCGCCACCGACCAGGATTCGGCTGCGGAGGGTAGGGAGAGCGGTGCCTGGCAATATCGACACTCCTCTCCCCCCCGCACCACCACCGTATCAATTAACGGTGTGGCCCCTTCAGAGTGGTGGAGGATAGGCCGAGTGGTGGTACCAACACTCCTCACGAAGGCCCCACTCTCACCACAGCCCACCAACACACATTCGAAGTGGGCTTTCCGGCCCCATCCGGCCACAACCGAAGGGGGCTACTAACCCACCCCCCCCGCCATGACAAGGCGGAAACCTGTTTGGGAGGGATGGCTTTAGACATTTATGTATCTTGGTTAAGAATCAAAATGCCGATATGTTGTCACCCCTAAGGTCTAAGATGGAATGCCTCGTTTCCAGTAAAGAGGTTCTTTAGTCATCTATACTCACTATATAAAACAGTAACATTAAGCTGCTATTTTACTCTGGTATTCTATGTAAGCGTGGTACTTCCCCGGTAGAGCCAACCTAGTCATGCTATAACATAGCTGCAACATGCCTCTACCACGTATATCAATATAAAATAAAATACTAAGTAATTTAAGAAATTACAATAAATTTATTTGAAGGGCGCAATTATGAATTTTGTCTAACTGCATGTAAATAATATGTCAATATCCTGTGAGATGATATTAATATAGCGTATAGCACTTGACAATGGTGCATTCTGTCATGTTATGTCTCCCAACGGATAGGTGTTAAGATGAACACGGACAAAGCGAATGTCATACCTATGCCGATGGTTATTGGGAGCACTAAGCTCGAAGTAGTTGACAAGTATGTTTACCGGGGACAAGTAGTCCGACTAGGTAAGTCCAACTTCGACCGAGAGATCAATCAATGGATTCAACTCGGCTGGGCAGCGTTCTGAAGATTGCGACACATCTTCTCGTCAGGCATACCTCAAAATCTCAAAACTATAACAACATCAGAAGACTAGACTGCGCGACGTATGAGGAAGCTCAAAGTAGCTCAGCAAGTTATGGAGAGGACTATGCTCGGGGTTTCTGCGCTTGATAAACTTAGAAATGAGAATATCCGCAGTAGAACCAAAGTAACCGACATAGCCCAACGGATTAGTAAACTGAAGTGGCAATGGGTCTGCCACATACCTCGAAGAACCGATAACCCGATGGGGAAAAAAGTTTCTAGAGTGGTAGTCTCGTACCAGTAGGCGAAGTGTAGGGTGTCCCCCCACTAGATGGAGTGATGACCTGGTAAGACATGCAGGAAGTCGATGGATGCAGGTCGCTCAGGACCGTGCTTTGTGGCATACCTTGAGGAAGGCTTGTATTCAGCAGTGGACTTGTGAAGGGCTGTAATAATTATGATGATCATCGTATTCAATAAAAAAGTAGATTATCTTTGACCACTAGTATACGGCTGTCACCAATTGTACTAGGTATCGAATTTATAAAACCGAATTTTACGTTATTATAGTTGATTTAAATCTCGAGTTCATATTTCCTAAAATAATTAGCTGAATTATTTTTTCTCAGAAATTAAATTACGAAATAAAAAAATTCGAATAAATTATATTAATTAATATGTATAAATGCCAGTCACTTATACGTTTACGCAGAAATATTCCTTTTTTTAAATGAACATATTTTCGACGTAAATTGCAATATACATAATTCAGTGCCAGTTCAAAACATGCTGTAGGGGAATTTGAAAAAAATTCAATAGAAAAGGCGGATTCCTACTAAATGAAAAAAGAAAATAAGTAAAATAAGTTACAAAATTTGATTTTATGTACAACGAAGCTTCTATATAATAGCTTCCGTAGTCAAAGCTCTTCTTTAAAATTCTCTGAAGTCGGCTTTACTTTTTAAAAGTCTAGTTTCAGATCCTTTTGAGGGGACTGAGAAAAATCACAGGCTCGAATGTCGTCTGAATATTAACATTAAGAATTTCATGTCCAAATGTCTCACACTTGCTTTAAATTTATATGGGACAGTGCCAGAAGTAATAATTTAATAAAAACAGAAATTTGATTCAAATCCAAATAATCCCTTTTCATAGTTATTACGTTGGTAAACACGTAATTAAATCCTTTACACACATCCCACGTATTCACACCGTAGTAGGTCGCTTTAATCCCGCGTTTGACCCGGATCAACTAAACCAAATTACAACTGTGCTAATCTGTTATAATAATTGTATTTATGAATATGTAGGTGTAGGCTTTTGTAGTCAAAGATGAACAAATGAAAATTAAGATGATAACTATCGCAAAGACAATTCCCGTGTGTTGTTTGATCAGACTACGTCCCTTAGTACTGACTAATTAAATTTGTAAATGTAAATGAGGATCAGTCTTCAGGTCTTATGGAGTACGAAACATTTTTTTCGAAGTTTTTGTTGTTCATGCCTTGAGACCAGGAGCAGAGCCTTGTTGGAAAGTCTGCGGTACATTTCTAAAAAGTGCATAACTAAGAAGCACATTGAGAGGATATTACACTACACGATCCAAAACAACCTCTCATTACACTTTAGTTCGCGTATTTGCTTCTTTTTTCTCCAAAATCGGGCTTCGTGACTCCTTAATAGAACAGCAGACAGAGCGTCGGCATGGCATGAATTTTGGTATGGGGATAGTTCGGTGGCTGTAGAGTGACATAGGCTACTTTTTCCGCGGAAAAACATCTCATTCCCGTGGGAAAATCGAATATGTTGCAATATTAAATTCAGCTAGGTGGCGCCACCGTGATTCTACAAGACGGACGACGGTACGATGGACGAACACAGAAGGTCAAAATATCTTTTCACCAAAATTAAGATAAAAATGTATGGATCTGTATTTTTCCACGCAGGACCGGGAAGAGAGCGATAAAAAACATTATAATTCACCAGCTGATTTTCTTCAAACGTTTTGGTGCATTGTAATTCACAGAATAGGCGATAAGCTCGCGGACGATATTAAGTATTCCGTTGATGCTCTGCCTACCCCGCAAGGATTACAGGCGTGATTATAAGTATGGATCAGAAATATTATCACCACCTGTCACGCTTTCACCCTTAACTATTACTTAACTCTGGTAGAAACAGTTCTTAGTAAGCCTTATTAATAAGCCTTAGTAATATTTATTGAACGGAAATGAATACAGTTCTTATATGTGGTTACGGCTGAATCGATATTACAATAAGAAAAATTGTGCAAAATTATAAGAAAAAAAATTTTTGAGAGTTCTTATCAACTAACGTATACGTAGTTTAAATTGATTCCGCTAGTCTTACTGCCGATGTCGTTACTAGGTTTTTAAAACGCGGTAACGAAATGTTTCCTGACATGTACTTATCTCCCGCCTTTGAGCCGCTTACTACTAATAGTGCATACGGTACCTACATATATGCTTAAATTGTTTCTATTTCGTAGCTTATTTGACTACCTGATTTCAATTTCGGTTGTTTGTTATTTGCTTTGTTATTTGGGTTAAGGGTGAATGGATTTATATTGGCTTTCATTTTCGGATTTGTGTATTTTCTTGGATCGGTTTTGTTGATTTAGTTGGTATTCCTTTATACATATTTAGACTCTGGCTTTGATTTTGTTTATTTAGAATCGTGAATTGTTTTTCGTTGTTTTAGGTTGTTTAACAATATTTCAAAGGGTTATTAATAGTACAGATAGTGTATAAGGTACCTATACACTTACTTCTGTTTTCGTTGGTTATATTTATAGTGACTACAGCTTTCGATTTCGGTTTTCTGCGATTTGTTTTGTGATTTGGTTTAAGTTGATTCGATTTTTTTGGCTATCGTTTTCGGATTCGTGTTGTGTTTTGAATTGTTGTTTTTTTGTTTTGATTTAAAAAAATATTGAAAAGAAATATTTATTCCTTTTAGATATTTTGGATTTGCTTTTAAAAAAATATTTAAAAGGAACTTTAATTCCTTTTAGTTATTTTAACTTTTTTTTATAAATAGGTTTTTTGTTACTTTATAATGCCTCGCAAACGTAAGTGCAGCCTTTCAAGAGTATCTTTTCAAATACGAAAGACAAGCGAAAAGATTAGCTCCACCGCTAGAATCTTTAAAAGATACTGAACTGCGAAGGTAAGAACAAGCAGAGCGTCAGGCTACTTTTAGACTATCTGAGATACCTCTTACACGTCAGCAAAGGCGTCTTGAACAGACAGAGCGTCAGGCTGCTTTAAGGGCTTCCGAAACACCTTCTCAAAGTCAGGAAAGGCGTCTTGAACAGGCAGCGCATCAAACTACTTTAAGAGCTTCTGAAACACCTTCTCAAAGTCAGCGAAGGCGTCTTGAACAGGCAGAGCGTCAAGCTACTTTAAGAGCTACTGAAACACCTGCTCAAATTCAGCAAAGGCGTCTTGAACAGGCAGAGCGTCAAGCTACTTTAAGAGCTACTGAAACACCTGATCAAAGTCAGCAAAGGCGTCTTGAACTGGCAGAGCGTCAATCTACTTTAAGAGAGATTCGAACAAGCGGAACGTCAGGCCGCCTTAAAAGCCACGGAAATACCTGATGAAACTCAACACAGACTCATTGAGCAAGCTGAACGTCAATCTACTATAAGAGCATCTGAAATACCAGAACAGACACAGACGCGAAGAGATACAAATGCACAGCTCCAAGCTGAACGTCGACAAAATTTTCAAAGAAACAATTGGTCGGTTTTTAATGATGCAGCATTCAATCATGATCCATTAATTGATTATAAAAATCACAGGTTAGTTGTTATCGGACTAACGGACAAGGCGTGTCGATTTTGCAGCGCTTTAAAATGGAAAGATGAAACCACATGCATGTGCTGTTCCAATGGCAAATTGTCTCTTCCGTTACTTGGGGAACCAGAAGAACCTTTAAAAACTCTCTTTTTATATGATGATAATTCACGGCGCTTTTTAAACAGGATCCGGAAATATAACTCTTGCTTTCAAATGACGTCCTTCAGAGTTGACGGGAAATAATAATGCCGGGATTTTCGCCTACATTTACGGTGCAAGGGCAAATTTATCATAGAATATGTTCACTTTTTCCAGCTGAAAACGAACAGCATAATTTTTACAAATATATTTTATGGGTGACGAAGAAATTGAGGTAGACCGTCGCTTCCAATTTATCGAGGGAGTTGAGAGAGACACGGTGTTCAAAATTCAAAGATTCTTGCATGAACGTAACATTTTAGTCAAAACATTTAAAACTGCTTTAGAAAACCTACCTGAAGAGGATTATAAAGTCGTCATTCACCCCTCGAGGAGAGCATTAAAGGCGCTATAATGCACCTTTGAGAAACAAAATAGCAGCCGTAATTAGTGGTGATCAATTTTCTTCACGAGACATTGTCTTGCGAGCACGTGATGATACATTGCAATGGATAGCCGATACACACAAGCTTTATGACGCTCTGCAATACCCATTGATTTATCGAAAAGGGCAAGAGGGTTATTATTTTCAAATTTCACTCATTAACCCGGTCACAAAGGAGCCTACTCCGAACAAAAAAGTATCATGTATGGATTTTTATGCGTATCATATGATGTTGCGAGAAAATGATTTTAACCTCTTAGCCCGGTGTAGACAATTATTTCATAAATTTTTGGTAGACATGTATGTGAAGGTAGAAAGTGAACGTCTCCGTTATATATCTTTAAATCAAAAAAAGCTGCGCGTTGAGAATTATATACATTTACAAGGTGCAGTTTCTAGCGACGCCAATGTAAACCTCAGAGATTTAGGTAAAATGGTAATTCTGCCCTCATCATTCGTTAACAGTCCCCGCTACCTACATGAGTACACACAAGACGCATTCGCCTAATTACGAACTTACGGTAGACCTGATCTTTTTGTTACTTTTACTTGCAATCCCACATGGAAAGAAATAACGAAGGGGCTAATGCCGGGCCAAAAAAGTACTGACAGATTCGATTTAGTTGCTAGAGTATTTATATTAAAAGTACAAAAATTAATGTACGTAATTAACAAAGGGAAAATTATTCGGAGAGGTGCAGTGCTTCATGTATTCAATTGAATGGCAAAAAAGAGGATTACAAGTTGCGCTGGAATATTATAGGATTATCCGAGGTCCGAAGAGAGGGGGAGGACACGGTGATTCTTGAATCCGGCAACTTGTTCTATCACCGGGAGGGCGACCATCTGTCCCAAGGAGGTGTCGGATTTATCGTCCACAAGTCTCTCGTAAACAACATTGTAAAGATTGGGAGTGTGTCGACGAGGGTCGCGTACCTGATACTCAGAATCACCAAACGGAATTCTCTGAAGGTCATACAAGTTTAAGCACCAACCTCGGCACATCCCGATGAGGAGGTGGAGGAAATGTATGAGGATATTTCCAAAGCCATGCATTCCTCCAAAACCCACTACACGGTGTTGATGGGAGACTTCAACGCAAAACTAGGCACAAGAGAAAACGGTGAGCTGAAGTTAGGGAAATTTGGAGTAGGGCAACGGAATCGAAGGGGCCAGCAGCTGACCGACTTTATGGAGAAAGAGGGACTCTTTATGATGAACTCTTTCTTCCAGAAACGGCCCCACAGAAAGTGGACCTGGTCGAGCCCCGACGGTTCGACAAAAAATGAGATTGACTTCATTATGACGACCAGACGCCAACTGTTCAGTGATGTCTCAGTGATGGCAAGGGTGAAAACTGGCAGCGATCACCGAATAGTTAGAGTCACACTAAACCTAAACGTTAAGTTGGAGAAGTCTCGTCTGATGAAGTCAAGGCTCCGTCCCACTCGTGCTCTAATCCAGAATCCCGAAAACTTTCAGCTCGAGTTACGTAACCGCTTTCAGTGCCTACAAGATTGCAATGCAGTGGACGATATGAATGACAAGCTCGTGGAAACTGTCCATGCGGTCGGAGCTTAGTTCTGCAAGACCCGCCGCAGAAGAACACAAAAACTCTCCGATCACACTCCTAATCTAATGGCTGTTAGACGGAAGATGAGGCTGCAATCGTCAACAGATTTGACAGCATACGGGCAACTGAACAGACAGATCTCCAAATGCATGCGGCGAGACTTACGCAACTCTAATACTGCTCGTATTAAAGAAGCGATCGAGCGGAACAGGTCTTTGCCAGAGATCTGTCTGCCAGTAAGAGCCAACTGTCAAAGCTGAAGACTGAGTGTGGCAGCATCGTTTCCGGGACACCTGAGATTTTGAGTGAGATTGAGAGGTTCTATGGGCAGCTGTACACATCATCGTTGGAGCCACACGCAAGTGTGAGTAAAGATCCAAGAGCAAGTCTTATCCGACACTATTCCGATGATATCCCGGACGTCAGGCTAAGCGAGATTAGAAAGGCTCTCCAGCACCTTAAAAACGGCAGGGCCCCAGGCGAGGATGGAATTACAACGGAGCTTCTGAAAGCGGGTGGAACACCGGTACTTGAAGCCTCTCCTTCAGAAGCTCTTCAATTCCGTCCTCCATGGTGGCACTACTCCAGAGGCGTGTAGCAGAAGTGCGGTGGTCTTGGTCTTTAAGAAAGGCGACAACGCTCTCTTGAAGAACTACAGACCGATTTCCCTTCTGAGTCGCGTCTACGTGCTGTTTACGAGAGTCATTACGAATCGTCTCGCACGCAGACTCGACGACTTCCAGCCTCCTGAACAAGCCGGTTTCCGAAAAGGCTTCAGTACCATAGACCACATACATACCTTGCGGCAGATTGTACAGAAGACTGAAGAGTACAATCTGCCACTTTGCCTGGCGTATGTGGACTATGAGAAAGCCTTTGATTCCGTCGAAATTTGGGCGGTGCTACAGTCCCTTCAGCGGTGCCAAGTTGACTGTTGTTATATCAAAGTGCTGAAGTATTTGTACAGTAGGGCTACGATGGCTATCCGAGTACAGAACCAGAGCTCGAAACCTATCCAACTGCAGAGAGGTGTAAGACAGGGTGACGGTATATCCCCGAAACTCTTCACCGCTGCATTTGAAGACGTTTTCAAGCTACTGGACTGGAAAGGATACGGTATTAACATCAATGGCGAGTACATCACTCACCTTCGATTTGTCGACGATATAGTCTTTATGGCAGAATCGCTGGAGGACTTAAGCACTATGCCCAATGACCTCAATAGTGCCTCCCAACGGATAGGTCTTAAGATGAACATGGACAAAACAACGATTATGTTTAATGTCCACGTCACACCTATGCCGGTAGTTGTTGGGAGTACTATGCTCGAAGTTGTTGACGAGTACGTTTACCTGGGACAAATAGTCTGACTAGGCAAGTCCAACTTCGACCGAGAGGTCAATCGACGGATTCAACTCGGCTGGGCAGCGTTCGGGAAATAACGACATATATTATCGTCAGGTATACCTCAATCTCTAAAAACTAGATTGTACAACCAGTGCGTGTTGCCAGTGATGACTTACGGATCTGAGACGTGGTCCTTCACTGCTGGCCGTATGAGGACGCTCAAGGTCGCTCAGCGAGCTATGGAGAAGGCTATGCTCGGAGTTTCTCTGCGTGATAGACTCAGAAATGAGGATATCCGCAGTAAAACCAGAGTGACCGACATAGCCCAACGGATTAGTAAGCTTTAAGTAGCATGTTCGCGTGTGTCAAATGCCCAGAATCTCCACATTCTTTCCCCGAATGGAAAAACATATAACATTGTGTACAGTAGCGTCTTAAAATAGTGTTCAGTTAGCTTTTTTTTTTCAAAATTCCCACAATCAATTAATCAGAATTCTCACAGATCTTCACTTTCAATTCAAAATTTCCTATTTAGCTCAGTTTCTTTTCAATTCCAAATGTTGCACCTCTGACGGATGTTTTATTTAGCTCAAATTCCTTTCAATTCAGAAAACTGCATCTCTGACGAATCAATTTAGCTCAGTTTCTTTTCAAAAGTCTGCATCCCTGACGGATAATTATGCTCAGTTTCCTTTAATTAAAAAAATATCCCATTTCCATTCGGAATAAACAGGCTATTTTCATGCTTTCTTATACGCTGCGTTTCAAAACATTTAAATAGGCTGACGAATCAATTTTGCTCAGTTTCCTTTTAATGCCTGCATCTCTAACAAATCTATAAAACTCAGTTTTCTTTTAATTCAAAAAGCAATGGATAGTTCATTTCCCAGTGACCATGCGGGCGAAGCCCGAGACCATGCGGGCCAACCCACAAGATGATATGAGATAGTGGATGTTAGTTGATGAAATAATGATGATTCAGGAAGATGACCGCGTTGAACTTTACCAACAATTTGCGAGTCTTAAAGCTAAGAGATTTAACTGTGAGTTTACCGTGCTCTTTCATTGTAAAACTTTTCATTTATTCAGATTACTATTCAATGTCTTCAACCAGCTATCGTTTTAAACGCGCGATTCTCTTAAGATGCATGGACTGATTATAGGCATGTGAGTATAGAAATTACATGTTCTCTTTTCTTTATTCCTCCCTTTCTTTACGACTATCGGACTATCAGGCGGTCGGCTGAAACTCACACTTGTTGTCGATATTCCACACATTAAAACCAAACGTTTTGCTTCGTATTTCGTAATGCGTACAGCAAAAGAGTGGAATAATTTTCCGCGTCTGTCTACCCGACCGATTACAATCCGGTTGCCTTCACCTTCGTCACTACTTACTTTTCACTAGGTGAGATTACAGTCAAACAGAGGTTTATAATTTAAAAAAAAACTGTGTATCGAAGGTAACCAGCTAGTTTTAAATCTTGTTTAATAATTTGAGACAGTTTGTCCTAGGATGAATCTTAATTCCATTTTATACGATAATATTCTTAGTTTCCTTGTAGGATATATCGAATTCAGGCTTTAATAGCGTTGTTAACAGCACGGCTTAACCTTTTGATTTTATTAATATTTTAAATGCACAAACATTTAATATACAAAATCGCAGCACTTTTCAAAATCTACTTCACACGATTATTTTAAAATGATACAGGAGCAACGACCGAAAACTCTGAAATAAATAATTATAAACACATTTAAAATTTGAATCCAGAAAAATAAATGAATAAGAAGTTTTTCAGCTGTGGCCTTATTTTTGGCAAGTTAATATTTTTTTAATATATAATATATTGCATCGATACTAAAGCAGTCGATACGGAATCACATTACTGATATTAACATACTTTATCGACGTAATACTTGCATACGAACTACGTTCGGATATTAGATATCATGTAGGTAACGTTTCATACCTGTTAAAACCAAACTGAAACATAATATTATCGCTATGACGAGAACGGTTCGGTCTCTACTGGAAATGGACCACGCTTGCAGTATAGTATATAAAATAGCAGCATAATGCTGCTGTGTTTCGTACTATGATTGGAGAGAACCGGACACCCTTTCTACTAAGAACGAGACATATCTTGTTACTTCACGGGGGGTGACAACGCATTTGCATTTAGATTCATAATCGAGGAGGAGGTAGTGAGAGCATAGTTGGAAAAATGTAAAATTTTGTATTCACATTCCACATAGAAATACACAGGAAATAAAAATATTCCTTACTATGCCGCAGGTACAAACGACAACATGAAGCTTTGGATGCAAAATGAAAGGAAAGTCATATCGCTACGAGGTTTTCGCAACTTCAATAAACAAAACAAATGAGAAATGTGTTTGAAGTTGTTTCAAAAGGTTTGCTTCTGACTGCAAACTTATTTGATTGTGGTTCCTTTTATATACAATAAGGATGAAAAACAAGCTACGTGATAGTCCACAAGATGCCGAGTGAATGCAGTGTGTCTCTTTCCTTTTTAAAATTTTGGACAGAAATGTTGATTGTTCTGAACTACTAGGTGAAGTAAGCAAAATCGATCCTGCAGATCTTTTAATGCTACAGCACATGAACGTACTCAGACAACACATAAGCATCGTTTCATTACATTTCAGTGTTCTCCAACCAATAGAAATATCAAAGCAATTAGACCTTCACTATCTGATAATTTTTTTTGATAATATTTTGTCAAATTTAACGTTTACTTGCCTATAATGTTCCTTGTTATCTTACGTATTTTATAAGTGTTAGTGATGTTATACTCTTTCTTAATATATTAAGTATTCCATAAGTGAAAACTTGTAAATGCTGCCAGGTTTTTGTTACAATTACTTATGTAATTTTTGTAAATTAGCTGTAAGTTTTTCAAGCAAATATTAAAGCTTTTTATTTTAATATTTTTTTTAATTATAATTAGAAAGCGTAGCAAAGAAATAGACATACGAGTACATACATACATACACTCGAAAATCATTACCCACCTTCTTAAGAAGAAGGATAAATACTAATTCGATGGTTGTGACGCTTCAAGCAAGATGTATTTAGTTAAGACTAACTACTACGATAGTAATTTTAGTATTACTTTGTAAAAAGTCACAACTAATTTCTTGGAGAATAATTCTCAGATGAAAGGTTTTGGTTCAGTGCTGTGGTTGCTTAGGGGCTAAGCACTAGCTGTAAATGTCACAGTATGCGAGCAACTCGGGTTCGATCCCCGCCGACACCAATGAAATTGTTAACTGCAATTTTAAGTGCTGATTTATCACGTGGTCGGCGATGAAGTAAAACATTGTGATGAAACTTGCATGACTGAGAAATAAGAAAAAAATTCAAAGATATGTGAACTTTGCCACCACGCATTTAGGCAGTGCGGCGGATTTTCTTCCCTAAAGCCCCCTCAGAAATGAGAAGACGCCTGTCCCCGGCAGTGGGACCGTATATAGACTTTAACTTTCTCAAAGTTTTTGTTCTGAAGTAGATATTAAAGTAAAATTTAAACTTTTATTAAAAAGTAAAGACCTACTCCAAAGAAATAAAAGAATAAAATTACTTCCACATATCAGTTTAAGAAGTCGGTGATAAGATATAGTAAATAAAATAATTAGAGTACCGTGTTAAGAATGTGAAATTATTTACTCTTTTCGATATTCTGAAGTTGGCTTTTAGTTCAAGGAAATAATAAATAATGTTAGAAGCTGTCAACTCTAATCACAGCATTCATTTACCAACAAGTGTGCTATGTGCTCAGTTGTTACCTAATATTTCCATTTCTATAAACAAGATAAGACAGCCTCAACAAGACTGCCGTTATAGAAATATCAAAGTAATAATCAAGAATACGAATTTTCATTATATGCGGAGCGAAAATATTAGTTAGGTACTTATGCCAGAAAATTAAATATGAAGGTAAAAATCAATAATTATCTTTTTGTACATCAAAAGAAGAGACATTTTCAAATTCTTGATTACTTACCGCATTCTAAAATGATTGATTACACTTCAAAGTCTGGCGAGCAGAGCGGTGGCTTAACAAAAAACTTAACTTTAATTATTTTATTTTTATTTTATTGTCAATTACGCAAACATTGGTTTCCCATAATTGCAACGCTTGGCACGCGGGTTGGTGACCACAGTTTTTACCACTGTCACCTCTCACGACACCATTGGTATAATATGGTGCGGTGAATTGTCTTACGTTACCATTATTTTTTTCTAAACTAAACTCACAAGAACTCATTAACAAAACTAAATAATATCTATTTTATGACACGTAATCTCTAAGTCACAATTTTTTTTCTAGCTATAGTTATAATATAGCTTTCCATAAAAATCGTACTATTGTTTTGCACATCAACAGTTAAGAATGTGTCAAGTAAAGTTCAAAATTAAGCACACAATATTCCAAAAGGAAAGTAGATGCTGCATACTGTGGTCATAGATACCTACATCTATTTTTGATTAAGTTAATGTATGGTCTTCAAGGCAAAAGTGAAAAGGTATTGTTAAGTCCACCCAGGGTCCAGGTGCGTTTCAGGTATAAAACTGCATGTATATTGGCGAGACCGCCTTAGCGTGGGTCCGCCATGCAGTCAGTATCCGCTTGCCGCCCTCTGCTCGGAATGTACGTAAGTTAAGTCGTCATATAGATTATTCTGTTTCTTTTTCTCGTCACAAAAACTATTTGTCACGATAGGACAACCCTAATTTTACACTGTCCGCGTCAGAAGAGTTGGGCGATAGGAAAACACCTTGTAGGTGAATGTAATATTCGGTACTCAATCCTGTGTGAGCTGAATTGCACTTTATTTCGTCGCAGCAAGATTCATTGTTTGTTTAAAATGTTTTTGCAAAGTGATCTTTCTGTACCTTTTACTATTAAAAGTATTCAGTGGTTACTAGAAGTGAATGTGCTTTACCATCTTCTGCTACGTCACCACTAATCATCAAATGAGATATTAGTCAAACAATGAAATATAATAGAAAAGAAAATATCTTTTAAAATGGTAGAGCCAGCAGCAGCTAGCAAGCAGTGCTATTATGGTAGATGCACAAAATGGTTTGTTAAAACCAGAAAAGTTTCAAACTTTAAGTAAAATATTAGAGAATTTGGCATGGTCAATGACAAGAGCTGGGGACCCTCTTTACTGGTGGGATGAATACAATTTTTATTCGGGACAGAAAGGTATCTATGGGTCACAACATTCACTTATCGTGGTGGATTGTGTGCTGGTTTGTTACTTTTCTTTCTTCAAAAAGTACTTATTATATCCATTTCAAACACAGCTTCATTCTTGGTATCATCATAATTAGAACTCTTCACAAGCCCACAGATAAACATGAGATTCCCGCAATGTATGCCAAATACACTGTCCCTAATCACCTGCATCTGACTTTATGCATGTCTTTAGAGCCTTTTCTGTGGTTTTAAAGTAAAGTAAACGTAGAGTTGCGGCTTACATACGTGTCACTACTGGGCTCAAGCCTCCCCTTTTTCTAAGAGAGAGTTAGAGCAAGGAAGTGTCGGTCACGCTACGTGCAATCGCACAATTCAGGTGTATACAAAACAATCTTTAATGTCCCAAATATGAAATTTTCTTAACTTTGTATTCCTCCACTGCCGAGCACTTAATAAATCACCACTTAAAATTCCAATTAACAATTCCATTGGCGCCAGCGGGGATCAAACCCTGAATTTACTTCGTTCAGCCCCTAAACTACCACCACGGCTCTTTATCTGCGATCGTGCCTGAAAGTATTATAAACTGTTCTTTTGTCTCCAGTTTCTCATACTTACAAACACCATTATCGTTAAAACAAAATTAAATGAATAAAAGATGTAACTCGAACATTTAGACCACAAATTAAATTTGGTTATTTATTCTGTGCTTGGTGGCGTTCATTAAATACGACAAAATTCCTTTGTTTTCTGTCAAGCTTTTGTATTAAAGTTTAAGTCGTATTGCAGCCAACTTAAAACAGTGAGACACAGCCTTGTTGCAACAAAATAAATACTACCAAACTACTGTTTGCATTTAGTACAATGCTACTTTATATGTATAATATAATTAAATTGTACGTTCACGTATATCTTTGAAAGAAGAGTTCATTCTGATGGAAAACCAGTTACACAGCAATAACGAGAAAGAAAATCAACTATTCATATAGAAGTGCGACAGTTGTTGGAAAAGTTCTTTCTTCTATTTTCTTTTATATAATAGAGCCGAGAAACAACACAGTCAACGTGGTAAGGTAAGTCACGATGGTAAGTGGGTATTAATATATCCATATTTAAACTGGACAAAAAATAAAATGCTGGTGTTTTGTCACACGTTAGGACTAAGATGGAATGTCTCGTTATGAATGAATTTTTTTAAGTGGTAGAGCCATGCTGCAGCTATATTATGATTGAAGACCAAATGGGTTGGCTCGACCAGGGTGGACCACGCTCACACAGGATACCAGAGTAAATCAGCAGATTAATGTTGCTCTGTTTTGTGTGGTGAATGTAGACAACAAGATACCCTTTTCACTTTAAACAATGCATTCTATCTTAGCCCTCAAGGGTGACAACGCATTTTGAGTCTTAATTGAGGCGGAATGTGTGCTCGTTTGTCACCCTTATTCTTTAAAGAAAACGAGCACAACATCCAGCAAATAGTTGGTAAGTTAAAGTTGTGGTTCATAGAAAATCTATATTTAAGCAGAATAAAGAACTAAAATGCAGATGTATTGACACCCAAAGGGATTAAGATGGGATGTCCCATTACTAGCAACATCGGTCGGTTAATGTTACAACGTGTCGCGACCGGGTCGGGCTCCACCCGGGCGCATCCACTGTGCGCGGGCCGGGCCAATCATTCATGCAACACCGGACTGTTTGCGTGTACTATTTGCACGGCCGTGTCTGTGATAAGTGTTTTGTGTCTACGTAGTGATTTCATCAGTCCATAGACGTGACGCTTGAGTAATGTGCAATTTTCACTACTTGTATTGATACTGTTTTTCTAATCTATCTAATAACATTTTTGTATTTACTATCCGAATACTTAGGATGGATCATGTTGTAAACTACAGGATATTTGCGAACTGAAACCACACGATATTGGGCTACATACATCTCAAAGATTTGTCGTCGACTGCCCTGTGGGCGCCCGGCGTACACGTTCATATTACAACGTGTCGGGGCCGTGCCAAGCCGACATTTCGATGACTTACGCCCACCGGGTCCTGGCGGCGCACGGCCGGGCCACGGTCAAGGATGAATCACTTCATAAAAAAAGTATGCTCAGATGTTTGACCGTGTCCCGGTCGGGGCACGGCCCGGTCGCGACACGGTGTAACTTGAATCATCTTTTAGTCTAACAAGAATAATTTTAATTCTTTACTATTATACGAGCAATATTTTTATACAATTACATAATTTGAGAAAGGAATTATAAACATATTTTTAACCCGTTAGCTCATGGCCATACTCTTATTCGATATTATAAAATTACCTACGGCTGGCTCAGGACGGTATCAAATTCGATACCAATACTGCCCTATGAATAAATACTTTTTTTGTTTTAAACGAAACCAAATACAATATGCAATGAATAATATAGTAAAAGACAAAGATATGTTCTTTTATTTTAAACCATAACCTGGCAATGTTTCTTAGAAAGAAAAAAAAGATATCACTCCGAACTTTCGGCGTTCCTCGTGTCGCATTGCAGAAGGTGCTCTGTCTTTTTTATAGAATTTTATATTTGTTTCTGGACTAAAAACGAAAGTATTACACTTTTTTGTATTCCATGTAATATAGTAAACACGTAGATATATAATTTGTGGCATAAAAAGTGAAAAGTAAGTGCCAAAAGTACTTCGAAATCGAGAAGGCCTATTTTGGAGGTTGGGTCAAAAATGTGTTATTTTTCCAATTCTCATTTATTTTTAGTGTAAAATGTAACTAAAAAATAGTTTTATAACATATTTCAAATAACTTGACGTTGTATTTATTTCAAATTCACACAAAAATATATTTGAAATATTGTTCGAAATGTCATACAGATAAATATTATTATTTTTTAATATTTTGGTATGAGTAACGAATAGAAACACATGAAACATAAAAATATACATATTTCCAAACATTTCCATATAAATTTCTCCAAAAACAAAAGTGTAGAATTCAAATTAGTAGCAATTTTGGCACTATAAGTGAAGTATATACTACTACTATGATATAAAGGGTAATTTATGAATTTTATTACAATTTCTAGCAACCAAAAATAATTTTATTCGATAGTTTATACATTCAACAAGAATTCCTGTAAGTTTTATTCATAAATATTGTCTCAAAGTGAAAATATAGCAAAATTTGCAAGTTAGCAAAAAATTTGCAATTCCCGCCATTCGCGTCGCGAGCAAACAGGATTTACTTTCACGAAAGTGGCTATAACGATTTGGATACAATTTACAGTATAGGAGTTATTTTGTTTTATTTACATTAACATATAATGAAATTGATTTCAATTTCATAATATGTTAATGTAAAACAGAAAAAAATTATAAAACATAAATACGGTGCGGACGGCTTCTATTCCGTGCCCCTGTTACACCCCATTTCTTTGCAGACGGTAAAAATCACCCAGTTTGGTGGGAGTTTCAAAACCATTTATGCGAAAAAAATACTTCCATAATCTACACAAATAAGCTGCGATTAAAACTATTTTCTCAGAAAGTAGTGAATTATAATAGTTAAAAGCTTTTCATTGGAAAGTTTAAGCAATTTAAAACTGACTATAAATTATTACATTTCAATTATCATATCTAGAAAAAAATCTATGTAAAGCACCACCACGATGACAAATATTTGAGATTTGAGCAGTTTAACATCAAAATGGATAATGAAAAATTGCTAGAATGTGCGATCAAGTATTTTGTAGTTTACGGCATGAACCATCCTAAGTATTTCGATAATAAACACAAAATGTTATTTGGAAAACTATATCGATGGCAATTTTAATAGCTAATACAAGTTGTGACATAAAAATTGCCGATATTTAACTCAAGCAACAAGTCTATCGACTCACTAAAATCACTAGTTGACATAAAACACACTAATCACAGACACGGCCGTGCAAAGAATACACGCAAACAGCCCGGTGTAGCATGAATGATGGGCCCGGCCGGCGCACGGTGGACGTATCACGGGTGTACAACACGGTGTAACTTGAATCATCCCTTAAGACTTAAGATACAATCATCAGTTTAGTTCTGTTGTTCTTTTTTTTTAATTAAACTTATCACTTAGTGCCTAATGACGGTGTAAGAATATCAACTACACCATATCATCATTTCTTTTGCTTTAGTAATAAATCTTCTGTTTATGAAATAATCCCTTGTCACTATGTTCATTCACGCTAAACACCGAAACCGCTCAATCGTTTTTTATGAAATTTTGTAAAAGTGTGTTACTTGTTCCAACTTGAGAGATAGGAAGTTTTTATCCCCACAAGTGACCCCCAATGTCTTTATTTATTGCAAATTTAAGGATTTTTTAAGACAAAGGTCGTCAGGTCTTCTTGGTTTCTATAAAAGTGTTTTGAAGCTTACTTATAACCCAAAACCAGAAAAAGGTCTCTTCTAATTTTAGAAAGATTTCACCGTGTTGCTCCAAAATGTATTAGTGGACTTGTCGAGAGGAATGTTGAACCGTTGTGGAGAGGAATTTCCTTAATTGCCACGCTTGGTATAAGTAGTATACTTAACGTCTAGCGTGCACAAGATATTTATACCGCTATTTATCGGAAACTATAAGATAATACTGATATTTTCAATAGATTACTGCATCGCTAACGTAAATTAAATACAATAAGAGCGAAAATCATCATAAAAAAACCATATTTAAAAAATAGTTTGTACCTACCTATTTTATGTACAGCTCAGGACCCACAATGTACTACCAGGTATTCTAATCAGTAGGCCAGGCCATTGTTGAATATGAATACAGAGAATATTATGTAAGTATAGGTTTATTTAAAAACGCATAGAACCGAGCCAGCCAATGTTTTCTAACAATGTTCAAGCGAATTAAGCATACTTTGCGGAAGACTTACGCTTGTAACTGCATGCATACAAGCGCTGTGGTATTCTATCGGATTCTACTCTGTAGTAGCACAAACTTGTTTTGTAATTAACGTACATTGTTTATTGTATATATTTAATGATTTTTGGAATATAATGGTATACAAATTTTCCTTCTTTTACTCTTTTTTAAAACATGATTTTGATATGTATTATGCTGTACAATTAAATACGTAAACATAGAAACCTCATGGTAGCGATCACCTCAGTCCCATGAAATATTATAAAATATAATCAAAGATGAAAGATGAAGCAAATTATTTGATTCAAATGCGCAGAATATTGACATCAAAGGGGTGGATTGAGTTGAGCGATGATGAAAGGAGGTGTGAGAAATTAAGGCATGTTAAATCAGGTTACAAATAATTAGGATAGAAATAACTTCTTATTAGAATTCCATAAAAACGAGATCTAATAAAAGTAAGAGTGATAAACGAGCGCACATGTATATTCAATTTAAAAACGAAACCCCGATGTGTTGTCGTAACTGAGGACAAAAATGAAATGCTTTTGCATGCATTATAGGTAACGACCTATAATGTATACAAAAAATGTATTCGTTTCCCGTCACAGTAACATGCTACAATTACACGCCAATATTCTGCAAGAGGCTGGTCTATATATGTTGAGCCGACCTATTCGTACTGCATCCCGTAGACCTACCACATCTGGCCAATGTGGCAATACTTTTGTTCACGTATTGTTATGTTATGTCCCTTTGTTGCGTCAGTCCACCTGATAGCAATGGCATGGTGTTTTTGGGTATTTTATCAGTTACAAAATAATCATCCAGAGAATATTTTCTGTTTTAATTTTCTAAAGCCGACTTCACAAATATTTATAGTATTTCCGTCGCATGGCGCAGATGGGTATCATCATGATCGGTAGTTTGGGAGTAAAATGATTCTCGATCATGTGACACGCCATTGTAATACCGCATCTGATACGGCCTGTTCCGCCACCAAGCCTTGAATCTGATACATCTCATGTTGGATACACGTTTTGTGATCGGTAGTATGGACATAGTTGGATACCGAATCACGATACGATGATGCAATACGATACCTCATATGCCGCGTGTTATCTCTAGTCGGCTTTCCTTTGGACATCAAAGGAGATACACGCCACTACTCGGTACTGACATAGAAAATACACGAGGATATGAAGAAAATCCTATCTATAAAACCTATATAGAAAATTAGTAACGAGCAATTCTTGTATATATATATATATATATATATATATATATATATATATATATATATATATATATATATATATATATATAAAATAAACGGTAACGGTTCCAACGATTTTCATAAAATTTAGTGTCCAGGGAGTTTCGGGGGCAATAAATCGATTTAACTAGGATTTATTTTTAAAATATTTCTTTTTTGTCCGTGTTTTCAGGCAATGAAAAAACTGCTACAATATAAGAAGGTAAATTTTGACACTGCTTTAATGATCAAAATAGCTCAAGTGAATATCGAGCGGTTGCGAAATCGTAGTGCCCTGGTTTGCGTCTGCCTTTGGTCCGACTCTTTTTTCTTTTTTTTTTTTTTAAAGTTCCCTTCTTTTGTGAGAAAATCTATTATTTCGAGCCCTTTTTTAAATATATTTAAAAATACGAAAATTTTAATTAAACTAATTGCACTCATGATTTTTTATTCAAATAACCAGTTCAGTTTTTTTCTATTATGTCAATAAGATCAAAAAATATATTCATCAGTATGTAATTTGTATTTAAATATAATTTAAAAAAACCGAGTAAAGCTCGGTCAACCGGGTACTATATACTATAAGAAAAAGGATAAAAGGTATGTATGGATGTGCATTTGATATATCAAAATAGACGCCAATAACGATGTACTCGATACGATACGACTAATCTTGATAAGTCAAAATGATCAAATGTGGATCCAGCCTAAGTCTTTTGTAAGAAGTTTAGGCGGTGAGCTCGTTAAGTATCGCTCTCGCACGGTCAAGTATTTGATGGGCGACCGCTTTAGTAGCTTTTATTCATGAGCGCCTTTGCATTTTTGATCTAGAGGCATATTATATCTCGGTCTAAGCTACTAAAATATTTTGTGAATACGTTATGGTCTTTTGAAATGGAACGTCATATAAACTTTAAAAAAAATACTTTTTTATAATACCTATTTATTCACAAAATTGCATACCCCTCCAAGTTTCATATCCGATTCCTATATTCAGAAACGTTTCGTTCTCCGTTACGATCCGTTTCATTATGATAAGCAAAGGGGAATACCCATTTTCGGCCTAAGAACGCCCAGCAATATGCATTTGTTAAAAAAATATATCTTTATTTATGGTTATTAATCGCGGTATTCATTTATCCTAAAAAGATAGAAATATTTTTGCACAAAAAGGTACTGAAATGATAAAAATAAAATTAGGTAAATGCGTAATTCATTAGTTTGTGGATAAAATAAAAATATTGCCAGTCACAAATCTCATTAAAATCGATTCTCTTTTTAATCGATTATTTATGGTGTCATTATTACAACGCTAATATAACTTTTCGATAATTATTATGATGTTATGATATAGGTGTAAAGCAACCGTTGACAACGGATATTTATCCAAAGCAGCCGATACGCAACCGTAGTCAACCAGTTGTTTATCCGACTACAGACGAAAAAGTATAGTTATGTTTTACTGTGTGTGCGGGTGGCTAAGCTGAATCGCTTTTTGCAATGGTGCTTAAAAACTACTTGACCAATTTAAAAAATTCTTTCATCATTCGAATTCTATTATGACTGTGAAACGTACGATGCATTTTATTATAGACGACACTACTTTCAACGAATATATTTATTTAGCTAAACTCATAAAATACTTTCACCACTATAATGTTATGTATAATTATAGATATCTAATGTAGGATGCATTTTACTATAGAGGGCGAATCTTTCTGTGAATATGTTTTTTATTACCTAATCTCGAAAAATACTTGACCGATTTTAAAAGTTCTTTCACCATTGCATTGCGGCATTGCAAGGCGTTAGTTGTGTAATAAAATTATATTATTTAAATAAAACTAATTATTATTTAAATAAAAATAAAACTAAGATGATCAAATCCTATTTTTTTTTACAATTTAACAATCGTATTTACAAACTTTACCTACTTAGGTTGATTGTTTTAGATATAGGTAATAAATCTAAAATAAGAGAGGTCCACTTAAACGAAAAAATAATTAATAAAATATAACTAAAAGTAAGAAAAAGTGGCCCAATGTGAATCGGCCTCGCAAGCCAATGAAGAGTTCCGTAGTAACAAGCGTAGATTCTACATCGAGTTAAAATACCACTATCATTATCGCCAGCAAAAAGTTACTTTGTTTTTCCTAGTGTTTTTATAAAGGACAAAATTGTAATTGCGGTTCCTGAAAATAAGCTACTTGTAGCTCAAAATAAAAGGACTAATATACGTTATAGGGCTTTCTGTGGTTTATTCATTACGAAAGAGAAAAACTTATTGCACAAAAAATATTTTTACAATTTCAAGCCAAAAACAACCGTTGTTATCGGCTTGGTTGACAACCGCCTTCACATCTGTAGTTATGATAATTAAATAAGCGATTTACTAGCTTATTTACAATGAATTCTATGCAGTATAACAAAACGCTACTGCACAATATAGCTGTTATTCTTATCTGTTCTCAATACATTTAAAATGAAATCATGTTATGATAATTAAACAAGTGAATTTCTAGCTAATTTACCATGAATTTTTAAAACATAACAAAACGCTACTGCACAATTAATTGTTCTTAAAAATACACTTTAAATAGAATTTAAATAAATGAAGGAAAATACATTTTAAAAAGCGAGCAGAACCTAAAACGCCTCCAAGATTATTCTCTTTTTACGAAATTATTAATCGAATAATAATCGAATCGCTATCGATATTATGATGTTATGATAATTAAACAAGCGAATTACTAGCTGATTTACTATGAATTCTTTAGAGTATAACAAAATGCTACTGCACAATTTAACTGTTATTGTTATCTGTTTTAAGAATACGTTTAAAATGGAATCATGTTATGATAATTAAACAAGTGAATTTTTAGCTGATTTACCATGAACTGTTTAGAGCATAACAATACCCTACTCCACATTTAATTGTTCTTAAAATACATTTAGAAAAGAATTTAAATAAATAAAACAAAGTATATTTTAAAAAGCGTGTAGAACTTAAAGCGCCTCAAATATTTTTTTGAATTAAATTACTAATCGAATAAAAATCGATATCGTTTCGTGAAGTTGTTTTATTTTTTAACATATGCACAAGCTATATCTGACAAACATAATAGCTTATTTATAACATGGCGATAAGATTAGCTAGCTAACACCAGATAGTTACGAAATTGACAATTTTTATCAAATACCAAGAAATGAGACAGTCGATTTTAATTGTTTTGGACTACTGGTAGTCAGTCAGTCCTTAATTATTAAATAATATAGGGCATTCATTTTTAAGTAACATTCACCTATATATGAGTTTAACGTAAACAAATCTATTTTATTTTGTTCAATTTGTCTTATTTTTTTTTCTTTAATATTATTTCAGTTGCCATCGTCATCGCGTGAGTGTCATGATTGCTGGCGAAGAACTGATAAAGTAACATCAAGTTAAACTTTAGAACGGGTACCATCTGAATCATCTAGTCCGTTCTCGTTGCAATCTAAAGTGAGTAACGTATTGAACCTAGAACAACAAAGCCTAGATCATACATCGTACAATATACTGCTACCTAATTTTATAAGAGCACCACTCACACAAAATCAATGTTTTTTCCTGGTTGTAACAATTCCAATCAACTCACTGTTCCATCATCATTGCGGGTATGTCATTTTGCGAATACATTTACTATGTACCTCCCGAATGTATAATCAGTAACTACCATTTAAATAGTAACTCTTGGGATTTACTTTTAGAATCTATATAACTATATTAAAATATTTAGTGTAGTACAAATTATAGATTTTTCTACATTATTGTAAGATAATATATACCATCATATAGACTTTGAAAATATTCACAGTATGCTGAACATAATGTACATTATTATCTGGGCTTATCAAAGGCACAGTACCAACAAATTGTGTGAAGTTCCCAGAATGTCAAGTAAAGTATATTTGGTGATAGTAAGAACAAGAGAGTAATGAATACATATAGGCATTATTGCAAGTGCCAAGAAATAAATTAGAGCGGATTATGAATATGGCCCGCGAAATATTAAATCAGGATGTTGTTCCTATGAATTTTATCCATCGTTACCAATCTCTGTGCCAAATTCCATTCAGTAATTATGATATTATATTAGAGGCAAATAATTTCTTAGCTTTCCTAGATGTTTTTGTTATCCAAAATCCTAACAACATCATAGGTCACACTGTGTATAGAAAAAAGAACCATACAAACTTATATTTAAACGGTGAATCTCACCATCATCATTCACAGTTACTTACCGTGAGCAAATCTTTGTTACAGAGAGCATGTGGAATTTGTGACAGCAAGCACCTGGCTGCGGAGCTTCAGCACGTCAAGCAGGTTCTGCACAAAATCAAGCTTCGGGTCCCGCATCTACGTCACAGTGACCGAGTGAAGCCGACCGCAGTTGAGCGTGTGCCTGCTGTACTACCGTATGTCAAGGGTGTTACAGACAAGATTGGCTATATCTTAAGCGAGCTTTTATTAGAACATTATACAAGCCGCCATATTATCATTTCCATATGCTTTTATATGTGGCCTCGTTCGACAACGTAAAGCGTCTAAGGCGCGAGACGACTGGTACTGCGATCGTCCATCCGCCAAGCGTGACGATAAAGGCAAATCCTCTATTCAATTGGAGATCACATGTCTAGCAGTGGACTTTTCTACTTTAAAAAAACCTAATTTCCTATTTAGAAATTGTGAAAATATACTAAAAATAAATAAATAACGTTTTGCTAAAAACGTAGTAAATCATGAGGTACCCGTCGAAGTTTTCACTACCCTTAACTATTAGCACTGCCAAGCGGAAGTGCGTACACTACTAGTGCTATGTTCATTAGAGGCATTCCAACATGGTTCTCTGCGGTGACAACTGAAGTCTTTTTTCTCTGAAGTTGGTTGTACGTCACCATAGGCTGCAGTAAACACATTTTTTTTTATAGAAGAGGGGGCAAACGAGCATGTGGCTCACCTGATGTTAAGTGACTGCCGCCGCCCATGATCAACCGCAACACCAAGGGAATTGCAGGTGCGTTGCCGGCCCTTTAAAAAGGAGTAAGCTCTTTTCTTGAAGGTCCCCAGGTCGTATCGGTCCGGAAAAATCACCGGTGGTAAATTATTCCACAGAGAGGTTGTACGCGGAAGAAAACTCCTTTTGAAACGTACAGTACGTTTCACCGTCGGACCGCCAAGCATCCAGATGGTGTAGATGGTATCGGGACGTTTGCCGTATAGTGCGTTCACGAAATTTGGCGGCTGGGATTAATCCGAACAATACCTCAGAGCACTCCCCGTGATAGATGCGATAAAATACGCAAAGAGATGCAACATCTCTTCGCAGCGCCAGTGAATCGAGCCGATCGGAAAGCACTCGGTCGTCGACGATTCGAGCCGCTCTGCGCTGGATGCGGTCAAGTGGAAGGAGCTGGTACTGGGGAGCCCCAGCCCAGAGATGGGAACAGTATTCCATGAGCGGCCGAACCTGCGCCTTGTAAAGTTGCAGGCGGTGTGCCGGCATGAAATACTGTCCCGCTCTGCTGAGCACGCCAAGCTTTTTAGAGGCCAATTTGGCCTTCCCTTCCAAGTGACCACGAAACTGCACGTCACTCGATATGTCGACGCCGAGGATTCCGATACTGGCTGAGGCAACAAGGGGAGTGCCTTGAAACTGAGGGGATACGACAAGGAGGTTCTTTTTAGCGGTTAACGCGCAAACTTGTGTCTTCTGGGGGTTAAACTGGACTAGATTTCGTCGCCCCCAATCCGAGACTCTGTCCAGCAGAGACTCGACTTCAGACAAAAGTTTGTCCCGGCACTCAGAGACGTTTTCCCGAGAAATATTGGCTCGGCCGGTGTAAAGAGCATCACCAGTGCTGTCATCTGCATAGCAATGAATGCTACGGGTTTGCAACATATCATTGATATGCAGAAGAAACAGCGTTGGGGATAGCACGCAGCCCTGTGGAACACCAGCATTAATAAGCTTGCGATCGGAGCTTGCACCGTCTACAACGACCTCGATGCTCCGATCTGCAAGAAAACTGGTGATCCAATCGCACAATTTCTCGGGAAGCCCATAGGAAGGAAGCTTCGAAAGAAGCGCTTTGTGCCAAACCCGATCGAAGGCCTTCGCAATGTCCAAACTAACGGCCAATGCCTCCCCCTTGGACTCTACTGCCTCCGCCCATCTGTGAGTTAGGTAGACCAGAAGATCACCAGCTGACCTACTACGGCGAAAACCGTATTGGCAGTCGCTAATCAGCTGGTGATCCTCAAGGTACCTCATGAGCTGGCAGTTTACAATGGACTCCATTGTTTTGGAGAACAAGGAGGTGATGGCGATAGGCCGGTAGTTGGACGGGTCTGAGCGGTCGCCTTTTTTAGGGATCGGGTGGACAAAAGCCGTCTTCCATGATTTTGGGACTACGCCTAGGGAGTAGGAGTACCGGAAAAGACGCGTTAAAACCGGTGCCAACTCCGGAGCACACGTCTTCAGCACAATTGGGGGGATTCCATCAGGCCCACTCGACTTATGGATGTCCAGGGAGAGGAGTGCTTTGCGAACCGAGCGCTGAGTGAACTGCACTTCCGGCATGGAGCACTCACACCGTGGGATGGTCGGCGGCGTACTCCCCCCGTCATCGAGAGTCGAGTTAGACGCAAAGAAAGAGCCTAGAAGTTTGGCTTTCTCCTTTGCGGTGTGGGCCAGTGAGTCGTCCTCCTTGTGCAGAGATGGAAGAGATGGCTGACAGAAATTCCCCTAGACAGCCTTGGCGAGAGACCAGAATGCACGGGTTCCAGAAGGAAGACGAACTAGTCTCTCGCCAATTCTGCCTATGTGCTCTGACTTTGCCTTGGCAATGACTCTTTTGAAGGACCTAGAGGCGGAATTATACTTCTTTTTTAGAGCGCTGGTGTTTACATCCCTGGACGCTGATGCGTCAGCCCAGGCTCGGTAGCACTTCTGCTTAAAGCATGATGCTACTTTACAGGAGCGACCAAACCATGGCTGAGATTTGCCTCCAATGGGCACCACAGAGGAAGGAATAAAAAGTTCCATACCCTGAAGTACCGCATCAGCGACAGAATCCGCAACAACGTTGGGATCGTCCGGCGAGAAGCAAACCCGCCCCCAAGGGTAGGATGCAAAGAAAGACCGCATCCCATCCCAATCGGCTGACCTATAGTGCCAAACACGGCGGCAGCCTGCAGAATGCAACCGCGATTTCAGCGTGAGTGGCACCACACTCCGGACAAGAAAATGGTCCGGGGAGCCTAAAGGGGCGTCGACGGAAATCTGATATCCGTCCGGGTGCGAGGTCAGCAGAAGTTCCAACAGGGAAGGTGCATGATCCTCCACATCTGGAATCCGCGTAGGCGAAGTAACCAGTTGTGTCAGACCATACGCCAAGGCAAAATCATGAACAGATCTCCCCGCATGATCGGTTAAACGTGAACCGAGCCATTCGGCGTGATGGGCGTTAAAGTCGCCGAGGATCACGATCTCTGCGGAGGGGATCTGCTGTAGCAACGAATCTGCAGCCATTTGGACGTGGTCGAAGAGTCGGTCTGTTTCGGCATTACCGCTATGGGACCTATAGAGGCACCCGTAGACGCGCGGATGGTCGTCGCTGTCTACGCGTAGCCAAAGGATGGACAGGTCCGAACCTTCAAGTCTGCCGAGGCGTCGAGAACAGATATCCTCTCTGACGTAAACGCAAACTCCAGCCCGAGGCACAAAGGCGTGTTCCAGTTTGTACCCCGGGCAGGAGAGATACGAGGCATCAGCCGGAGAGGACACCTGCGTCTCGGTCAGAAAGAGCAGAGCCGGCCTCGCCGTCTCGAGATGATAGTGGACGGCGTTTAGGTTAGAGTGAAGTCCCCTGATATTGCAGAAATTCACGGACAGCGTGGCAGGGGTCGCCTTGGTCTTGTTGCTCCGTTTGCCCCGAGCAGTTTTAGTCTTGAGCGGAATATTGCCCCCCCCCCCCCCCCAGAATACCCGGGGCAGCCTGAGCGGGTGCTCACGCTCAGAAGTGGAGAAATATGGTCGTGGATGCTCAGCGAGGGATTCTCCAGGGGTTCTGGTACCCTCCTGGGGTAGTCTATCATTTAATTCCGCTACCATGTTGATGGGGGGGGGGGAATTTGGCCTCCGGCCACCTGCACTCACCAGACGAAACGCGGAAGCATAGCTTCCACTTCACGCCGGTATTCTGTGAGGTCGTGATACCACCCCGGTTTGAGCAGGCCCATACGTGCGACAGCAAAGCTGCCACGTGGCTCTACCACACATTCCATCAAGTGGACTGTTAGGTCGTTTAGCGTAGATCGAACCAATAATAAAAAAATATAATTAAAAGCAGAAGGTACTCCAACTTCACTATGACACCGAGCCTTCAAATATCGCAGTCCCCCGTGGTCTTTGATGCTTTGCTAAATCCATAATATGTACTCAAAAAAAAAGCGTTAAAAACGCCAGGAGTTAAAAGTGAGTAAAATGAATCGTGATGAAGTTCGTAAAGGTAGTTTTTAATTTTGAATATTGATTGAAGTAAAATATAAATATCTATGGGCCACAACATCCACTTATTAACATAAAGACTTTGTACTCGCTTATAAAAAAAATTCAATGCATTATAAATAATCGGTATAAAATAATATAGATTTTTCATTGAGTAATATAAAATAACAGGTTTATTTCTATAAAATAATCTTTGTTGTCATTTTTAATACTATTTCTATAAAAAAACAATTTGAGATGAATGTCTTACTTTGAATATGCGGATGTATTTATTAATAACTGACAGCCATTACGCGACCTCATCGCCGAGATTTATCTTTATAGCTATACTCATCAAGTTTGATATTCACGCACAAATTCTGCTCGGAAATTAAATGTCACTTTAATGACATGAAATCGAGTTCCCCGGTGTACTCATCACATCAAAACATCAAACAGATTGCGAGTAATTCGTTGCGTGTGTAAAGTGAAGTGAAGACCATTTTAAACATTTTAGCGAATCTATTCGTCATTGTTTAACTTAATAGAGGTAACGTGGTAGAGTCATGCTGCAGTTATATTATAGTTTTAACACGATTAGCTGACCTATTCGCGTTAAAACCGACTCGACCGGGGAAAAATCACGCTCTCGCAAAATACCAACGTAAAATAGTTACTTAATGTGTATTTCGTATAGTGAGTGTTTCTACACTAACCGGTGACACTTTTTTACTAGAAACGATGCATTTTATCTTTATCCTCAGGGGCAAAAATGCATCTGCATTTTGATTCTTAACGGTGGATAGATTATAATATTGCCTACGGGCCATAGTGTTTACCAACCATCGTGTGGACTGTGTGCTTAAATTACCTTATTCTATAAAATAAAAAAAAATAGTTTATTCTCAAATTGGTTCGAATGTGATTTTTTTAATGAAGAACGTAGAAAGTAGACCTCATAGGCTTGTGCTGACTAATATGTGTGAATTGGTTTACGACATACGGAAACACAGGCCACTACAGGACAGGATAAGACAGGACAGGACAGGACGGGACAGCAGACGAGAAGGGACGGAACAAGACCGGGCGGGACTGGACGGGACGAGACGAGAGGGACGGGGCAGGATAGAGCAGGGCAGGACAGGATAGGACAAAACAGGACAGGACAGGATAGGACTACTAACTATGGCTAACACATTTAGCTCTTTCTATGTATTTAAAACTGCAAGTAAAATAAAGGATCGTATGATGAAGATCCATTTTTCCATCCAAGACTCAGAGAAAAGAAGAGAGGTATAGAGAGTTTGTTTAGAGATTCACAGAATACCAGCGTGAAATAGTAGCTTAATGTATTTCGTATGGTGAGTGTAGAGAACCGGAGATCCTTTTTACTGGAAACGAGGCATTCCATCTTGGTCCTCACGGGTGACAACGCATCTGCATTTTGATTCGTAATCGAAGATAAATGTAGATGTCTATGGGCCACAGCAACCACTTACCATCAGGTAGACTATGTGCTCGTTTGTCACCCTATCCTATAAAAAAAAGATGGTTTCCCTTCGATATAACATCCGTAACGCCGCTTTTCCCGGGACAAAATTACGAACCAGTAGGCTGAGGTAAAGGTTTTCTAATGGCAGTAGAATTGTTTGGTAATACGACTGTAGTAAATGGCAGTAAATGAAATGAAATTTATGAATGATTTTTTTATAATTTTGAGTTGCCATTGGGTTGATGCTGCTGCTCACTTGCTGTTTTTATCTGACTTTGTCGCTTCTTACGACACCTACAGGACGATATAAGTTAGTGGATACTCTTATACCGCCACTACACGGTTGATATCCTCGATAAAAATCAAATTGTAGATGCGTGTCACTTACGACGACTTATGAGGACTAAGATGGATTGCCTCTTTTCCAGTAAAAAGTGTCTCCAATTATCTACACTCACCATATATAGTCTTATTGCTTTCCTCTAGATGACGGTATTACCATCTCGTACATACAAAAATATATTTTTTGTTGTTTCAATATCGTAGTCGTATAGAGGCGGTGTAAGAGATTCCACTACCACATATCATCCCGCAGGTATCCTAGGCATTAAAGAGATATAAAACAGGAGATGCTAATATTTAAAGCGTGTTAGTAAAAAAAAAGGTATTTGCCAGCGACTGAATAGTTTTGCACAACACGCAGATTACAAGTAGTTCGAAAGCATCAAGCAAGATAAAATTACAGTTTAAAAACACTTCATGTAATGTGATGTAAGGTGATCCTTACAATAATAATTTAATGTTTAATAGATCTAATAATTCCAGTAACAGCGGGTAGTCTCAATAGGCACTAGCCATGTACACAGGACAGGATTACAATGCCCGAGTGTATGCGCAAGCATATGTGCACTCTCTCATTACTCATTCACGTAGTTTCGTAGTTCAATGGAGTGGCCAGGATAGCCACATATGGATGGACATGGCCGGCGGAGATCGAGCGCAGGACCAACGGCTTTACGTGCGTTCTGAGACACGAAGGTGAAACAACGCCAACTTCCTGTCTCCGGATTGCTACTGAGAATTTCTTGATAGAAAAACTCAACAACAGATTTTTTTTCCAGACCCCAAATTCAAACCCGAGCGTGATCAGCAATTGCCTTTTACGACCAAGAGACCAACGTGGCAGTCAAACAATTTAAAGTTGAAACATCGATATAAACGACAAGATATGATCTTAAAAACAAAAATTTTCGTTATCAGCGTTTCCACTTATGATTTTGGTTTTAGCCTAGAACCTGTAGAATTACAATTTAAATTATCGTAAAAAATATCAAAATAGCCTCATTTATTGCACTTAATTTTCAATATTTTAAAACATATTCAAAACTCAAAAGTTTTGAATATCATTTCACGATTGAAAAGCTTGAGTTTTATTATGAAGAATACGTTCTCATTTTCATATTATAAGAACATTTAGTCTTATACGAATAACGAATATGTAACTAAGTTGAAATAATACTAATTTTTTTTTACGGAATTTATCGCGAATATTTAACTTTTTTTACCCGACGTTTCGAGAGCTTTACAGCACCCATGGTCACGGGAAGGACTGAGATGTTCAACGTCCAGCTGTCATAGTTAACCGCGGTTACCATAGATTAAAATTTAACTTTTGTTCCGATCTACATACTGTGTAGATCGGAACAAAAATCTATCCACAACTGTGTAGATCGGAACAAAAGTTAAATTTTAATCTATGGTAACCGCGGTTAACTATGACAGCTGGACGTTGAACATCTCAGTCCTTCCCGTGACCATGGGTGCTGCTAAAGCTCTCGAAACGTCGGGTAAAAAAGTTAAATATACGCGATAAATTCCGTAAAAAAAAAATTAGTATTATTTCAATGTGTAGTGTTCGCGTAAATATAAGAAATCATTATGTAACTAAGTTAATTATTATTCCGATATACAGAATGAAAATTTTTTTCATTATACACTTTTCTAGCTCTTTTGACCCTATTCCATTCGATAAAGCTTTAAAAAAACTTCATTAAGTGGGTATAAAAATAGGGTTACCTTTTACGTGGTAGAACCACGCTGCAGCTATATATTTTATAGGATAGGGTGACATACGAGCACACAGTCCACCTGATGGTAAGTGGTTGTTGTGGCTCATAAACATCGACGTCTATCCTCAATTACGAATAAAAAGGCAGAATGCAAGGTTGTCACCCGTGAGGACTAAGATGGAACGCCTCGTTGCCAGGAAAAAGGGTCTCCAGTTATCTAAACTCGCCATACGAAACACATCAGCATTAAGCTACTATTTTACGCTGATATTCTGTGAGACGTGTCTCCCGCGACCGACATTAACAAGAAAAAACACAAGAAAAAAAAAGGGAAAAAGAGAAAGGGTGTGGTGTGGAAAAACTAGAAAAAGGTACTGGAAACAAAAAAAAAAGGGCACCCACAGCCAAAAATATATATATATATATATATATATATATATATATATAAAATTTATCCTAAAATAGTGCAAAATATCTAAAATTGGAAACTGCACGGACGCACGGCATCCATATAATGCGTCCAAATTAAAACAACGCGATACTAAACTACTAAGTGGACATGGCCGGTTAATCAATTGTTAACGGTTATTACAATATTTTTTAAAAATTTTAAAATATATGTACTACATAATTTTTGTAATACTTACCGAAAAAAATATAATCAATCCTTTTTTTAGTCATCTTTTTATCGGAATTATTAAACTTTTTTTTGTATACAACTCAGTATTTTGGTGCTCCGTAAACATTAAGCTTTGTTTGCTCTATACCTAACTTGTTACTTCTACACGAAGTTTGTTGAAGACTAGCCTTACCTATGTCTTATTTTGAACATAAAAAATATTTTTTACAGAATTAGGACATTTTATTTGACAGTTTGCACCATAAAAATTGCAGCGGTTCTCACACTAGGCTCACTATAGACAGATTGACAAAATATAAAATTAGTGCCCGGTTGACTTTACAAAGTTGAATTTCCCATTTTTTTAATCTTAGTCTGTAAACATAAATTGAGCATTTGGTTACTATGATAATGTTTGGAGCATTTTTTTTTATAGAAGAAGGGGCAAACGAGCATGCGGCTCACCTGATGTTAAGTGACTACCGCCGCCCATGATCAACCGCAACACCAGGAGAATCGCGGGTGCGTTGCCGGCCCTTTAAAAAAGGAGTAAGCTCTTTTCTTGCAGGTCCCCAGGTCGTATCGGTCCGGAAAAATCGCCGGTGGTAAACTATTCCACAGAGAGGTTGTACGTGGAAGAAAACTCCTTGTGAAACGTACAGTGGTGGACCGCCAAGCATCCAGATGGTGTGGATGGTATCGGGACGTTTGACGTGTAGTGCGTTCACGAAATTTGGCGACTGGGATTAATCCGAACAATTCCTCAGAGCACTCCCCGTGATAGATGCGATAAAATACGCAAAGAGATGCAACATCTCTTCGCAGCGCCAGTGAATCGAGCCGATCGGAAAGCACTCGGTCGTCGACGATTCGAGCCGCTCTGCGCTGGATGCGGTCAAGTGGAAGAAGCTGGTACTGGGGAGCCCCAGCCCAGAGATGGGAACAGTATTCCATGTGCGGCCGAACCTGCGCCTTGTAAAGTTGGCGGTGTGCCGGCATGAAATACTGTCCCGCTCTGCTGAGCACGCCAAGCTTTTTTAGAGGCCAATTTGGCCTTCCCTTCCAAAGCTGGTGATCCAATCGCACAATTTCTTGGGAAGCCCATAGGAAGGGAGCTTCGAAAGAAGCGCTACCATGCTGATTGGGGGGGGGGATTTGGGCCTCCGGCCACCTGCACTCACCAGACGAAACGCGGAAGCAGAGCCTCCACTTCACGCCGGTATTCTGTGAGGTCGTGGTACCACCCCGGTTTGAACCGGCCCATACGTGCAACAGCAAAGCTGCCGCGTGGCTCTACCACTGTTAAAAGCAGTGCAGCAAAAGGAGCATCTTCTCTATTTGTTCAAAATTGAGCGTAAGTAACCAGTTATGTATCTTCCTGGCTATGTTCGTTTTGCAATCGTTATGTCGTGAGACTTTATAAGTTTGTTAAGTATTTGTGTTTCCATGAAAGGACTAAATCATTTTACGGAAGCTGTGCGAACACTTGGTAATGGCAGTTAAATACGCGTTTTTTCGGCAATTCTTTGTATATGAGCTTCATAAGCGTATGCATGTGAGTTTATATCCTGTATTATAAAATTTTAACGTCCTATTTAATACATGATTTATATGCTTGCGCGAATACTAGATATTTATCATGATCATAATTATCATGGAATTCCTGCATCTTTTACCAGGTCATCACTTCACCTAGTGGCTTTGCCGTCCTACACTTCACTTACTGGTACGAGATTGCAACTTGAGAACCTTTTTCATCAACAGTTGTCAATTCTTCCAGCTATATAGCAGGGTAATGGCCACTTCAACTTACTAATCCAAATACTAAACATTGGATGGACAAATTTATGCAGGTTTTATCGCGTGCTAAGCGAGAATAGAGCACCGAAGACACTTTTTTCATCGTAAGAAGTAATTATATTTTAGTACTCACGTGTAGTAACGCATCTACATCTTGATTCTTAATCGTAAAAATAAGTTACCTAAATGCTTGAGGGACATAGCATCCTTCAACCATCAGGTGAACTACGTGCTCGTTTTTTCACCCTCATTTAAAAAAAACACCTCAAACATTTTGCTCGCGACAGGACTACAACTTGCTCCATTATAAAGAGTTTGTATTTAAAAATCAGTAAAAACCAGTTACTTATAGCTTGTTCTTGGCACAATGCTCTCAACGGTGTCAATACGGGAAATACTAAAGAAAACGCTACAATTATGTGGTAGAGTTGGTAACGTCAACGTATTAAAGATATTACTACTATATAGTCCAGTTATTTCCCACCAATACTCCCACAGTGCTAGATGTTCTTAATATGGATTAGGAGAGTTTTCTTTACAGCTTGTTCGCTGGAGGAATGAGATCCACCTTCAGCATCTCATCTTTTATTATGGACAATAGAATACAATATATTATATTTAAAATCTTTTTAATTTTTTATTACATAATTCTGGTATCTATAAGCCACCTTTTGGACTGGACCGGGTATTTTCACACATTGTGTTAACATCGTATAGATAATATATCCGAAGCTACATACTAATTACTACAAAACTTTCAACTTGAAGTCTGCGCATCCACTGCGAGGTTTCGGTTGTAACGGTAAGAAAGCCGGCATAAGAACCATTCGTGGAGGGAATATTTAAATATTTTTGTTTGTTTATATTGTGTACATGATATATTATTATCATACTTTTGCTATCAGTGCAGTCCATCACAAGTTTGAGGTATTCCATCTTAGTCTTAAGGAGTGACTACACATCTGCATTTTGAATTTTAAATAAGGGTGGATATACATGGGTGGTCTAAAAAGTTTCCGAACTAACTAAGATACAAGACATTTTTTCTTAATTTTTTTTTTTTTTATTTATTTTATGTACACACATTAAGGTACAGAAGCAGTCTTATAGTAATTACGTACAAAGGTTCTACTTATTCCAAATTCGCTGAAATATCTTCCAGTAGACCCATAAAGGAAATTATATTTAAATTGCAAACTTAGTGCATACATTAGTACTACTAAAAATAAATAATATACACAATGTTACGGAAATTATATAAAATAAAACAATAAATAAAAATAAAATAAATCAATAAATAATAATAATAATTGATACGATAGTTACATATGATATATATATATATATATATATATATATATATATATATATATATATATATATATATATATATATATATATATAAATTAACAGGATGCAAAGTAGTTATCTCTAAGACGTTTCTTGAATATCAACAAAGTTTCGGAATTTCTTATATTTGACGGTAGTGAGTTCCATAATCTTACCGCGTGAACTGAAAAGGAGTGGGAGTAATAACCGGAATTAAAGACGGGAAAGTCAAGAAGATTTTTAACAAGGGCTCTGCATGGTTTGTCCGGAGGATGGGTGAAGGAAAATCGGCTTCTGAGGTATGTGGGAGAGGAAGGGTTGTGCAAAATGTTATAGAGGACACATAACAATCGAGTGTTCCTTCGAAGTCGAATAGGAAGCCACTTGAGTTGCTTACGAAACTGAGATATACGGTCAAATTTCTTGAGCCCAAATATGAAACGGATACACTGATTTTGCAAGCGCTCAAGTTTATTAAGAAGCTCCTCTGTAGCATCCAAATAACAAGCATCCGCATAATCAAGGAGAGGTAGGATAAGAGTAAGCACGAGTGATATTTTAGCTTTAAGGGGTAAGAAATTTTGTAGACATTTAAGCGAATGCAAAGTAAAGTAGACCTTGCGACTAACTTCAGCGATATGCGTGGTCCATGTTAAATGGTGATCAAATATGACGCCTAAGTTTTTGACAGTATTGGCAAAGGGTATAGGAACGCCATTAAAACAAACAAAAGGTAGTGATGTAAATTTTCTACATAGTCCCCTTGTAACTCTCAATACATTTCTCTCAGCGATGCTTCCATCTCTCTACCATCCAAATAGTACTTGGCGTTATTCTCTGCAAAATAATTGTTCACGAAGGAGAATTCCTCCTCATTTGACAAAAATCTTTGTCCTCCGAGCGCAATTTTTAGTTGACGATAAAAAATAAGGCGCTTGGGGCTAGATCTAGTGTGTAAAGCGAATAGTCAAGCAGTTGAAACAGTAATTCGTGGATTTTCGCCATGGCAACCGCTGAGGTGTGAGACGGGGCGTTGTCAAACGGTGTTGGTGAAACGGGATTTTATTTTTCTGTAAATGTGGCAGTTTCTCAACAAATCAATTTCTGCCTTTAGTTTGTCGAGTAATGATGCTTAGTATGCTCCTATAGTGGTTTTTCCTTTCTGAAGATAATCAAAGAGTCCAACTCATCTTTGATTCGCGTGGGCTTATTGCCTTGATACTCAATTTTTTTCCATTTTTACTTACAAATACTCGTCCAAAATGGCAGTAATTTTGGTGCCTAACTGTCAAAAGATGCACAACTACACTTACTAGCTTTTATTGACGGGTGCTGCCATCTTCGCGTTTTCAGACCACCCTGGAAGATGTCCATAGGTGAACTGTGTACTCGTTTGTCGCCGTTGTTCTATTAAAACACAGATAAACCATGTTATGGTCTATGATACGGGAATCTAGCCACGGAAAATAAGATATCTCGCAAAAATTAACACGAAGAATTTTATTTCACGGAAATAAAGTAGCACGTAGAAGCTAGTTTAATATAAATTTAAAATGAATCCGTTAAAACTTTTGCGAAGGAAATTACACTTTGTTTCCTACAAAGGAATAGATAGTTGGAAAAATACTTTATTTTGCGCCAAGTCATGGTGAGGAAAACGTTTTCGTTCTGCAGTTAAATTGAGACATGAAAGGATAAGCTGTGTTGCGTAGGGATAGTACTCGTTTTCCGTTGTAAATAGTAAGCCTTAATAGCAAACTTTGTAGAGATAGTTCAGTATACGGATTTATTTTTGGGTATGAATACTTATAGAAACTGTATTATTTTTTCTATGCCCTCTCCATAAGATCGTAAAAGTGATTTTTAGCGTTGACAGTCCCGCACCTTTAACGCTGCTCCCTGTCTTATGTCTAGGTATTTTACGAGCGGCGTGAATGGGTATTTATAGGAAAAGACACAATTGAGTGTTGTATTCTTTAACGTCATCTCTATATGCCAGCCACTACCGCATTGCAATACGTAATATTATGATATGTACCTAACTTATTAGTGTTTCAAATTTCAATATCCCTTTATAACATCTAAAAACTCAAAGTAATTAACTAACTTGTTTGATCGAAGATAATTTACTATATCTATAGCTTATGAAAGTCTACTGCCGAAAAAAGGCCTCCCCAATAGTTTGCATCATAATATGTCGTACCATAGTTAACATAAAGAGCAGCATTAAGTTAAGCTATTTAACGCGTGAGTTCAATGAGAGCTGGGTGCTACAACCATACTATACGTTTAGCTGTAGTTATTACTCTACCACGTGTAAAATTACTTGATTATTTGATTTAAATAAATACTCTGCAAAACATAAATATACTTTATCAATCAAACTGAAGAATTTGAAAAAGGAGGTGGGTAGCAACATCTTCCTGATAATTACCCAAAATAATAAAAAATTCGGTTGCCAGATCCCTTGTCAAGCGTGGCAGCTATGGCAAAATCCCACCATGAGGCAACCTATGAGTGAGACGTATGTTCAGCAGTGGACTTTTATAGGCTGTACTGTATATTTGGATGCATGGAAATAATTCTACGGATTTTTATTGCGCTTATATTTTTTTAATATTACGATAGTCGACTTCACAAATTTGATCTGAAAATTTTCTTAAACTAATTCGAAAGCTCAATGCTCTACTCGAACACAACCATTTTTTTCTTCAAATAAACTTTATTGTATTCACCTAACGCCAATATAATCCAACAAAGTCCGGATTTTACCCTAATAATATGTTTCTATAAAATTTTATGGTCCCCACGCCATCAGAAATATTTTAAGCAACTTCTGTTAGCACTAAAATGGAAATTGCTCGTAAAATAAACAATCACGCATGTGCAGTAATATTTGGTGATGTGCCAAGCGTTTTATGTAATCATACGAGTATGTAGCTGTAATTATACTCGTAAGTAAGTATATTTGGCATTAAAACTACTCACAGAGTCCGGTGTTAAATGTTTTCAGTTATTTAATATTTATAGTATTGGTTTAATCTTCATTGTTATGTAAATAAACATATATATAATATAAATTCTGATTTATACATAGGTACTTCGCTAAATTTAATTTTTTTCATTTTAAGTTTTTTTTTTTGCTGCACTACGTCCTGTAATATGTTTTACTATGTTTAGCATAGAAGATAACGCCTTAAGACATTAAGTCCGCCATATTTAAGTCCAATGTGTTTGTATAAAAAAATTTAAATAAATAAATATTTGCCAATGAATCTACACACAGAGTTGACGTTAAATTAATTAGTATCATCGTCATCACAACATCACTAGTCGACTGGTTAACATAAGCTTTCTCAATAATTGCCACAAATCACGCTTTCGAGCTGCCTGCCTACCTCGTCCTGCATGTTTCAGGTAGACACTTCATCTAGAGGGGTCGTTAAACACTGCCCTAGACAATATTGGTAAACTTCTAATGTATAATAAAATCTCTACGCTTCCTCCATAGATTACCCCATAGGGGGATATTGGCCATAGTTGCCACGCATGGCAATTGGGTTGACTACCGTGCAGTAGCGTTGTAAGAATGTTCACTAGTCCATATTTTCCATATTGTCTCGACTCTTACGACACCAACACCACCAATAAACTGCGGTTGCCATCCTGATAGCTAAGCGTGGTAACTGTGACAAAATAGGACTTATGACAAAAATAATGTGTAAACTTGATTACTTTCCTAGCATGTCCTAACGGGCGACCACTGGGACATTTGTTTTTGGCTCGTATTGTCATCTACTATGGGACTACTGTTGTTTATCCCATGCAGGTTTCGGGCCTCGGGGAGTACCCCATTACCCGGGTAATCCTCACAGCCCATATCTATGGGCTGGTCTTGGGAGCCCTACATGTACGACATTGTCGGTAATCTTCATTGGCGTATTGCGCGCCACCAGGTCGGTGCTACCGGAGGGTCGGCCGTCTCAAAGCCCCGCGGAGTCGCGAGGTAAGGAGTCGAAGCAGTGCCAATCTTGCCGACAGGAATGCGCTCCGGACAGCAGCTGCTCCGGGCTTCCAGTGCTCCTTCCTGGCTCTAGGTGATGGCCTGGTATCCCTAGGCAGAAGTTGGCGTATCTCGCGGCTCTGGGAAGGGATCTGCCGAAGGGTCAGCAACCTCCAGGTCCCGCGGAGACGCATCTCGACGCGGAGCCGAAGTCAGGCCTTCGGAGTTCGCTTCCCAGCGTGTAGGTGAAACGCAGCGTTAGGTGATCTTCATCCCGGGTGGGGTCAGGGGTGTCCTCGAGGCTCCACGCAAGCCGAGTTGGCCTCACAGCACGTGCACCCACTGCGAAGCGACGCGCTGTACCTCTACCACCCGGGCGGAAGTCGACGACCGGCGGACGAGACCGCTCGCTAGCGTTTTAGATTTTCGGTCCGGACGAGACTCGATAGATTTTCTGGCTAAACGTTCTCCAAGTAGCTCGGTACTCTTTTAATTCTGTCTACCCTCTCACTGATTATAGGCGTAATGTATGTGTATAATTTTACAATGAACGATTAATAACATAAAACGTAATAAATGTTCATTGTTATATTTCATTAAAGCACGTGGTAAACAAACCATTAAAAGTGCAATAAACAAATTGTTAATTACCGTTTTGTAATAGTAAAAAAATCTATGGTTTTATCAAAGAAAACTCATCGTACATTGTACTATGAAATTAAGGTAAATTATGTACGTGTTAGTGTCACAATCTACTTGTTAATAACTATATACCAAAAATGGATCTACCCGTCTGTAAAAACACGTTCTAGTAGAATACCAGTGCAAAATAGCAGCAAAATGCTGATGTGTTTCGCGTGGTGAGTGACGAGAACCAAAGAATCTCTTTACTGGTAACGAGGTACTCCATCTTAGCCAACGTGACAACTCCTTGGCATTTTGATTCTTAATCGAAGATGGATCAAAGTTTTATTTAAATAAACAATTAATTTGTATTTCGCTCTAGTCAACATGTTACATGTAAAATACGGCAATATGTTTTACCTCTAATGAAAAAAACAGCATTCTATATTTTTATATTATTTTGTTATATTAATGACTGCCAATACCGGCCAAAATAAGGTCACTTCACATATTCTTTGTTTACAGCAAAAGAAAGATAGCATTTTTGGCTACACTTACGTCTTCCGCGTTCAAAAGTCAAGGATAATTTAATTTACAAGTCCTTCTATATCTAGGGCATGTGATTTGCGAGGTTTGCTTACCGAAATTTTACGGGTCGTATATTTTTGGTTTCAATATGGACCTACGGCAGTTTATCATGTTTATGTATATCTGCATATTTTGTTGATATAATATCGTCCCTGTTTAGTTTTACAATTATGTTCTGTTATTGGTTTTAAAATGGTGTCAATTTTATTTTCCTATTGTTTTTGCAGACGGGAAGCTAAGTTCCCGAGTGGGAGCCTCGTACCGATAGGCATAGTGCATGACGATCGCCTACTAGATTCTTGCACTTGATGGATGCAGGGGGCTCAAAACGAAGCTTTGTAGTAAATCTTGCGGGAGGCCTATGTTCAGCAGTGGACTTCTGAAGGGATGTAATGATGACGATGATGATAGTTTTTAATTTCATTATAGAAACATTGGTATATTATTTATAACTTTTTATAATTGTTGAGTTAGTAAATTGCAGTTTTTTTCTTTTTTTGCGGCATTTTCAATGATTAAAAAAGGTACATATTTAAATTATATTTTTTTTAATTTATGGTTTATTTAAATGGTTTAAATTAAGATTTTATTGTTCCGATAATTGCAGTCTATGAAAATTATTTTTTAAATTTTCTTACTGCATCTTATTCTAGTCTGACGTAATGTTAGTAAATGAATTTTTAGAGCTGAATATTTATTGTATAAAACATGGCTGTTGGAAAAAGTGAAAAAGGTTAACTAAACCAGAAAATGAGCAGCAGCATCTTCTTGATAACAACTGCAAAATGATAAAAAAACTGCGGTTGCCAAAGCTCCTGCCAAGTGTGGTAATCATGGCAAAGTTCCTTTGACATTTGTTGGGTTGTACTGAATAAACAAATGGAAAGCAAAGAACTCCTAGCGCGATATGATTTGACAGGGAGTTAAAAATTTGCCAAAACCTCGTATTTTTTTTATTCAAGAAAAGCGGAAATTTTTAGCACTGCGTTAGTTTACACCTACTCACAAGTATATGGTGCAAGTTATAAGAATTACTACAAAAATAAACACTTTACTGTTTTTCCCGATTGAGTTGTCGCCGCTACAGGATAAAGTTTTAGTTGAAATCTACATTTTTACCTGAAGGTTGTTGTTTTTTACACCTTAATATTATTTCGTACAAGTAAGATACTATTACAGCCTTTGTACCACGGCTAACAAAAGGTCTGAGAAAATCGTAAATATAAGATATTATTTTGTAAACCGCTTACGAAATAAACCACATTATACGTATGCTTTTCATGCAGATCGCCCTAACGGGTCACAGCTTAAGACGAAAAGGTAGTAACTCATTGTTACAATTTTAACAAAAAATTAGAATAAAAAGTGTGTAAAAGTAAAGTAAAGTTACGACATATATACGATCGGGCAGTAAACAAAATTCCAATAATGTATCGGGCCAGAGTAAATGAAGTGATACCACTAGCCAAGGAGTCAATAGCTTCAACATCAGCCTACGCAGTTGTAACCACGGTGGCACTACCAAAACTTTCTTCAGCGCCTGGTCTCTCTCCGGTGCTGTCGGATTTCCGTCATGAGACTGTGGGAGTGAGAAAAAGTTCACTTCAAGTGCAAGCTACTATAATAAACTTGGGTACTATAATCCCGCCCTGCATAGATGGGCTAGTCTTTGACGATATATGACCAGAGTTCAGTCTGAGGGTCATTATTGTGTACCCAGTAAGCATGACCGATTATTTCTACCAAGTCGCGAAATTAAAAAAAAATCACAATCGGCTGCATTTAGTCATAGCCGACTAAACTTAGTTTTATCCGAACTTAGAATTGTTGTAAAATACATTATAATAATGATTTCATATATATACGCGAATACTACACATTGAATAAATCAATATTTTTAACGGATTTTACAGCGTTTTCTGGAGAGACTGAGGTGTTCGACGTCCCAATGGAAGGATTTGTAAAATAGTTTTATTTGAGATATTAAAATATCGTACATCTACTCTTTATTAACTGCATCTGTTTTATTTATATTCTGTAGTTTCAATCTGAAAAGCATGTTGTAAATATAGTTATAATAAATCAATAATATATGTAAATAAATATGTATATATGTATTTATATAACCATTTATTTAATTTTATTCAGTAAGTATTATTTTAATTTAATTATTATATATTTTTTTTAATTTGTAAAAAGCTGCTAATATAAAACCTATGCTGCAATGCAATAAAATATTACTTAAATTATACTAAGTTACAAATTTACCTCTCTGCTTCGTAAGTGTTATTCAGCATGTTACGAAACTCTGTTTTTGGCCAAGTGTACTATATCTTATTTTTCTTAAGTGTGTTTGTAAAAAAATGCTATTCCTAATTCCTAATAAATAAATAAAATATTTAAAATAAAACATTTGTCATATTGTTCAATATTCATACAAATCACTATCAAAAAAATGAAAATGAAAATGAAAAATCTTTATTTAGTATCTTTTAAATAGTAACATGACTAATGGCCGGAATCTCTTTTAAGCATGATACTTGTGTTAGGAGATTCCGCTCCTTCCCAAGATTACAAAAAGATACATGTGTTATAGTTAGTATTACGTACAGCAAGATAATATCAACAATTAGGATTAAACGGTGTCAAAGATAAGCATTATAGCATAATAGTTAAGTGCTAACATATAGATAACATTAATAGTTAAGTGCTAACATATAGATAACATAAATAGTTAAGTGCTAACTTAAGTAAGCGCAAAAGCAATTAATTAACAATTAAATTTAAACAAATTGTTAAGTTTATGATGTGTGTGTGTGTGTGTGTGTGTGAATGTGTGTTTTGGGTGCATGTGTATGTGTGTGTGTGTGTGTGTGTTTGCATGTCGGTGTGTATGTGAGTTAGTGAATAGAATTATGACTATATATTTCAGTGAATTTGTTAATGTAAGATAAGGTTCTCAATTTCATCATAGTTTTTAACCCCTGTTGTTCTTGCACGTGTGTGTCACTGAAGGGTAAAAATTCAGAGTTTCATTTAATTTATTATAAATATGTGCAGATTGTCTTCTAAATTGTCTCCTAGCGTAGGCAGTTTTAACGTGGGTTACGGGTGCAACATTTAATATTCTTCTTTTATTTTGTCTAGAGGGGTTGTAGGGCAGTTTTCTGTGAAGTTTTAGAATCGCATGTAAAATGTAAAGTTTCCTTACAGATAGTAGGCCACGTTGGGTATACAGACTGACGGTTGGAAACCTATAAGGTTTTAAATAAATCACTTTAAGCAAAGATCTATGAGCTCGTTATAGTTCTAAAAATTTGGTTTTCGTGGCACCACCCCAGACTGTGATACAGTAGTTAAGGATAGATTGTGCTAGCGATATATATATATATTTCTTTTATTAAATCTACGTCGGCAACGTATCTCAAAGTTTTAAAAATCCAAGTTAGTTTGCGAATTCTGCCAATCAGTAGGTCAATATGGGCACTCCAAGCATGGCGCTGGTCAACCATTACTCCAACATATTTAGTTTCAGATAATTTATCTATCAGCTATCACATGAGCAATTTTGGTTGGTGAAATTGTTAAATGTGTGAATTTTTATTTCAAAGTCTGTATTTGGCTGAGTACTGTTATAATTTGTGAAACATATATAATTGGTCTTAGAGGCGTTTAGAGTCAGTAAATTTTTATCTAACCATCGAGCTATTCGGGCCAGACCTTCTTGAGCAAAGCCATGTACTTCGTCCCATGTGGAACCAGAGAAAACTACAGCGGTGTCGTCAGCATATGAAAATAATTTACCATTACGAATATCCAAGTTACAAAGGTTGTTGATATAAATTAAAAAGAGAGTTGGTCCCAACACACTTCCCTGGGTGACACCATATGTTGTGTCTGCTAGCTCGCTAATACAGTCACCAACCCTAACACTCTGTTTACGATCACTCAAATAATCACACGGCAAAGCTAGGGGAGTGCCCCTGATACCCACTGATTCCAATCTGCGCATAAGAATGGGGACAGAGACGGTATCAAAAGCCTTCTGAAGATCTAAAAAAACTGTAATTCACTTTTTATTTTTATCTACATTTTCAGTAATGTGAGACGTTAATGCACCTATAGCGTCATCTGTTGAAATCCCTCGTCTAAAGCCAAACTGTGAGTTAGATATTAGTTGATATTTGTTTAGGAAGCTAATTAATCTGCTATTTATAATTTTTTTTTTAATATTTTTGAAATAACCGGAAGAACTGATATGGGTCTGTGGTTACTGGCTTCATCTCTATCTCCACCCTTATGTATCAGAGTGACGATAGCATCTTTGAGCGCAGTAGGAAAAATACCCTGTCTTATGCAGAGGTTAGCTAAGTTAGTAATGACGGGGGCTATTTCTTTGCAAACATGTTTCAGAAATTTTGTTTGTATACCATCCCAGCCCGCAGCACTGTACGATTTTATTCCCATTAAATTTTCATAAACCTCATCCGGATTAGTTTCTTATAAGACAATAGAAGAAGGTGGGTTTAAATCACCATAATTATCAGACAGTGTACCCCAATTTGTTTGACGCTTTAAAATATTATCAGCTGGAGATTTGCCAATATTTGCAAAATAGGCATTTATGTAATTTACAGATTCTTTAGGCGTTGATTTACAGTTAAGAAGTCCTATATTATCGGATTTATTTACTTTACGATGCGTGATGTCATTTATAGATTTCCAAAGTAACCTGGGATTTTTTTTTATTTTTAATTAGTTGATCTCTTTCGTAATTCCGTTTTAAGTTTTTAATCAAAGCATTACAGTGATTTCGAGAGCGTCTATATGTTATTTTTAGGATTAGGTTTTTTGGGTCACGTTTCAGTTTTTTCTGCATATTATCGTTTCTATTTCTTATACCACGAATAATACCTATTATAATCCATGGTTTTATTATACGATTTTTACATGGAATTGTCGTGGTTATTATGTTTGTTAAAATACATTGCCTTAATATAAATTAAGAAATATATAAGATAAGTGGGATTAGTATGTAGTAACATATCATGAAGATCCAAATACTTAAATGATTCGATTGCTTGTAGAAGGTTGATAGAGGTTCTTATTTTAGTAGAATTAATTTCACCTTTTATATTGGATAGTTTTAGAAAAATCATGTCATGTTCAGTAATAGTTGCGGTCAGAACAGAGTTTTAAAATAAAATGATCCAAACAGTTTTTGTTTCTAGTTGTCAGCGTATGTCCTGGTATCATGCCGTGTGTAGCTAGCATGTTTAAGTAGTTTATTTTATTTGTACGTTCGTTTGTCTGTAAATTGTCGTCATTTATTATATTTATGTTTATGTCTCCCGTAATAATTATAGTTTTAAATGTTTTTAGGTTATTCAAGTGATTATCTAGTGAATATAAAAATTTTTCTGCATCGGAGGTTGATGGTGAGCGATAAATCCCTAGGATAGTGAGGTCCCCTGAGTATCCCTAGGAGGTGGTAATCTGGAGACACGAAGCATTCGAAAGCAGGATCTCGGTAATCTTAACTTTATAATCCGTTTTTACGTAGATTACAACTCCGTCACACCTATTCAAATGATTTGTTGTTGTAAATTATGTGTAATTATTTAACTGTGGTGTGGTTTTTATTTTTTGATCAATTTGACACTCAGTCAATACTATCACATCTATCGAAAACTTGAAATGTGACAATGTAAGGCAAAGATCATCAAAATTACAATAGATACCCCTTATTTTTTGTGAAATAATTGTGAGATCTGTGTTAAGTATTTTCACTACTGAGGATGAAAAATTAATAATATCACACATGCTGGAGGTTGCAATTTCTGTTTTATCAATCTCTGTTACGGTTTTTAACAAGCTATCCATATAAAGATTGGATTAAATACTTCCTGACGTTGCACATCAATTCTATTATAAAATGAAGGAGCCATTTGACAATTGTGACGGTTTTTATAGAACACATTTTTAACATGAATATATAAAGTACGAGTGAGCAGCTTTTTATAAATTATCATATGGTTATTTTGTGTAGATTTGAGGAAGTTGTTAATATGTGTTTGTGTAAATAAATGTGTGTGAGTGGAACAAAGAAAAATAAATTTTTGTAATAGTGAAGTAGCAATGAATATTAGGTATGTGTATTTACAAAACCTTACCTTTAAGGTACATCTTAATATGTTTGGTATATGTGCGCAATAAAGCAAGAATACATCATCAGTACAAATTAAAGCGATATTTATAGTAAACACAGTGTATAATAATAACGGTAGAACCTGCACTATAATGTCACTGCATAGTCACGTTTATTGCATGAGATTATGTACTTGAGCTTCATACCTTATCGGAATAACAGGGGAATCGGTTGTCTTCCGTACATAGACACGTCCGTACGATGTCCAACAAAATGTATATGATTTCGTTTTGGCGAGGTGGCTGGCAAGAAAATGTAATCTAGCCCCCTTAGACGTCAGTTGTACTGATACATATATTGGTGTGTCTTCTCTCGATCTAAAACCCAGGTGTTTAGCTCGCAACTTTTCTTTTTTTTATTTTATAAGCCTTGCATTTTTGTAAAATCGAAGACTTTAGGATAGCCGAACTTGTTTCCACAATAATTGGGGTACTCTAGGTGGTTACTCTCTTTGCTCGTATTCTATAAATTTCATTGATATCATTTTCGGTTATAGGGCAGTCTATCGTTTTTGATAAGGATAAAACCATTTTCATTAGATCGTCTTTGTTTTCCTTGGGTTTAATTTGTGGCACATTCTTTATTTCAAAGTTTCCTTTTTGGTTTTCTCTTCTAACGTCCTCCAGTTGATCCTCTAATAAATTTATGTACTCTTTGTCCTTTTTGTTTTCGCACTCCAATTGTTCTATTCTTTTTTTGAATTCCCTATTTTGTGCGGCTAAAAATGATATAGAGTGTTCTATGTTTTCATTTGTCTTTTTGATGTCTTGAATGATTGGATTAATTTTCTTAAATTAATTTTTCATCATAGTTTAAAGGGCTGCCACAATCCTATCAAAATCCTCTTCTAAGTCACCCCTGCATCTCTTATTAGGTTGGGTGACATAGTTGGGGGTTTCAGTGTCCGAAACTGCTTCCCGATGAATATGAGAATGAGATAACGATCTGTTCATATCACTTTCCATCTTATAGAAAACAATGCGTTCGAATACTGCGCAGTTCAATAATTACGCAGCGATATCGTAGCACACAAACGCGAAAATTGTAACCGCGTCGGTTTTACGTAGGCCGTAGTAGCCCGTAGCGCGCTCTTCGCAGCGATTATACATGACCTTGTACGTTTACGACGTTGTGGCGCGAGAACGGGCCAAAAAATAACAGTCGACACGCTTGCACGTGAGGTATGAGGGGGACGCGACACGCAGGCAGATGTCCGCAAATATTATGATGGATATAAATATTATTAGATTAATTCAGACTATGTCGACTTTAATGTGCAACCATTACAGCGGGTTTTTGTATGTATATTAGTTACGAATTTGAAAAGTAAAGCGCGACACGTCTACTTACAAACAAGTCTTGGACGAAAGAGGAACTATTAAGGACGAAAGGATTACTATCAACCGGTAATTAATGAATAATTTCATAATAATGTTGCATTATGAATACAGTTCAGATTTGCTGAACAAGTTTCATCCTAGCGATGAAAGTTTCGAAAGCTGATTTACATTTGAATATATTTACAACTGAGCTTTAAAAATGAACTATATGTAATTGTGCACGTGTCTTTGATTTCAATTGTGATGCTTTTAACAAGTATATATTAGATAGCCCCGCTGCCGCTGTATTATGGTCGCTATTTGAATGGGTCAGTTGGACCAAAACTTTAGCATAATACTTCCGCGTTTCGTATGGTAAGCGACAAAAACTGGAGACACTTTTTAGCGTTAACGAGGTATTCCGTCTAAGTGCTCAGGGGTGACAACCCATAAGCATTTTGATTCTTTATCAAAATTATTGAATATGACTTTTTATAGAGTAAGTATAACAAATAAGTATACAATTCACCTGATAGTAAGTGTACGCCGTCGCCCATGTACACTTTTATCTTCCCTCGATTAAGAATCAAAATTGTAAATGTGATGTAAACCTCTGAGTTATAATGTCACGTTACCAGAATAAAAAAATCACCGGTTTTCCACACTTACCATATGAAACACAGCAGCAACCATACCATAATATTTTTTGTGTCATATTAATAATTGTGATAGGATTTACGGGTCTTAAAAATATGTTAATGGCCTGGTAGTGCACTTATAAGCATTATCTAGTCAAGATTTTGCTAAAAGCGAAGAAAAATTTGTAATGAAAAAGTTAATAACAAGATGTGAATATAGAAAAAGCTAAAACAAAGGGTAAGTTTTGATAACCAACCAAAGGGTATTCCAATGTACTTATTTGTATATCAAAATCAGATATCGAAATCTTATCCTATAAATATTCCAATATGGGGGTGAAAATTTTCACTCCAATTAACAACTTGTAAAGTTTTCTATTAACAACAGTTAATTGCTTTAAAGAGTTATTAATAATCAATGAAATGAATCCAAATTAGATCGTTTAATATTTCGCATAACTTAACACGCAAAACATTGATTATGTTTGATAATTTAATACAGCCTTCCACGATGTTGCGCTAAAGGAACTAATTACGGAATCTCGTTACCCATGAGTAGCTTAAGATGCTAAAGCGTCACCTCGCTTGTTTTTCAATAGTTACGTCTGTGATAAATAACCGTAAGAATTTCATACTCTTTGGTGATAAAACGCACCAGAGAGCTATTTTATGCGTGCGATAGTCTTCTTTATGCATAGGTATCATAATATACATATATTAGATTATATATATGATCTAATGTATGTAATTGTATATATATATATATATATATATATATATATATATATATACATATATATTTCCATATTCGAATACCTTTTAACAACCACGATGATCTTAAATTTTGTAATAACTAACTAAGTGATAACCTACTTCAGGAGACAGAGCTCCTTTATATTTAGACATACTTGGTTGCTAATAAACGTTATTTATTATTTATGAAAAGTTGATGGTTTTTTTAGACAAAAGAAAAACGAATTCGATGCAACTCTAGTTCAGAACTAAAAAGAACCGTTTTCAAAACAAGCTGTTGAATAAACGTTGAAATAAGGACAAAGTGTAAGTTTTTTTGAATACGTGATTTGTGTGTTGACCTGAGCAAATGCTGAAGCAAAAACAAATGACGCGAACCTATTATTTTTAGGGAATAATTAATGTTTATTTTATAGAATAAGGGTGACAAAGGCGCATATCATACACTTAATAGTAAGTGAATGCTGCGGCACCATAGACAGCTTCATATATTTCGATGTCCATTTTCATCCTTATCAGCCTAGAAAGTCCACGGCTAAACAAAGGCCTGCTTTTTAGATAGGCTTTTACCATAGCTGCAATGCTTGGCAATGCTTGGCAGGCGAGTTGGCAACCGCAGTTTTTATAATTTTGAATTGTTATCAGGTTTATGCTGCTGCTTATTTGCTGTTTTCATTTGACTCTGTTGCCTCTTACGACACCTACCACTTATGACGACTTTGACGAATAAGATGGAATGCGTCTTTTCCAGTATATAGGGTCTCCGGTTCTCTACACTCACCATATATTTTTGCTTTCTTATAGATGACGTTATTACCATCTTGTACATACAAAAAGATTTTTATCAATGTATCCATATCGTAATCCTGTAGAGGCGGCGTAAGAGGCGTTTTAAGATATAAAACAGGAGAAGCTAATATTTAAAGTGTGTTAGTAAAAAGGAAAAAGATATTTTCCAGCGACAGAATAGTTTGTACAATACACAGATTACAAGTTGTCCGAAGGCATCGAGTAAGAAAATATTACAGTTTAAAAATACTGCATGAAATGTGGTGATCCTTAGAATAATAATAATAATGTTTAACAGATAGAATTTCAGTAACAGCGGTCGGTCTCAATGGAGACTGAGGATGATCACAGGACTGGATTATAATGCTCGGACATTATAATCCTGTCTTGTGCAAGCACATGTGTAGTCTGTAATCCCTCAATCAAATAGATTCATAGTTCGATTGAGCGGCCATCCGACATGACCGGCGGATCGAGCGCAGGACCAACGGCTTTACGCGCTTTCCGAGGCACGAAGGTGAAACAACGCCAACTTCCTATCTCCGGATTGCTACTGAAAATTTCTTGATAGAACTCTACTCAACAATAAAAAAAACAACTCAACAAGTGATTTTTTTTATCCTGACCAAGAATACAAACCCGGGCATGATTAGCAGTCGCGTGTAGGACCAGTACCAACGTGGCAGTCAAACAATTCAAAGTTGAAATTACAAACTACGAAGTTAATAAAAGTAAGATAAAAATCTCTGGTACTTTCCGCTAACATTAATAACAAAACGCTCCAAATTTCTCTTATTATGAGGTGGAATTTGGAGCGAGAGAAAACCACGTTTTTTATTTTTTCAAAATTGAATATTTCACGAACAAATCAACCGATTTTATTGTGACATTTTATATTTATAAAAAATATGTATAGATTATAACAAAAATCGAATTTTTAAAGTTGTCTCAGAATCTACTGTGACGATTCCGTCTAAAATCACAGGAAACCTAAGTTCAGCGAGGTTCTTTGTGATGCCGCAAACCGCTTTTTGATGGAACACTCCGATATAAAATAATGAGATATTTACACACACACACACACACAGAGACACACACATACACACGCTCGCGCGCGCAGACACGCACATGCACACGCACATGCACACGCACATGCACACGCACACGCACACACACACGCCCACGCACACGCACACGCAAACGCACACGCACACGCATTCGTATACGTACAAACGACGCAAACGCACACGCACTCGCAAACGCACACATACATACATACGTACTGAAATACGGACATCATCGCAAAAATAGCCAGAATAGCTTTCTAGGACTTATGAATTGAGAACCTCCTCCTTTTATTGAAGTCGATTAAAAAGGTGAGACTTAGGAACTAGGATCGCCAATAGGTTTGCTAAAGATAAGCTTTACAAAAGATTAAATTATTTTTATTCATAACAATAATAATTATTTTCTCCAGAAAAATATCCTCTAGACCGAATCTCGGTCACGGCAGCCAGAGACTAGCCATCTGATTTTCGAGGCTCGGAATGAACATCGTATACTTCCTAACTCCGTACTACTACTGATAACTTCTTGACAGAAAAATTCAAGAAAATATATTTTTTACTCCAACCCTGGAACTGAACCCGAGATCAGCAACCGCGTTTACTACCACTTGACAACGAGGCAGCCAGAGTTTTGTTAGATTCAATGCATAAATAGATTTTTAAGATTATCGCATATCAGACTGCTGAGTTTTCTACCGAACATGAAAACACTAATAATATACTCAATAATGCTATCACAGTAATGATACTATTATGGTTTTGCCCTATGAAAAGCCACTCCAAGTTATCTCATATAAGTTGAACCCCGTGTTCGAAGAGAGACGCCAAAAAAATGTTATTTGTTTTTTCTCTCCGAGCAGTAGTTTCGGAGTGTAGTTTGTCGAGTCTTCGATAGAGAATCGGGAATGTGTGAAATGTATCGGAAAACTGGTGCCTGATTTCACTTTAATAACAAGTAAAATATATACATATAAATAAAATTAAAGTCTATATCTATAATATTGAAATAACTACGTTTTATCGAAAGCAGGGTGTTATTATTTGCATAGCATCCACATTTGAATGACTATTTGTAAAATGTTATTCGTCTGTCTGTCTGCCCGAGCTAGTCTTCGGAATGATTAAACAGATTGTAATGTAGCTTGACGAGCAGCTCTATCTGAACAGCAACGCCAGGAACGATGTATGCTATATTTCATCCGAAAAACGTTAGTATCCGAAAGTAGGTACAGTTGTAGCATGAATGGGTCGGCTCGGTCGGACTACGCTCTCACAGAATACCAGCGTCAAATAGTAGCTTAATTCTGCTGTGTTTCGTATGGTGAGTGTACAGAACCGGAGACGTTATTACTCTCCACTACCTCACGGGTGACAACGCATCTGCATTTTGATTCGTAATTGAGGATAGTTGTAGATGTCTATGGGCTACAGCAACCACTTACCATCAGATGGACTGTGTGCTCGTTTGTCGCCCCATCCTATAAAAAAAATTATGATGATTACATTGAAATAAATAACGCCACATTAAAAAATACTACCTAGGCGAAGCCAGAACGGGCCACTTGTATAAATAGTGGTGATAGGGAATCGCTTTTATCGCTAACGTATATCTTGAAGGATGCATTGATTATCTGGTCGTGCACGATTCTTTATGTTCATATACTGCCCGCATAATTTGCGAATGACATTAAATGTGGTAGTGGATCCATCATCTGCTCTCTGCTGCAGGTAAATTATGGCTGCAGCATGTAAGGGTGGGCAAGATAGAGGTAAAAGCACGGTCTCACATTACCAGCGTCAAAACAATCAATCTAATAATCAATTCTTAATGGGGAAATTAACATGGTAATACATACTCAGGCTCAGGCGACATTCGGGTAAAAATATCATCACACGTTTAAAAATACCATCGCCGTTTAAGTTTGTGACGGCACCTGAACTACACAGACACCTGACTAACGGTAACTGAACGGCTTTGAAATGATCTGTTCGCATGATTTCATCTACGACAACAGCCGAACGGCGTTAGACAACAGTCAAATGATGAACGATGAGTCGACTGCCTAACCGGCCGTTCGGAGGCTTTGACTGTCGTCTTCCTCGTCAATAAATGTAATGTAATATAGGATTCCCGTGCCGTATGCCGTGTAGTGGCGGTTGAGAATATCCACTACCCCATATCTTCCCGTGGGTGTCGTAAAAGGCGACAGAGGGACACAGAAAGGAGATGGGCAGCAGCATCTTCCTAATAACAACAATAACATAATAAAATATTGCGGTTGCCAACCCGCTCACCAAGCGTGGCCACTATGACAAATATCCCCCCATGAGCATCGACGCAATCAAACGGCCCCAAGTCCCCGGCGGCCCCGCTATTCCTGGCTACGGTGGCGACCATAGTAACGGCGGGGCAGGGGGTGCTAAGAATCTCCGGTGGAGGATCGGTTACCACCTGCGACGACTCGACCTGGCAACGTATAACGCACGCACCCTGAGGACTGACGAGAAGATACTGGAGCTGGAAGAAGAGGAAGACAAGTTGCGCTGGCATATTATTGGATTATCTGAGGTCCGAAGAGAGGGGGTGGACACTGTAATCCTCGAGTCCGGCAACTTGTTCTATCGCCGGGAGGGCGACCATCTGTCCCAAAGAGGTGTCGGATTTATCGTCCACAAGTCTCTTGTCAACAACGTTGTAAAGATTGGGAGTGTGTCGACGAGGGTCGCGTACCTGATACTCAGAATCACCAAACGGTATTCGCTGAAGGTCATACAGGTAGGTCTACGCACCAACCTCGGCACATACCGATGAGGAGGTGGAGGAAATGTATGAGGATATTTCTAGAGCCATGCATTCCTCCAAAATCCCACTACACGGTGTTGATTGACTTCTTGACGAGACTTCAACGCAAAACTAGGCACAAGAGAAGGCGGTGAGCTGAAGTTAGAGAAATTTGGAGTGGGGCAACTGAACCGTAGGGGCCAGCAGCTGGCTGACTTTATGGAGAAAGAGAAACTCTTTATGATGAACTCTTTCTTCCAGAGGAGGCCCCACAGGAAGTGGACCTGGTCGAGCCCCGACGGTTCGACAAAAAATGAGACTGACTTCATATGACGACCAGACGCCAACTGTTCAGTGATATCTCAGTGATCGCAAGGGTGAAAATCGGCAGCGATCACCGAATGGTTAGAGGCACACTGAACCTAAGCGTTAAGTTGGAGAGGTCTCGTCTAGTGAAGTCAACGCTCCGTCCCCCTCGTGCTCTAATCCAGAATCCCGAAACCTTTACACTCGAGTTACGTAACCGCTTTCAGTGAATAGAAGATTGCAATGCAGTGGACGATACGAATGACAAGCTCGTGGAAACTGTCCATGCGGTCGGAGCTAAGTTCTGCAAGACCCGCCGCAGAAGAACACAAAAACTCTCCGATCACACTCTTAATCTCATGGCTGTTAGACGGGAGAAGAAACTGCAATCGTCAACAGATTTGACAGCATACAGGCAACTGAACAGACAGATATCCAAATGCATGCGACGAGACTTACGCAACTTTAATACAGCTCGTATTAAAGAAGCGATCGAGTAGAACCAGGGCTCCAAAGTCATTGCCAGAGATATGTCTGCCAGAAAGAGCCAACTGTCAAAGCTAAAGACTGAGTGTGGCAGTATCGTTTCCGGGACACCTGAGATTTTGAGTGAGATTGAGAGGTTCTATGGGCAGCTGTACACATCATCGTTGGAGCCACACGCAAGTGTGAGTAACGATCCAAGAGCAAGTCTTACCCGACACTATTCCGATGATATCCCGGACGTCAGTCTGAGCGAGATTAGAATGGCTCTCCAGCACCTTAAAAACGGCAGGACACCAGGTGAGAATGGAATTACAGCAGAGCTTCTGAAAGCGGTTGTAATACCGGGACTTGAAGTCCTTCAGAAGCTCTTCAATTCCGTCCTTCATGGTGGCACTACTCCGGAGGCGTGGATCAGAAGTTCGGTGGTTTTGTTCTTTAAGAAAGGCGACAAACCCTCTCTTGAAAAACTACAGACCGATTTCTCTTCTGAGCCGTGTCTACGTGCTGTTTTCGAGAGTCATTACGAATCGTCTCGCACGCAGACTCGACGACTTCCAGCCTCCCGAACAAGCCAGTTTCCGAAAAGGCTTCAGTACCATAGACCACATGCATACCCTGCGGCAGATTGTACAGAAGACCGAAGAGTACAATCTACCACTTTGCCTGGCGTATGTGGATTATGAGAAAGCCTTTGATTCCGTCGAAATTTGGGCGGTGCTACAGTCCCTTCAGCGGTGCCAAATTGACAGTCGGTATATCGAAATGCTGAAGTGTTTGTACAGTAGGGCTACGATGGCTATCCGAGTACAGAACCAGAGCTCGAAACCTATCCAACTGCAGAGAGGTGTAAGACAGGGTGACGTTATATCCCCGAAACTCTTCACCGCTGCGTTGGAAGACGTTTTCAAGCTACTGGACTGGAAAGGATACGGTATTAATATCAATGGCGAGTACATCACTCACCTTCGATTTGCCGACGATATAGTCCTTATGGCAGAATCGCTGGAGGACCTTAGCACTATGCTCAATGACCTCAAAAGTGTCTCCCAACGGATAGGTCTTAAGATGAACATGGACAAAACAAAGATCATGTTTAATGTCCATGTCACACCTATGCCGGTAGTTGTTGGGAGCACTATGCTCGAAGTTGTTGACGAGTACGTTTACCTGGGACAAATAGTCCGACTAGGTAAGACCAACTTCGACCGAGAGGTCAATCGACGGATTCAACTCGGCTGGGCAGCGTTCGGGAAATTACGACACATCTTCTCGTCAGGTATACCTCAATCTCTGAAAACTAAAGTGTACAACCAGTGCGTGTTGTCAGTGATAACTCGTGTGGCAGCCTCGTACCGGTAGGCGTAGTGTAGGGCGACCCCCACTAGATGGAGTGACGACCTGGTAAGACATACAGGAAGTCGATGGATGCAGGTGGCTCAGGACCGTGCTTTGTGGCGTTACTTGAGGGAGGCCTACGTTCAGCAGTGGACTTGTGAAGGGCTGTAATGATGATGATGATGAATATAGGATTCGAATTCGCGTGCTTTCAGTGCCACTATGCGCCGATTGTTATGTCTGTACTTTAACGTAACCCTAATTATGCTACCAACGTAGCAGGTCGTATTGACTGATTTTTATGTAAAGAGCACACTTTTTAATTTGTTTACAAAGAATTCTTTATTTCGTGAAAACGAATTTACTCTTAAACTAAAGTTAAAAGTTATCGCACATATAGATCATAATTTAACTACATTTTTTTTTCATCAATCAATTCGATATATCTGCCGCTATCTTCACATTTACCGGTACAAAAATACATAATGATACACATATTTTCATAAGTTAAATTCATAAGTTAAATAGTTATGTATAATAAAAGCGATAAAATTGGTTAAATGGATTTTACGCTAATTTGTTTGTTACTGTTTATTAAAATCAATCGCCGCAGCAATAGCTTTTGTTCTGCGTTGACCAATGGCCTTGTTGCCTCACAGTGGATGAGCGTAAAGATTTCAGCCCATCCATTAATAACATAGCTATGTTGAACAAGGGGGATACAAGAAATTGCCATAAAAAACCACAATGTGCGGGCGGGAAAATGTCAAGTTGAAAATCCAGTGATAGGAAATAAGGGGAAAATGAGATCGCTTATCTCTTGTCGACTGTATAAAGCTACAATTTTTTTTCTATTAGAAGGTATTCATTCATTAATTATAGCCTATCATGTCTTCTGCAGAACAGTGGCCTCCCCATAGAATGACTCATAAGGGGTTTTGCCATAGTTCCCAGAATAGAAATATTGTAACATAACAAATAATGTCTTGTTGGTTATCCTTCATAAATAAATAAATAGTTACCTTGCTCTGCAGTCGGGTTGGCAACCACAACTTTTTTTTCTTGTTGCACTTTTTTTCGAATTCCACAAACTAATTAGTAATACGACAAAATAAAAAAAAAACAGAAGTAACGTAAAAATTACACTCTCTAAATTAAATAAATGAAAATGACTACTCAGAAAAAATTGATAATTAATCATATTTGAGAAATGTTATTCAAGTGATAAAAAAATCATATTTTTTCAAATTACCACGCTCTCCGACTTTATTCATGCTGCCGTCTGCTTTGGATGCTGATTTTCAATTAAATTGCAATTACAATATTTTGAAAGGGGGCACACGCCTAGTATCTTTATTAGATACTTTTATTAACATGTTTCTAAAAAAAAAATTTCCCAACCCTTCAAAAATGTCTGCACTGCTACTTAATGACAAAAGTAATGATAACGACCTTTAGACCTATTCAGATCATAAAATTTGATATCTACGCAGCATGATAGTGCAGAAGTCTGTGTGCAAGCAGATTCAAAACCACTCACACTCTGTTCGCTCACTCTATGGTTTAATGGGACGACGATACGAATCGATTAGTGAGGCGGCACAGGAAAAACGCCTTTATGCCCTTTTCGATGCACATTTGTGAAACACAATTTTCTGATTCTAAACTGCTACTGGTAATATCCGACAAAACCTATTAACTGATTAGGGCTCGACTCGAATTTGAACCTGGGACCACATATTCAGCAGACGCGCTAATGACCACTAGAGCAACAAGACAGTTCAATATAGAAGAGGTAAGAAGATGTTATTTTACCAAGTGTAAAATCAAGGCATGCAAAAAACCTTCATACTTTTAATTCTAAAAGGGTCTAATGTACAGGTAATATGAGCGCCAAAATGGATTTATTAAAATATTAGTCTATCTGTACATATCACTATCACTCTACCACTACAACCCATTACAAGTCCACTGCTGAACATAGACCTCTGCCATAGATTGTTTATATCCCACAAAACACGGTCCTGCTCAGCTGCATCTATCGACTACCTGCTGTTTCGTCCGGTCGTCACTGCATCTAGTAGGTCACATAATAATGATTCAATTTTAATGGAGTCTTTGAAATTTTTAACTTAATCACACTTAGAATGCATTACGGTATGTGGAAATTTATTTCTTTACGTTGTAGAGCCATACTGCAGGTAATTTTGGGTTATAGGATGAATGGGTGACGTGACAGAGGAAGGACTAATAGCTTAAATAGCAATTTAATCATGCGGTGGTTCATGTGGTGAGTGGAGAGAACCGGAGACCCTTTTACAGGTACCAAGATATTCCATTTCAGTCCTTATGGTTGAAAACGTATGTGCATTTTGATTCTTAACTGAGGATAGATGTAGATGTCTATGAGTCACATGTGTACTTATTTGTTAAACTTATTCTATAAAAAGAAACATAGAAAAACCATGTTATGTCTTAAGATACGGAAATTTTAACCACGAAAAAATATAGAAAATATAGATATAGCAAGAAAGTGAACGTGAAGACTTTTCTGTTTCCACAAGAATAAAGTAGCGGGCAGAAGCCAGTACAACATAGAAGTAGAAAGAATCCGTTAAAACCTTTACAAAGGAAATTATTCTTTGTGTGCTACAAGGGAATAGATAGTCTGAATGCTATTTTATTTTGCGCCAAGTCTTAGTACAAAAAACGTTTTCGTTCTGCAGTTAACTTGAAACATGAAATTCCGTAAGCTTAGGGATAATAGGCATTTTCCGTTGTAATTAATAAGACTTAATAGCAAACTTTGTAGAGGTATTTTAGTATACGGGTTTGCTTTTTGTATATGAATACTTATAGAAACCGTATTATATTTTTTGTGCCTTCTAAATTATTTCGCAAAAGTGATTTTTTCCGTTGACAGTCCCGCATCTTTAACGCTGCTCCCCGTCTTAAGTCTAGGTATTTTACGCCGGGCGTGAAAGGGAAATTATACAGGTATTTATCGGAAAAGACAAAATTGAGTGCTATATTCCTTAATATAATTTCTGTATGCAAGTCAGTACCGCATAGCAATACATAATACTATGATATGTAACGTATTAGTGTTTCAATATCGCTTTATAACATTTTTTATTTTTTAGGTTATCTAAAAACTCAAAGCAATTAACTAATGTGTTTAATTAACGATAATTTATCATATCCGCCATTAAACTAATTTAATTGATTACAGTCTAATCAGTGAAATTCCACTGCTGAAGGAAGGCCTCCCTCATAGTTTGAATTATTTTAAATGATTAATCTAAATAAATACGCACCAAAACATAAATATACTTTATAAATCAAACTGAAGAAACTGAAACAGGAGATGGGTAGCAAAATCTTTCTGATAATAACCCAAAATAATAAAAAACCGCGATGACAGCCCACTTGTCAAACGTGGCAGCTATGGTAAAATCCCCCCATGAGGCAGTCTAAGTAGTCTAAGCAGTATAAGGGAGACATATTTTCAGTAGTGGACTTTTAAATAAAGAATATATAATATGTATTCTGATTTATATATACTTCGTTAACTTTAGTTTTTTTTTCATATTCAGTTTATTTTTTTTACTGCACTACCTCCCATAATTTGTTTTTACTTTTCTTGGCATAGAAGAGAATTCCTTAAGTTTTTGAATTCTCCATATTTAAATCCAACATGTTTGTAAATACAAGTTCAAATAAATAAACTACACACATAGTTGATGTTACAAATTTTAAATTAATTGGTATCATCATTATCACAAGAACAGTCCATCACTAGTCGACTCGTTAACATAATCTTTCACACTGATTGCCGCAAATCATGGTCTCGAGCTACCTGTCTACCTCATTCTGTGTGTTTCAGGTAGACACTTCATCCAGAGGGTGTCGTTCAACATAGAGGGTGTTGCTAAACACTCCCCTCGTCAGTGCGAGGCTACCGCTTTACAATATTGGTAAATTACTAATATATAATAAAATCTCTTGCCATAGTTGCCACGCTTTGCAATCTGGTTGGCAACCGTGTAGTGGCGTAGTAAAAATATTCACTACTGAAAGGCGAGACAAACAAGGAGATAGCCAGCAGCGGCTTCCTAATAACGCCTAAAAACAAAATAAAACTGCGATTGCCACTCCGGAACTATTAGGAACTCCCCCTGGATGGTGTATGATTACATAAGGGGAGGGCCTATGTTTATCAGAGGACTTTAATAGCCTGTAACGGTAATAAATGCAATTACCGTTACGGCCTATTAAATGCAAACAATCCGGCTTCCAGCCGCTGGCATCAGCCACATTTTTAATTGGAAATATAAATGTTGATATTATTGCGCATTGGATTGTGAAAGAAAACATTGTGAGGAAACATAATTGTTTCAAGTACTAGTAAGACTTGTGCAGCGGGACGGACAGAGTATTCCATAACCTAGAGTATAAGTCTCATACCAACAAGGGAGGCCTACACTCAAATATGATACGGTTATTTTTTATATTGTGGATAAGTCAACATCTCACAGCCATGTCAGAAGAACGATTTCAATAATGCGCGCCCCCCAGCAAAAAAACACCGCCATAATTTTATAATAGCGCAATATTATATAGGTAATTCTATCGGCAATTTTTATTGTCACGAACCTCAAGCTCGTAACAATATATAGGATAGGGTGACAAACCGAGCACACAGTCCACCTGATGGTAAGTGGTTGCTGTGGCCCATAGATATCTACATCCATCCTAGATTACAAATCATAATGCAGATGCGTTGTCACCTGTGAGGACAAAGATGGAATGCGTTGTTTTCAGTAAAAAGGGTCTCCGGTTCTCTACACCCCCCATACGACACACAGCAGCATTAAGCTACTATTTTACGCTGGTATTCTGTGAGAGCGTAATCCTTCCCCGGTCGAGCGGACCCTATCGTGCTACAACTTTACTACTAATATAACTGCATCATTGCTCTACCACGTATAAATTCACGTTTTTCATCTATACCTACTGTTTTGGCTAAACGTTCTCCGAGTAGCTCGATACTCTATGGACTCTGTCTACACCCTCGTCAATTACAGGCGTTATGTACATGTATAGGTTTACAATTAACAAATAATAACATAAAATGCTATAAATTTTCATTGTTATATCTCACTAATGCACGTAGTAAGCCAATTATTAAAATTGTAATAAACAAGTCACTAAAATCACCGTTTCGTAACAGTAAAAAATATGGTATTGTCGAGGAAAAACTCATTTTACATTGTACTATGAAATTAAGGTATATTATATACGTTTTAGTATCACAATCTACTTGGGTAATAACTATATACCAAAAAAATGGATCTGCATGACCGCGAAAAACACGCACACAAAATAGCAGCAAAATGATGATTTGTTTCGTATGGTGAGTGACGAGAACCGAAGAATTTTTTTACTCGTAACGAGATACACCATTAAACATAATGTCGATACATTGTCACCTAGACTGACAATGTATCGACATTATGTTTCTTAATACAAGATGGATCGAAGTTTTTTAATTTGTATTACGCTCTGTAAAAGACAAAGATGTTACATGTAAAATACATCAATGTTTTTTGCCGTGGAGAAGCAATTTTATTGGAATCGGAAAAAAACAGCATCCTATATTTGTATATTTTTTGTTACATTAATTGTTGCCAATACTAGTCAAAATAAGGTCATTTTACATATTCTTTGTTTACAGGAAAATAAAGATAGCATTTTTGGCTACATTTACATCTTCCGCATCCAAAACTCAAGGATAATTTCATTTACAAGTCCTTCTATATCTAGGGCATGTGATTTGCGAGATAAATTTACTTACAGCAGCTTTACGGGTCGTATATTTTTGATTTCATTGTGAACTTACGACAGTTTATCATGTTTATGTCTATCTGCATATTTTGTTGATAACATTTTATTATTTTATCTGTTTACTTTTATTTTTTGTTCCGTTTTTAGTTTAAAAATGGTGTCAATTCTATTTTACTATAGTTTTTACCGATGAGGTAGAAAGGTTCTCGAGTGCCATACCGGTATGCAAAGCGTAGGGCTACCTTGCACTAGATGGAGCGCTGTACTGTTAAGACAAGCAGGAAGTCGATGGATTCAGGTGGCTCAGGATCGTGCTTTGTGGTATACCTTGCGGGAGACCTATGTTCAGCAGTGGACTTGTGTAGGGCTGTAATGACGATGATAATGATGACAATAATGTTTTAGTTTTTAATTTTTTGATATACAAACTGCTTACTTATAACTTTTTATAATATTTATAGTTAGGCAATTGTAGTTTTTTTTTTTGCGGCATTTTAATGATTTAAAAAATGTACATAATAAAAAAAATATTTATTTTCATGGTTTAAATAAAATAAGATTTTATTTTTTCAATTATTGAAAAGTCTATAAAAATATTTTTAACTTGCTTACTGCATTTTATTCAACTCTGATATTATGTTAGTAAATGACTTACTGAATTTCTAGATCTCAATATGAATAGTATTTAAACTAAAATCTTAGCTTGTAGTATCCAGATAAATCTTATTACAACTGATGATATTTTTGCCTTCAGTGAATTTATAGCATTTCTTTTGACACACATTTCGCTTACCTAGTTACAGCGTTTTTAGGTCAGTGATTTGAAAACCTTCCTGCTGTGCGTAGCTAATATCATGCTTTTTTTAATATTGGATAAATAGTTTTTATTGCAATAAATACAAAAAGCGGTACATTTTACGCTGATATTCCGTGACGTGGTAGGACCCTCGTCGGCAGAATGATTGCACCTCTTACTAATGAGGTTGGCATTTAGAAAGTTGTCTTTTTTTTTAATCTGATGGTAAGTGGTTACTGTGGCCCATAGCCATCAACATCTATTCTTGATTATGAATTAAAATTCAGATACGTTGTCACCCGCTAGGACTAATTTGAAATGCCTCGTTACCAGTAAAAGGGTCTCCGGTTCTCTACACACACCATACGAAACACAGCAAAGTTGGGCTGCTATTTTGCGCTGGTCCCTCTTTATGTCATTCCTTCTAATTACTTTTACTCTATAGGAAAATATTTGGTAAAAAAAATTAAAAAAACTGCGGTGGATCACCCGCTTGCCAAGCGTGGCAATTATGGTAAGTATACCGTCTATGAGTCGAGCTATGGTGGAGCCTAAGGCTCAACAGTGGAATTAAATAGGCTGTGACGGTAACGGTATAATGGTTGTAGGGAATATGTTCCACAAACTGCTACTATTGGAAGGTGGATTGACGATCTCATTAACAGATGGTTCACATCTTTGATGTTGCTCCCAGTCATTGGACAGGGTATTTTATGTCTGGCATTAGCAAAATCTCTAATAACTATTGAAAACGAATCTTTCTACCGTTTTTTTTTTTAAGAAAATAAAGCAGTTGCTGTATTGAATAAAACTATTATTTACGGATTTTATCGCGTTTAATTACTTTAATTTATTTTTATTATTATCCCGACGTTTCGGGTGCTTTACAGCACCCATGGTCACGGGGGGGGACTGAGATTGTTTGACGTCCCAATGTCATAGTTAGTCCGGCTACCTTCGTTTTTTTTAATATTAATTTTTGGTCCGATTTACGCAAAACGAGCTTATAGTATCATGAAGTCCTGCAGTGGTATGCTTGGGTTTGGGTTTAATTTTGTTAATTATAGGATCCCAAGCAGATGGTAGCACCCAACCATCTTCTCTATTGAAATTTGGATGTTTTTTTAATTTCAATAGCCTCGCGTATCATCCTTGGTAGGAATCGGTGTTCTTTTGCGAGAATTTGTGGTTTATCAAATCTAATGTAATGGTGGGGACGATCTTGAACATGTTCGCAGACTGCAGACTTCCCGGAGTTGCTGTAGCTCATGGATACTTGCAAAAAACTTCAACAAAAAAGCTACAGATGGAGTGTCACATCTGAAGTCTAAGTTGGAATACCTCATAGCCTGTAATTATACCGGCTGTCTATACACTTCTGACCTAAACTCAGAAATATTAAACACGATAGTTACAATGCAAATAGACTTCTAGGTAGAAAAGAGTCCTATCTCCTAGCAAAACCATATCCCATAGTTGCCTCTTACTAACGAAGGGAAATGGGATGAAGGACCCTTCGAGAAGTTATGGACTAATTGCATATGGACGTACTTTTCAAACATATACAGATAAAATTCTTAAATTGCAAATTAGATTAATAAAATTTTTTATTGATGAAAAAACAAAGAAAAAATATAACATAGACGTAAATTATAATAATTTATTAAAAAATTTTAGAATATTACCTATGCATGTAAAACTTAAGTACTTAATTGCAATACATCAATTTAAATCTCTAGAATTTAAAACATTTCGAACGTTTAACAAAAATATTAGAATTACTTCGCGAAACAAATACGTTGAGCATAGAGTTAATAATTATTACGGCAAGAGAACGAGAAAATATCTAGTACCACGTATTATCAATGAGATATTTTCTGAAAATGAATGCGGTACGAGTAATAAAGAAATATTTAAAAAGAAGTTAAAAGCGTGGTTGCTGGATAATTATATGTATAATAATTAATATTGTCTTAAAGTTATAGTTTAAAATTAATTTGTTATTTTTAATGTGTTTAATTTAAAAGATTTAAAAAAGCTTTTAATTATTTTAATTTTTTTAAATTAGTGTAAATTTTATTTTCCCAAAAAGTTAAGTTTTTAAGGATTGCATTTTAAATTACAGTTTATGTGTATTTTAGATTCTTAAGGACAGTAGGTACATAAAATGTAAGAGGGTGATGTATTCACCAACAAACTTCCTGCAGTTGTATAAAGAATAACCGACTGTATTTTTGTGTAATAAATAAATTGAAAAAAAGAATGTCTCTTTATTATAAAGAACTTAGAATAATTTATTAGAAAAACAAACTGGCAAACTGAATTTGTTACCTGTGTTTAATTTGTCCATTTTAAGGGTAAGCGTGTAGTTGTATAACAACACTTTCAAAAGATAGGTAATCGGAAAATGAAAGGCACACTTTTCTACACATATTTCTGCCTGTAAGTCTCTCAGTAACATTTTAATGGCTGCTATTGCTTCTCATTACTTTTTGCTCGTCAAAATCAGTAGGATATAAAATATGCTAGATGTAAAAAAGACCTGGCGATCATATAACTTCTGATGGACGTTTCTAACCATAGTATACCGGGCGTGAAAATCGGCGACGAGCAATAGCGATAAGATGCGAGACGTCGGGTTTTGCGATCGATAATACACCTGCCGCAAATCCTCTTTATGACGGAAGAGGCCCATGTCCAGTAGTTGACACTTGGACTGGTGAGGAAAATAAATAAGAATGTGTAATCTTCTTCTACATCACCTGGTAAAAGATCTGTAATGTAGTATTAGTTTAAACAAATATTAAATAAGCATGTAATGGTGGCGTAAGTAAATGCACAACCCCATATCATCTGCCTGCCAAACGTGGAAATTATGGTAAACATACCTCATATGAGGCAACATTTGTAGTAGGCTTACGTTCGCTAGTGAACTTTTTATAAGCTGCAATGAATAAATAGAAATAGTCAATAGCCAATACAGTAGAAGACCCAGAGTTTGAAGTGCGTAAAAAGATTCACTTCTCCATATAATGTCGAAGAAGCGACATAGGGAAACTGAACAAAAAGATGAGTAGTAGCATTTTACTTATAACAACTGAATAATAGTATAAAACCGCGTTTGGCAAACTGACTGCCAATCGTGGTAGATGTGGCAAAATTCTTTTGACTTTTGATGGGTTTTAATGAATAAATACATTTCAACACAAACAAGGAAATCCTAGCGCGATAAGATATGACAGGTAGTTGAAAATTTGCCAAAACCTCGTAAACCTTTTATTATTCAAGGAAATCCGGGAATCGTAACACATTAGGGTTGCACGTACTCACAAGTGAATGATACAAGTTATAAGAACTTACACAAAAATAATGCTTGTACTTTTTGTACCGTTTGCGTTGTCGCCGTTACAGAATGAAATCTGTACTAAAAAAATCCGTAAAAAAAATCTATACTTTTAACTTAATATTTTTGGGTTTTACGTCTTAATATTGTTTTGTGGAAGTAGAAGGAAGGATAACATAACTGTCTAATTCTCAGCTGAGCACAGGTCTGAAAGGGTTATGGAGCGATTTGTCCGACACACTGCTTCAGTGCGTGTTGACTGACTTCATATGCCTTCGAAATGCCTTAGTTCCTCAGACTTGCACACTTCTTCTAGATGATTCTTTTTTTCAATAGTTGGTGTTGTACTGTAAAAATTACGCTTATGACGAACCTCTGAGTGATCACGGCTTAGTTATTTTAGACCTTTTGTAATCCCATAAATTTAGATTAAAAAAGTTGGGGATGAGAGTAATAAAAATATGTTAAATATAAAAATAAAACTCTAGGTTTTCGTTGCATGAAATATATGAGTACCACCAGTAACATAAAAAATTGTTATTAATTTGACCGCTTCAGTTCTGGAAACTTCAACCGGAAAACTGAACTCCGTGGTCTTCAAGAAACTAACGGCGATTGTGGAAGCTGTTGATACTCAATATATGCCTGAATTAGCAGCAGCTTTCGACGTTAGCATCAAAACAATATTGGTCCATTTGCGTCATATTGGCAAGGTAAAAAATCTTGAAAAATAGTTGTCCCACGAACTCCATAATCACCAGTACTCATCAAGACGTGACTTGCACTACTGAACAAGTCCACAAAGTAAGGAATTTTGAACCGAATTGTTACCTGCGAAAACCTAGTTCATCAAGTTGGTTGGATTCCAGTTCAGCACCTAAACCCCTTGAAACGAAAGCTTACCCCTATAAAAGTGATGGTCACTGTTTGGTGATCCGGCTTTAGTGTGATTCATCATAACTGCTTACCAAATGGGATGAGCATTACTGCGGATGTGTACTATGAAGAATTAAACACGATAATAGAGAAGCTTGCACGTTAACCAGCCTTGATCAATCGCCCGTCCACGCTACTCCTGCACGACAACGCGCGACCTCATACTTTACAAGAGTTGGGGTTGGAAGCTCTCCGTCCGCTCTACTCGCCGGACCTTGCACCTACAAACTTCTATTTTTCCAGAATTTGGATTAATTTTGGCGGAATAAAAATTCAGTACCCGAGATGCAGTACAAAATGCCTTTGAAAAATATTGTTTTCTACCGTCAAGCTGAGTTCTTCAAGAAGGGCATCAATAAACTGCCACTGCGTTGACAAAGATCCATCAATTGCATGGGTTATTCCTTAATTAATAGAAATAAAAATTTATAAAAAAATGCGTTAACTTATTTCATAAAAAACTACAATTTCATTGGTAAAGAACTAATAAATGAAATTTAAATAGTTTTATTTGATGTTTAGTGTTCTCGCGTAATTATAAGAAATCATTATATAAATCGTTTATCAATTAAACCGCACTATACTCGCATGTAAATTTTAAAGCATCATGGGTTGCTGAAATATAACTATTTTAGCGAATTTCAGTAAGTACATCATTATTTGACTGAATCGCACTTTAACTAGTATTATGCAGTATGTCTTGAAGTTGTTTCAAATAATATTAAGATTTCTAGCTAGTTCTTCACAGTACAGAGGTATTTTTCGAACCAGTGGTAAATAAAAAATAGACTTTTAATAGGTAAGTGCTAAAGTGATCTAAATTGAAATAAAATAATTTTTGGTTTTATTCTTATATGTATATAAATATCGAGAAGTTTTTGATATTCTTATATGTTTTTTAGGTCTGGATGTTTTTCCATGTGTGACTTATATTTGTAAAATATCTGCATGAAACAATGTATCAGTACTATAACTTTGGAAAAATAAAAGACACCATCTGTATAGCTAACACACTCTTAAATACTTCTGTGGTCAAAGAGCAGTGCTTGCTGTATTGTGTTGCGGTCTAAAGGTTACAGAAAGCCAGTATAATGACAGGGTGTGTAGCGTTCCATCTTAGTCTTCAGAGGTGACAACGCATCTGTAGTCTACGTCGTTTGTAGTTGGCTGCAGGCGACCATAGACTGCAGGAGCCTCTTAATACCAGGTGGACCATAAGTACGTTTGTCACTTCAGTTTTATAAAACAAAAAACTTTTTGCATTAAATCATTTTGCACCGTTTTGTCACTAAATTCTCAAAAAGATGCTTGTTTAAAAAAGTGTATTTCATTTTAAAAAAACATAAGTATAATATATAGGTGGTAATAAAAATGTATAATATTTATACGGGTGGTATGAAGTTTACACATGTATGTAAATATGTACATTTTATGTACATGTTTACATACATACGTTACACATATAAGGATGATGATTTACGCACATGCAATATTGTGTACCCTTTTGTATTAGCTTACACTCACAAGGCAGACCTTTGAATAATACTAGACCATTATATTTCACACGAATATAGTAGCTCGTACTGACAGTGGTTATGCGACCGCATTACTGAGGTTCACCTTTATGTCGCGACTGACCTGCTTTATTATTCGACTAAAATTTCACTCGGAAATTAAATGTCACATTTTGTGATATAGTTAATATGAAACTGCAAGTGGACTGTGAAGATTCGTTGTGAGAGAAATAAATTAAGGAAACGAGTAAAAATTTCTGCGTGTTAGAGGCGGGCTGCAAACAAACGTGTCGGCAAAACTGGGTATGGATATCTTATATATCTTATATAAGATATCCATCCCAGTTATAGGTTTATAGGACATCTTATAGTATATCAGCAGCACCTTTGAGTTTCCTTACACTGTTAACGAGGCACACCATCTAGATCCACAGGGTTAACAAATCCTCCATATTTTGTTTCTACATCGGGGACGGGTGCTTACAATTCAGAGCCATCCAAGATATCGTAACAGTAATTTTTCTCCTCCAGGATATTTTAGGGAAATAAATAAGTCAATAAAATTAACCGTGTCGTGGTGGTAGAAGAATATCAACTACCCTATGAGGTGTATCATCCCGCGGCTGTCGTCAGAGCTGACAGAGGGATATTAAAACAAAAGATTGATAGCAGCATATTCATTAACTCAACTTAAAAATTTTTGCCCACCTGCTTAAAAAGTTTTTTTTTACTATTATATGCCAGTGCTTATTTTATATAGTACATGATTGAAAGTGATGATGCATAAAGTGACGGTAAAACCATCAGTCAAGTCAGTGGACTTAGCTTAATAAGAACCTACACATTCCTTGCAACTATGATAAAATCCCCCCCTTGAGGTAATTTTAGAGAAGACCGAATGTCTAGCAGTGTATTTTTATATGCTGTAGTTAATAGATGAATATATAACAGTAAATTATTAATGGCAGGTGTCTTACCAAATAATAAAGCTAATGTAGTCACTAGTTTTTCTTTCATTTCAGTCACGTTATAACTCAGAGTGTGCATACATTTATATGTTATTACTCTTAACAAACGACACGAACACTTGCACGAGTATTTGATGAACATTCTATTGCTCAAAAAAGAGTAATTGTTCTGAACGAAGGCTCTAAGCCGCGGTGCTAGTCTTCTCGCAATTTGACTTTTGCTGTCAAACTTTACATTTTAGTTTGCATATTTTCTACGAGACTTCTAATTTTAATATAAAGAATTTTAATCGTCATCATCCATCGATCATCTTACCAGGTTAGGTGTGTATTTGCAATAGGCTCTTGTTTAAACCTTAGATTTAATTATAAACTACTTTTTGTAATAAGACGGTTTAAGTCTACAAGGGGTATGAGAACGCTACTTATCCGTTTGCTCAAAAGTTTCGTAATTTGTGCAGCTGCATTGATTGGTGCAAGATCAATATGAGTTTGGAGTACACATATATCTAATTGGTTAAAAATCTGGGGCTAGCACCCTTTTTGTGTGTATTTCTCAAAAGAAGAATGAAAAACTGAACAAAAATAGTTGGTTTCAGTTCAGAGGTTTAATTAAAACAAAGAATTTTCACAAAGCTTTTGTTGACGTTGCATTGTTTTAAAAATCTTTCTATGTCATACAAAAAGGTCTTAAATAAACTGATGGGCATACATATTACACGTTAGATATCTTTTGTATTTATTTCTGCCTCTGATTATGCATTTAAATTAGAGCACTGCAGCGACTGAAGATGGTGCTTTATCATCATTATTACAGTCCTTTTCAAATCCACTGCTGAACATAAGCCTCCTTAAAGAATGCCATAAACGCGGTCCTGAACCGCCAGCACTCATCGACTTCCTGCATTTCTCACAAGGTATTTACGCTATCTGGTGAAGGGCTGCACTTCTTGCACACGTATGAGCGTCAAATAATTAATTAATTAATTTAACATGAAATTCCACAACATAATAAGTAATACGATCCTCCTGTTGGCCTCCCTCAAGTTCTGAGCTACCTGCATTCATTCACTTCCTGCATATCTTACCACTCCATCTAATGGTGGTTCGCCTCACTCTTCACTAACCGGTACGAGGCTCCCACTTGAAAACCTTTTTTCCCCATCGGTTGTCGGTTCCTCGAGATATATGGCCGGCCCATTACCACTTCAGATTACTAATTCCGTGGGCTATGTCGATTACTCTGTTTCTACTGCAGATATTCCCTTGTCTTTTCTCTATTTTAAAAGATTTTTTCTTTGCTATCTTAACTTTCTGGATAAACGTGGAAAGTAAAACATTATCTAAACAGAACATTTTATCCATATCGAATTGTGGCGGTGTAAAAACATTCACCGCCCTATTATATCCCGATGGTATCATAAGAAGGGATAAAGCGAAACAACTGAACAAAAATAACAAACTGCAGTTGCCAACCTGCTGCCAAGCGGGACAAATATCCCAACTACAAACATTCTACAAAGGAAGTATTTTTCTTTAACAGTAAAAATTGTTTTCGGTATTCCAAAAAAAATATTATTCGATAAACTGTCTTAGCACAGACTACCAAGTATGTAAATATGTATACTATTATGTGAATATTATTTTATTATATTAGTTCTTTGAAACCGGTTTATACTTTTTATTGAAAGGCTTAATTTGTCGTTGCATACATATTATAATTTAAAGCAGAATTGCCGATAATTTAGGTTTAGCCGGCCACAACCAGATACAAAATTTAAAAAAGTTTAAAAATTGAAAGAAAAAGTAATATTTACGACATTAGGATATATATGATAGGATAGAATAGGATAGAAGTAGTAGATATATAGGATAGGATAGAAGGTACGGCTTGTGTGGCCCCTGAAGCACCCATAAATCGCAGAAATTTATTTAATTTATAAATTATATAAAGTATATCAAAGTTTAACCAACCATTGGCTGCATCTAATGATAGTCGACTAAACCTAGTTATCTGTTTTTTTTACGGATTTGATCTCGCTTAATTCACTTATTTTTAATTCCGGGCAACTGAGCTGTTTGACATCCCGATGGAAGGATCCGTGAAATTAATTTTATTCCTTATATTATAATATTTAAAATAAAATATACTGTTCACATTATCAACTGGGGAAAGATGTATAAGATTAAAGCTGCAATTTGAATATAGTTCGGAATAAATGAAGAAGTTTTATACTTCCCGTGAAAGTTTCGAAACCTAATTTACAATTCAATATATTTACAGCTGGGCTTTATATACGAACTAGGTAATTGTGCACGTGTAGTACGTAGTTATGCAGTCTGGAAATAGCATTAATACCTGTTGATTCTAAATTGTCCTGACTAAGCTTTTAACATTACATTACTCGTAAACATAGTAATAGCAAGTAGTTATAATTTTACAATAACATGTTGATCACGAATTGTGCCGATTAATCTTTTGATATTGGATTACTGAAAATATGTTATGAAATATACTGTTGCTGAAAACGCTGACTCCACTGTATAATTTATGGTTAATGTAACTTACCTTAAGTGAACTTCAACTGAAATTATACGGTTGCTGCATCCGTAGAGATTTAAAAACTCGACTTTAAAAAATCATCACCGCTGCCCGCTATATATGTCCTTGACCATTTCTAATATATTATATTATGGCCCTGATAAAACCATCTTAATTTCTCCTTACAGGATCGTTCATCCTTTGTGGCCCAGCTTTACTCTGGTGTGCGTAACGTTATCTGGGAAGCATTTGCCAGTCTTTAGATATTGATACTATTGACATAATGATTCAGTCGTTCTCCAATAACACAATGTGGCGATATAATACAAATTATGATTTTCGTTTTGTAATGACAATAACTTAAATTTTTTTTAATGTTTAAGTAAATTCATTTATAAAATTTCTTACAAAATATTTTAAATATTGTGCTAAATATAACTCATTAAATTCTTTTCTATCAGCTTTGTCACTTATATTAGGCACAAAAATTGTATTGGCAGAAAATTTTTAAAAGATCTAATTTACCCAAATGTCAAAACTCATCATTCATGTGATCGAAATTTAGTTTTTTCTCACTTAAAAAAAACCCTGACGAGTCGCTGTCTCTAGAAAAAGGTGAACTTGTTAAAACGTCAGCGCCCAATAGGATGAAGTCGGAACTGATAATTCCATGTTACAAAGAACAACCAGAAATTTGCCCAGTGAAAGCTCTTTCTGATTATATGAATAGTACGAGAGGCGTACGAAGGGAATCAGGTTCAGATAAGTTAATTTTAACTACTAAAAACCTTTCAGAAATACCAGTGCCCAATCTTTAAGCCGCTGTATTAAATAAATCCTTAAGGATAGCGGCATTGAAGTTAGTGCTTATTCGTCACACAATACGCGGCATGCATCGACGTCGGCAGCGAAGCACGTTGGTGTCTCCATAGATGTCATAAAGCGTACAGCTGGCTGGTCCGACTTTTCTCTTTGTTTCGCTAAGTTCTATAATTTACCGTTAAAAGATGGCCAACAAGAGAGAGCTTTTGCTGGTGCAGTATTTAATAGGGATGAATGGTTTATACTTAATTGTAATTAAAATCAATATATTTAAAATGACACTCAGTTTTGCACAGGATATGTGGTTCTTATTGCGTTGTTGAATTAAATATACTGGTGATCCCTTTCCTTTCCTTTTCCATAGTTTTTATTTTTTTTTGGTCACTCTGCAATTAAACACTAAACATCTACATAGTTATTAAATCTCTACGGATACAGCAACTCGTATAATTTTGGTTGAAGTTCACTTAGTGTGATGATGTAGTACTACAGAAAGCAGACTACATAGTTTTTAAATCTCCTAGGACGCAGCAACGAAGTATAATTGTTATTGCTGATCAAACCAAGGCGTCATACATTCAGTCAACAGACTTGTTTTGTCCATCCTATAAAAGTCCTTCCATTTAGAATAAGAGCGCTATAGAACTCATCGTAGTTGTGTTATCACTTAAATAAGGAATTCACTATTGCACTGAATTAGTTTCAATAGATAATTGTAATGTAATATCCCGTTATTTTTAGACCTGCCCATATATATTTAAAACTATATAAATATAAATACAAATACATCTTTGAGTAAAAGTAGTGAGTTCTTTCTATTCAAAATTACTAACAGTAACAGTACTTATAACTATTAAAGAAAAACTATAGGTGGTCTTATTCCTACTTAGTGATCGTCCAGACGACCCAAAAGAGAATTAAATAAAATGAGAATCAATGGGTAGTGTTCGTTATATTAACAAGCGATTACAACTTACTTAAAATTTTAGGCGATAGATTAGAGACTATAATGAAAAATAAAGCTGGCCACCTCACAATACATATGTTTTCTTGATAATTAGCATAATAAGTGAGTTCGCAATTTGACCGCTATAACGAATAAAATGAGTCCAAATAGGAAGATGGTAATTGAAGGACTTATTTTCAAATCAGACTTAAAGGGAGTGTTATTCAAAAAAATTTCAAAAAAATTCGATTTTGAAAACAATACAATTTACATCAAATCATTCACATGCCAAATCCGTACGAAGATGGTCATAGTTGACTATCTTTCTATATACATATTCCCGGCAGTACAACCCGAAGATATGTATTACCGTAACGGATCTTCCCGTAAACCACCACTGCCCTAAACTATTCTGAGGGTCGCCCGCGTAGAACAAGCGTATTACGAATGAAACTCTATGAGGCTATTTGATTGTATAAATACTTTAAATGAGTCCTATAATAACCACCAACTAAATAATAAGCGAAAGTAGTAAGTAAGTAAGAAACATCCTCCCTGCCTATCCCGCAAATAAAAAAGTTAAGCTATAGTAGTAATGTATATAAGTCATTTTCTTCATAAAATGTTTATTTCTTACAGTTCACAATAACATTACAAAGTTATAATGTAGCTAGTTTTATGTCATTTTCTATGGAGTTGTAACGAAATTTTTACTAATCCAAGTGCATTTAATAATTTGGTCAACTATTACTCTTTAACTTGTTAATTCTACTTTGCTGCAATAGTTTTTCTATTAATTTCGTTATTTATGATTTGTTAAGTATACTTTCATATTTAGAAAATCGCGGTTTAGTTCGTAGAGCGGAGGGGCACATTACTAATAAAAAATACGACTTAAAGCTTAATTTTTCGCAAAAAAAATCCCTGAATCGAAAAGATATTCGTCCATACCACACAATAATTTTGAAAGACCTATCTAACGATACCTCACACGATGGAATAGACGGGTAAAAAAATCGTCATTCATTTACCTGTATCTCCTTTACAGATAAATGAATGACGATTATTCAATTGTCTGTTTTTTTTAATTTCTGTCGTATTTCTGTTATACAAAATTCATTCACCTGTATAGGAGATACCCAAAATAAAAATGTTTTTTTAAGATTTTATTTTTGGTTTGGTAGACGTGATTAATATCTATAACTGTATCAAATTACAGATTTGTAACACCTAGGGTCTCTAAGTAAAACAACGGACGGACGGACGGACGGACGGACGGACATGGCGAAACTATAAAGGTTCCTTATTGTGTAACTACGGAACCCTAAAAAAAGAATGGGATGGGTTAGAGAGACAAATAATGTTCCTTAACCTGTTTCTTAAACATATTGGAAGACAGGATATTGGAGGGAAAGGTATTTTTAGACCGTAAGGAAAAATTATAACAGGAGCTATGAAACTTAACACGTTCAAAATAATAAATGGTGGCTATCTGATGGACTTCACATATTCAATAAAGGTGCAGTAGAGAGTAGAAAGAATGTGTGTATTCTGACGAAGGCGTATTGTCAGCTACTCAAGTTAAGTGCGGTATTCGGAGACATGGTGATATTTACAGAGTCCAAATATGAACCGTAAACCGAGATTTTGAGGTGGCTCAAGTTTTAAAAAAATTTATCAGAAGATGGGAAGTAGCATTTTTCTGATTGTTATCATCAGTAGTTTATTATTATTATGAGTTATCATTCATAAAAACAATAAACTAATGTTTCTTGGCTGCCTGCAAAGCATAGCAGCTAGAGAAAATATCCCTCCTGTGAAGCCATCTATTGGAGCGGCCATGTTGAGTTGCTCACTTTTGATAAGCTGTTATAAATGAATTGAATGAATGATAAACAGTTAGAGCATCATAAAATTAATAAACGAAAAATTGCTATACAGTTTTTTATAACTATTTTTATAACTGTGAACTTCGTCAGGCTGCAGATAAAATGTCTACAGCTTCGACAATAATACCCATTAATTTTAATGCGCGTAACATGAGTACGAACTTGAACAGGTTTATCTTAGAGTACGAAACCTTAGAAGGGAAAGTGGATATAGGCAACTACTGACGATAGGGTTAATGAGACTTAAAAAAATTATTCTGTGACGGTTGTCGAGAGCATCCATTACGAGTATCCAATCACGAGGATTTTTCAAAAAGCTAGTAAAACTTTGTAATGGAAAACTTAAAGAGATTGTATAAAAGTTATCTCATTTATCCTCGACCGAAAAAATAAGACCAAGTTAAAAAGATAAGACCAAGATGATATTTTTATCTTACCGCCTTCAAAGCTTGACGATTGGAGTATAAAATAATTGTTTAGACTATTGACTTCCCGTTTGTCGGATAATAGTAAATTCAATTTTTATTCAAAAAAACCTCAAAACTGCATACTTACACCCACGCATACGCATAACAAATACGAGCACAAATACCAATACAACCAGCCACACCTCAAAACGTTCAACAAAATCATTCCAATGGTAAGTGTGACCGCGCTATCGTTGCACCATAAGCATAACGCATTAAATCCTAAATCGCGATATCAAAGTTAAGATGTTACTGAGCTATATACAAAATTATCTGTTCTAACACACGGAGCGTTTCCTGCTCCTTGGGCAGATCGCCTTGCCCGGAGGCAGATCCCCTTTTCCTTCCTCGGTAAAACAGCTGACCTCGGCATGATATTATTACGAGCTTAGGGTTCGTGACAATAAAAACTGCCGATTGAATTACCAAAATTAACACTTTAATTACCGAACACCAATTAAAACTTAAAAAAAAACACTAATAATTAATCACTTTTAGTTCACTTTATTTCGCTCCGAAGCTTCGCTTGTATCGCCAAATTCAATACTGCCCCGATCGCGAATATCAACGGCTTTATATAGGGCTCTCGAACTCCAGATTATTCCATCGAATACGGGCGCCGACCGACTAAGTGCAGAAAGTTCGAGAGTGGACCCTTCTAGAAAGCTTCATTCTTCAGTTCGATACTAGATGGCGCTGTTGGTGGAAAGTTCAAGATTGACATTTTCTAGAAAGCCCTCCTCGCTCTGGTCTCCGACACTAGATGGCGCTAGTGCCAGGTACCAGATGTCAACTTAGGCGCGCAACAATATGAACACGCAACCAACAACCTTTGTAAATTACAACTTCAAGCCTTCATCATCTTTTTCAATTATATCCATTCCATTCGAGTCCGAGCAGATATTGTCATCCAGGAAAGATGTTTTTTCCAAACCAGTCAGTGGTAAAAGTAAAAATTTACTCTCAATAAAAATTACTTGACATCTATACAGTTTAAAACATATTCTATTTTATGTGTGTCAATTTGACAGTGTGTGTTAATCAATCACCCCGTTTCGTCCCGTAGGTACCAAAAGATTCGACGATTGAAAGTATTTACGTCAGACGTCAATTACCTAGGGTATGTTCCAAAATGTTTCCAGTATACTGGCGAATGCAAATGACGTCATTAATTGACGCCGTATTCCATCATATTCGATACAATGAATCATCAATATGGCGTCGATTTATGACGTCATTTGCAATGACTAGTGTCTGTGTTGTACTTCGGAACCCCTAGTGTTCGAGCCGAGATAACATATAATAGCATCAGTTTGCAAGAGTGAGAGGAGCTCAACGAGAGAGAGATGATTACCGAACGAACATTTTCATCATTATCATCATCATGACAGCCCTTCACAAGTTCACTGCTGAACATAGGCCTCCCCCAAGTAATGCCACAAAGCACGATCCTGAGCCACCTGCATCCATCGACTTCCTGCATGTCTTATCAGGTCGTCACTCCATCTAGTGGAGGGTCGCCCTACACTACGCCTACCGGTACGAGGCTGCCACTCGAGAACCTTTCTTCTTCATCGGTTATCGATTCTTCGAGCTATATGGCCTGCCCATTGCCACTTTAGCTTACTAATCCGTTAGGCTATGTCGGTCACTTTGGTTTTACTGTGGATATGCTCATTTCTGAATCTATCACGCAGAGAAACTCCGAGCATAGCCCTCTCCATAGCTCGCTGAGCGACCTTGAGCGTCCTCATACGGTCAGCTGTGAAGGACCACGTCTCAGATCCGTAAAGCATCACTGGCAACACGCACTGGTTGTACAATATAGTTTTCAGAGTTTGCGGTATACCTGACGAGAAGATGTGTCGTAATTTCCCGAACGCTGCCCAGCCGAGTTGAAACCGTCGATTGACCTCTCGGTCAAAGTTGAACTTACCTAGTCGCACTATTTGTCCCAGGTAAACGTACTCGTCAACAACTTCGAGCAAAGTGCTCCCAACAACTACTGGCATAGGTGTGATATGGACATTAAACATGATCCTTTCCAGCCCAGTAGCTTAAAAACGTCTTCCAATGCAGCAGTGAAGAAAAAATATATCGGTGTTACTAAATTGATTAAATTTGTCTTCCAAAATAATAAATAATAAAGAATCCCTTCGTAGTTCTAAATTCAAGTTAGTTTACATTTGCTACATACATGAGGTTTATATTATAAGGAGTAAAAGTAAAAAATGAAGTTTAAAATTTGTTTCATTAGGAAATGAATGTGTAGCGGCGCTGTCGTCGCGCCACTAGCACACCGAAACACACCGAAGCCTAAATCGCGCTATCAACATTCCGAATCATAGACAGTATATATAGAACTTCTCCGAACTATCACTCGGAGTGTCGGCCGCTCCCCAGGCATAACACCTTGCCTGGCGGGAGATCTCCCCTTTTCCTTCCACGGCTACAGTGGTGACCATCCGACGTGATCTGAACACGCAACCAAACAACCTTCGGAAACTTCAAGCTTCACCAACGTCATAGAATACCCCACCCATTCGCTCCCGAGCACATATCGTCTGCAGTCTTCATATCCTGCAAGCCATCTAGCTTCACAAGGTTCATCGCAGCACTGGAATAATAATGCTTCCTGTTCCTTCAAGCTACTTTCTGCGCTATGCGGTGTTCGGCACGGCTCTGAGCCTTACTGCTCACCTCTGCTTCACGGCACTCTCGCAGATTACTTGCCTTCTTCTCGACTCACCGCAGACTACAAGGCAATCTCCTGGCACTTGCACAATCGTCGACAACGAGACTTCACTATCGACCTCCGGTCTGAGCAGGGGGTGATGTAGCGACGCTGTCGTCGCGCCACTAGCACACCGAAACACACCGAAGCCTAAATCGCGCTATCAACATTCCGAATCATAGACAGTATATATAGAACTTCTCCGAACTATCACTCGGAGTGTCGGCCGCTCCCCAGGCAGAACACCTTGCCTGGCGGGAGATCTCCCCTTTTCCTTCCACGGCTACAAATGAATGTTTTATCGTAATAGCTTGGACTCAAGAATGTACTTTAAGGTAGATTTTGTAATTGGTGCAGGTACAAATATAGTAAGACTTATAAATAATATGTTAATTTCAACCCTGTAGTTTTTGTGAGAGTTTGTAGTAAGTTACTTTCTACATTATGTGCAGACTACATAGAATTTTATAACGGAAGTTTTGGTGTTATTTTATTTTCAAATAATCATCTTTTTTAAAATTGTGAAATAAATATGTTAACAATACTGACAATCTTTCTTTGTGCCTAAGTCCTACAATTTATCGAGAGTATTTATGCAGATTTCTAAGTAACAAACAGTGTTTTTATTGTTATTTAGAAATCAACAAAATTACATTTTTAAACATTATAATATCTGTAGTTATGTATTAAGTATTAGATTGAAGATCGTAACATGTCACATCATACAACATAATTTTTCATACTTCATTTTTGTCTTCTTTAATTTTAATATAAAGTTACTACATATTATCGTGTGTTCTTCATTAACCTCATTAAATACAAAGAAATAAACAAGCAAGAGAAATTAAGAAACATTCTTGGTGACCCCCGGCGTGATCAAAATCGACTTTGGAAGGCGATATATCCCGTAGGACGAGGTGAAACAATCCATAACTGATTGAAGTAAGCCCATTCCAATTAACTTCTACTTCTTTTAAAGAATTTTGCTTCTTTTTGTTCAAATGCCAGTCGATTGTGTACGCATCTTTTCAAAATTACCCTCAACTTATTTAATTTTTTCCTCCTTTGTTATTTAAAAGAACTGTTCGTTTCTAAATTTCCACTGTCCATTTCAAAAAATTCAATCCTAATGATCTAAATATTCCAGCTGTTCTATTGTAGCCGGTTTCTACCGGCGCGGCGCACAAGGTTGTATTCGTTGTTTTTTCTTATTTACAAAATTCATGTTTAATATTACAAATTAAATTATTTTCATATTTTTATAACTTTCTTTGCGCTCCCAATATGAGTGACCTAAAGGAACGTATTGCACTAAGAGGGCGTATTAAAACTCGCATTACACTTTTCGAAAAGTATCTAAAGTCCCTCTTAGATGTAAAATTAAATAAAAGTCAATGTAAAGAATTAAATTTGAGAGTAAGTAAATTACAAGATTTATCATATACTTTTAAGAATTATAATCAAAAATTGAATCATTAGATAAAGATGAAGATTTTCAAATGTTAAAAAAATAGATTTTATAGTTTAATTGCTCGCGCGCAAGAGCTGTTACAAAGTGTTGAAAATACTTCAAAAGGTGATTGTGCGTCCATTAATGGCTCCGTTTTTCCTAAGCATAATTATTTAAAATTGTCGCCAATAAAAATTTCTTCTTTTAGTGGTGATCCAAATAAATGGTTAGAACTCAGGGACATGTAAAAAGTTACAGCCTACTGGCCATCCCACTGCTGGGCACAGGCCTCCTCTCATTTCTGAGAGGGTTTAAGGGCAAGGAAGTGTCCGCCGCGCTGCCCCAATTCATGTTGGCGAACTTCACATGTCTTCGAAATACTTTTTTTCTCTTATTCCTCAGACATGAAGGTTTCCTCACGATGTTTTCCTTCACCGCCGAGCCCGTGGTAAATCAGCACTTAAAATTGCAATTAACAATTTCAATGGTGCCGACGGGGATCAAACCCGGGTTACTCGCGTTCTGTTATATTTACAGCGAGCGTTAACCATCTGAGCTACCATGGCACATGTACTTATAAAAATGGTACTATAGATGATATAAGCAAATTCTATTATTTTTTGTCATATTTAGAGAGTTACGCTAAGGCAGTCATAAGTTGAGTCACAGTTTCTTCCACAAATTATCCAATCGCTTGATAACACGCATCTACCGCAATGAAAATGGCTAATTTTGCGTGGAAATTCCTTTTCGTGATTCTCTTGATGTATTGGGCGAACCTTACAACCTAGCTGAAAGAATATTATTGCAAAGGGAGAAAAAATTAAAAGGGGCTCTTCTTTTCGTGTCGAATACAATAAATGTATGCAAGATTATGAACAATTAGGGCATATGACTGAAGTTGCGCAGGGTTGTTACTTACCTCATCATGCTGTCATTAAAGAAATTAGTGAGACTACAAAATAACAATGTCAATACATAAACATATTTGCCGACTATTCCAGGACTTTTCCGGAATGGAACCGGCGAGAATTGTACGCGATGCGGTGTACCAGAGCACCGACTCAACGCTTCGGCCGGCTTGCTGTCGCGTCAGCTGTTCCATTGTAGTATTACAAATTAAATTATTTTCATAATTTTATAACTTTTTTGCGCTCCCAATATGAGAGATCTAAAGTAACATTTTGCACAAAGAGGGTGTATTAAAACACGCATTACACTTTTCGAAAAGTATTTAAAGCCCCTTTTAGATGTAAATTAAATAAAAGCCAATTATAACGAATTAAATTTGAGATTAAGTAAATTACAAGATTTATCATATACTTTGAAGAATTACAACCAAAAAATGAATCGTTAGATAAAGATGAAGATTTTCAAATGTTAGAAAAGTAGATTTTATAGTTTAATTGCTCGCGCGCAAGAGCTGTCACAAAATGTTGAAAATACTTCAAAAGGTGATTGTGCGTCCATTAATGGCTCCTTTTTTCTTAATTTCTCTCATTTCTGAGTGGGTTTTAGGGCAAGGAAGTGGAAGCCGCGCTACCTCAATGCGTGTTGGCGAACTTCACATATCTTCAAAAAAATTTTCTCTTATTCCTCAGACATGCAGGTTTCCTCACGATGTTTTCCTTCACCACCGAGCACGTGGTAAATCAGCACTTAAAGGCAGTCATAAGTTCTGTCACAGTTTCTAACACAAATTATCCAATCGCTTGATCGCTCCTCTGCGATAGATTTGATAACACGCGTCTTTTAATAAAAGAACACATTAAATTTTTGTTTTTGTTACAACCCATGTATAAAGAATCTGAAAACGGTTTGTGTGACTTTTAATAGATAGTTTCAAAAAATTTGAACGCCTTAAATTCGTTGGGAGAGCCGACAGATTATTGGGACACTCTTGTTAATATATGGCTTCTGCGAATCTTGATTCTGCAACGGCTAGAATTTGGGAGGAATTTTGAAGCTGCCTAGATACAGTAAAATTGACAGACTTTTTTGATTTCTTTCGTCAAAGAGCAACTGTTCTAGAAACAGTTCATGTCAGTAAATCTACTAAACATGACAAAGGTATCAGTCTAAGTAAATCAAAATCTTTCATAGTCTCTTCATGTTCTTGTCTCCCTCCTATTCACGTAAATGATTGTACTTGTATATGATTGTACTAAATTCAAAGCATTACCGGTTAAAGAACGAATTGCTAGAGTTTTTCAGTGGCGGCTGTGCAACAGTTTACATAGCAGCCATCGATCGAGTCAATGTAGATTGGGTGGTTGCCGCATCTGTAGAAAGAAACATAACACGGTCTTATATAAACAAACTTCTCTACACTATGCACAATTACAACCATACACATCACAACAAAATCATGAAAAGGCGACTACTCCTCTAATAACTAATAAAGATCTACATGACTCACCGTCACCTTATGAACTTAGCCAAGCAAATGTGGACCCATTTTCGGCCATCAGTATGTCTGTCGTTTGCTCAAACCGGGTTCTTCTGTTTTCGGCATTAATTAAGGTAAAAAATGAAGACAAATCTTTTAAATTACGCGCATTATTGGATAGTGGCAGACAGTCTTCATTCATAACTACGTCCGTTTTGTCTAAAATCGGTTTATCTATAGTAAAAAAATGAACATCGATGTGTATCTGGCTTAAATAATTCCATTCTTAATATTACGAAAAATTGCGATCTTACAATACGGTCATCATTCAATTCCTTTAGCATGCCTGTCAAATGTTTCGTCATTCCGTTGATTACTGACAAGCTGCCGCAAGTAAATATACTAGTTGAAAGTCTGGGTATTCCTAAACACATTCAGTTAGCAGACCCGAATTTCTATGACCCATCTCAGATCGACATGCTCGTAGGCGCCGACGTATTTTGAGAGTTAATCGGTGTTTCTATATTAAATTTAGGCCATAACAAACCTCTTTCGCAAGAAACCCAAGTGGGATGGATAGTTGCTGGACCTTTAATGGGGAAATGTTGCAGTAATACCAACCAGATTGTATGTCATTTTGGTAAGGCAATTCAACAGCTCTTCTCGAAATTCTGGGAACTCGAGGAATTACCTGCAAACACTGCTTCCTTATAAGATCAGTGTGTGATATTATACAATGATACTACCTAACGCGATGAAAATGGCAGATTTTGTGTGCAAATCCCTTTTCGTGATTCTCTAGATCTATTGGACGAACCTTACAACCTAGCTGAAAAAAAATTATTTCAAATGGAGAAAAAAAATAAAAGGGCTCTTCTTTTCGTGTCGAATACGATAAATTTACGCAAGATTATGAACAATTAGGGCACAATTAATATATGACTGAAGTTGCGCAGGGTAGTTACTTTACTCACTTGTCAAATTACACTCTAAATTACTTAAACATATTTGCCGACTATTCCAGGATTTTTTCGGAATTGAATCTGCAAGAATTGTACGCGATGCGGTGTACCAGAGCACTGACTCGACGCTTCGGCCGGCTTGCTGTCGCGTCAGCTGTTCCATTGTAGCCGGCTTGTATCGGCGCGGCGCACGAGGTTGTATTCATTGTTTTTCTTATTTACAAAATTCATGTTAAATATTACAAATTAAACTTTGTTAGCGCTACCAATATGAGTGACCTAAAGGAACTTATTGCACAAAGAGGGCGTCTTAAAACTCGCATTAGACTTTTCCAAAAGTATTTAAAGCCCCTTTTAGATGTCAAATTAAATAAAAGCCAATGTAACGAATAAAATTTGAGATTAAGTAAATTACAAGATTTATCATATACTTGGAAGAATTACAATCAAAAATTGAATCATTAGATAAAGATGAAGATTTTCAAATGTTAGAAAAATATATTTTATAGTTTAATTGATCGCGTGCAAGAGCTGTTACAAAGTGTTGAAAATACTTCAAAAGGTGATTGTGCTTCCATTAATGGCTCCGTTTCACCTAAGCATAATTATTTAAAATTGTCACCAATAAAAATTTCTTCTTTTAGTTGTGATCAAAATAAATAGTTAGAATTCAGGGACATGTACAAAGTTACAGCCTACTGGCCATCCCACTGCTGGGCACAGACCTCCCGTTATTTCAGAGAGGGTTTTAGGTCAAGGAAATGTCCACCGCGCTGCCCCAATGCGTGTTGGCGAACTTCACATGTCTTCGAAATATTTTTTCTCTTATTCCTCCGACATGAAGGTTTCCTCCGATGTTATCCTTCACCACCGAGCACGTGGTAAATCAGCACTTAAAATTGCAATTAACAATTTAGGTGGTGCCGGCGGGGAATAAACACGGGTTACTCGCGTTCTGTTATATTTACAAAGAGCGTTAACCATCTGAGCTACCACGGTACATGTACTTACTATTAATTCATAAAAACGCTATCATAGACTATATAAGCAAATTCTATAATTTATTGTCATATTTAGAGGGTTCCGCTAAGGCAGTCTTAAGTTCAGTCACAGTTTCTTCTACAAATTATCCAATCGCTTGATCGCTCCTCTGCGATAGATTTGATAACACACACTTACCGCGATGAAAATGGCAGATTTTGCGTGCAAATCCCTTTTTGTTATTCTCTAAATGCATTGGGCGAACCTTACAACCTAACTGAAAAATATTATTCCAAAGGGAGGAAAAATTAAAAGGGGCTCTTTTTTTCGTGTCGAATACGATAAATTTATGTAAGATTATGAACAATTAGGGCATATGACTGAAGTTGCGCAGGGTTGTTACTTACCTCATCATGCTGTCATTAAAGAAAGTAGTGAGACTACAAAATTACACTGTCAATTACTTAAACATATTTGCCGACTATTCCAGGATTTTTTCGGGATTGAGCATGGCAGATTTTGCGTGCAAATCCCTTTTCGTGATTCTCTATATGTATTGGGCGAATCTTCATATTATTATAATTATTTATTCAATACAACATTTTCTAAACTGTTTTTCCAACTATTAATTTAATCACTTAACACGAAAAAGCCAATTAGAGTTATTAAGTGTCCCCAAAATATTAAAAAACCAAAATATTACAATAGTTGAAAGCATTAAGCAACGCTACTGATTATACTATATTATTAGTTTACACTTCATAAGAAATCTATGTGTTCAAATTTTATTTACGAATCTAGTATTAGTATAAGGATTTACTGAGATAATTTAACTAACATACGTTCGTAACAAACGTCTTAGGACTCTGTCTTTCTCATAATCACAATCAACCTCATAAAGGTAACAGATAATCTGTAGCTCCCGAGGGCTGAATGATTGGCAATAGACTACTGAACTCTTTTTCTGCCTAGCTGTCCTGTTTCTAACCTCCTTATTAATTACTGCTGTCAAATGGCGGTGCGGGCACTTCTCTTTTTTATAAAATAAGGTTGACGAACGAGCACAGAGACCACCTGATGGCAAATGGATGCTGTACAAAATTTCTTTCTGAATGATTCTGTGTTTTAATGTAAAGGGTATGAAGAGCCAGTACAATTATCGTCAGAGATGATAACATATATGTAGCTTCCTTGTTAGGTGTTAGCTGCAGGCGTCCATAAACTGCAGTAGCCAATTAATATCAGGTGAATTGCTAGTTCGTTTGTCACTTCATTTTCGTTTTAAAATATATAAAATTATTGGGAACCTGTCATGTTGTGCCGTCATGTTGTAGGTTCTCCAAAAAAATTTACCTGTAGCGTATAAAGAAAGGCAATACTACAAATACAGGGTAATAACACGCCAACACTTATTATAATTTTAAAAGAACGAAAGCTCATGGTAATCTCGCAAATGTGACATATAAATCTTCCCGTAGAGGTTGTACTCAAATACTAAATCAGGTCAGCAGCGCTATAAAGGTAAGGTGTGTGTAAGCACAGGTGCACTCTCTATTGCCTCGTTTTCATAGTCCGATGAGATGGTAAACCGACATGAACGTACAGAGATCAGGCACAGGACCAACGATTTTGCGTGCTCTCCGAGGCACGGGGGTTTGACGCCGCAATGTAGAGAGAACAGGTACAGGACCAACGATTTTGCGTGTTCTCCGAGGCACGGGGGTTAGACGCCGCAACGTAGAGAGATCAGGCACAGGACCAACGATTTTGCGTGCTCTCCGAGGCACGGGGCCAAAAATCACACAGGACCAACGATTTTGCGTGCTCTCCGAGGCACGGGGGTTTGACGCCGCAAACTTCCTGACTTCGCCAGCTACTGTGATTTTCTTAACACAAATATTCAATAACTGAATGATTTTAGTTGGTCCAACCCGGGACTTGAACCCGGGACCTCATGATCAGCTGTCGCGTTTTCAACCAATAAACCAACGAGGCAGTCGTTGGTGTAGTGGTTGTAAACGGTTAAGAGTTTAATTAATATACTATGATAAATTATATAATAACCTAGTTGTAAGTACATAATACTAACAAAATATCTTTTATAGTATGATGGGACAGCAATCCGGCACGACCTGCGAGGTATCAAACGCAAGGCCATAGGCATTACGGGTTTGCCGAAGCACAGTGGTGTTAGTGACATCGAGCTAATAGTGAGATTTTCGGGTCAGAAAAATCCGATAACAGATTTTGACTCGTCCACTAAACCAACGAGGCCAAATAGTATAGAGTCGGCAAGTTACTAACGAGGCGGTCGTTTCACATAACTAGATAGTCAAATGAACGGGAGCGGTGGAGGAGTTTTTTTAAAATTAAAACAAAACTAATTAATTTACAGAATTTGATGTAATCTAATAATGATAAACGTATTCTCATACATCTTTCATGCTGACCTAATTACATTTGCTTACACATGTGTAGTGCCACGGGCCATATACAGGATGCAAAATCAGCAACAGCAAATGTATGCACGTACTAGTGTCAATCTGAATCAATGTAATGTGTGTAATTGGTGTTTATATTTGTCAGTCCGATCGAGTTTTCTGAAAACCCACAAGAACCCATCTCACAGACTACCAGCGCGTACGCTGGTGGTCTGTGAGAGTGATTGATTTTTTATCTTCAAAAAAAACAAAAAACCTACTATGTAACAAGAATTGATAACGAGAATTTCGTTCCTAGGGATTACGACGTATTTGCATTTTGATTGTTTATTTAGAATAAATGTAGCTGTCTATGAGATAGAGCGTCCACTGAATATCAGGTGGTTTTTAAGCCCCTTTGTTAAACTAATAAAGTTAAAAAGTAATAAAATGTATATCTCGCTGCGTGTTGGCAGACGTTATATGGATTTGAAAAATTCCTTTTATTTCTTAGTCACGTATGATTTCTCTCGATGTTATTCCTCACCGCCGAGCACAAAACTAACAATTACATTCGTGCTACCGGGGCCCGGGGCCCTGTGTATACTGCCGGGGCCCGGGGCCCTGTGTATACTGAATAATGTGTAACTTACGGCGAGCGCTTCGCTTCTCTTTTGTTAATCATTGTAGTATTTTTTATTTATTTTTCAATAATAGCTGTGCCCAGCATGCATTTTAATATCTCTTTTTGTCAGCAACCTTTACAGGCACGCACATCAATCTACCAAAATTTTATCGCACACAAATGAATCATATAGGGAACAGAAAACGAACAAAAATAATTATTTTTTTTAACAAAACCGGCGAGCGCGTACATTAATTCACCGAAGTTTCACCGCAACCATATGAATATTATAAGAATGCTTAGAATATGAACGAAAATCAAAAAAACATGTACAGTTCTTCTTAACAGAAACTTTTACAAGCGCGCACATAATACTCACAAAGTTTCATCCTAATCGGATGAATTATTTAGGAACGTATGGAAACCGAACAAACAAAATAATATTGATTTATATATCATGATATATGTAATACCAAAGTGCGAGGAAGTCGATAAATCATATTGCGTGTCGTGTGTTATATTCACACTTGGCGGCAAAGTCAATCCTACAATAATAAAGGTTGTAAATCGTTCACCTACTTGCTCAGACCAACGAAGGAATATGGCCGGAGTGCTGCGTATATGCTCAACCTTTTGACACGTTCTCTTGCATACATCTTTCTTTTTTAATAAAAAAATGGTGGCAAACGACAACACAGCCCACCAGTGGAAAGTGGTTACCCTCGCCCATAGAAGTCTACATAGTTAAACGTACCTTATTTATTCATTAAACAATTTATGTATGTGTTTTGGACCAATATCAAGTAATAATCAAGGTACCATTTATAATGCCTGGACAGACGACAAGTCAAATCGGGCTACGTAATTAATACTCATTTAAACTTAATTAATATTTATCATACCGTCTGATCATAAAATTACCTATTTTTTATTACTCTGCTCAATAAATAACCGACTTTATTTATAAAGATAAGTCAATTTCCTTATTTTAATAGTTTTTTATCATATTGCCTATTCATATTGAGCATTTAGCAAACTGTCCAGACATTATAAATAATTTCCTATTAACACTCGGTTCATAACAGAGCTGCGACACCTGCGCACTTTCACACTCTTCTCTCACTTCTTTCATACATTTGTACCTCATACACATATGTGTTTCGATGTTCACAATCATCATTGAAAAGAAATGGTTTAAATTTTAATTCATATTTATTTGTAAATAGTGTGCAAACTAATTACAAATTCAATTGCATTAAGTTTTTTTTTCTTATTGTAAATAAAAAAATGAATACGTATCTTAAAATACGTAGCATCATATTAGTATGTGCGTTTAGGCAAATTGTAGTACATTATAATGGTATCAAAGCTATGGCTGTAGGTTTGTTAAGTGGTTTGCCGGGAAACGGTTACCATCATCAAACTACATAATAAAGGTAGACACTTCATGCTATTTAATATTATAGCAAACATAGGCCAGAATAATAGTTGAATACCGTTTTTTCTTAAATATAAAATATTTTATATTATATATTATATTATTACCTTACTAAGCTTATATATATTGGAAATGTGTAAACTTGTTCGGAAACATTAGCAATTATATACAAAACGTGAAGATATACCATGCAAATACACGCTACGACATAAAAATAAAGTCGTTCGTTCTGTACATTTAGTTCTTCCATAAAATTATATAATAAACTACCTGACATATTAAAAAATGAAAATAGTCACATCATATTTACAAAAAAATTAAGAGTTCCTAAATAATAGATGTAATTAAAATACTAATGAATATTTTATAAATAATGCATAAATATATAGGTTATACAAAATAATCACTCATTTAAATTGAATTATATTTCAATAAACCACATGACATTCTTATAATTAGTTTAATATCCTTCCTCTCTCTAGCCCCTAGAGTTTGGGTTATACAAATTATATTTTTTTAATTTTATTTTACTAGCTGTAAAGCTATATGGAAACAATGGCATAGAATTTTATCATCATTTTTCATCTATTTTATTTTTTCAATACTCGTAAAGTCAAAGAAACATACTGTATTTTTTCGTGGTGACTGCTTTCAGATCAACTGCAAACAGAAAATAATAAAGGAAATTCAACCATATCACAGCGCGTTACGGATAATATTAGAAGCAAATACAAAAGTTTTAAAGAAAACTGTCCTTAAAAGGTGATAAACAAAGTTAGATTTTATTGAATAGTCTTTAGAAATGCCTCTGAATACAAATGACTTGCAGATTGAAAGTACTTATTGATTGTTTCAATTCTGTATAAAACATTTTAAACAATAGAATTGTGTTTATCCAACCATTTTCTCATTCTTCTTTTTCCTTCTGCTCTGGATTTTACTATTGTTACCACGCTTGGAAGGCGTTGCCAGACGCAGTTTTTTATTACTTTCAATTTGTATAAGGAAGATGCTGCCCATCTACAGTTTCATTTTCCCATATCGCCTTTTACGACAACCAGAGGATGATATGGTGTATTTGATTCATTTAAGTCACTACTACACGAAAACGCACGAATTCGAATTCGGTGTATAATAACTTAGTAAATCTTCTTGTATAATATTATAAATGGACACTTTTAGTTTATTCAAAAAACGTGGTATACAATATTTACAACATTGATAATACTAAAACTATCCTAGAGCCCTACTCGTCGCGATATAGTTTTAAAAGCTTTAGCTGTGGAACCACATTGAATGGTTATGGTTACATGGTATTTTTACATACAGTAGCTTTAGAAACTTCACGGACGGTATATTAGGTTATGCGATAACTTAACACAACTTAACTATACCGTTACTGTTACAACCTATTAAAGTCCACTGCTGAACATCAGCCTTCACCATAGATTTCCTGACAGGGGAAATATTTGACGTAGTTGCCACGCCTGGGGTTGGCAAATGCAGTTTAATTTTCGTCGTTATTAGGAAGATGCTACTGCCCATCCCCTTTCTGTCTCCCTCTGTCGCCTCTTACGACACCGACGGGATGACATGGGGTAGTGGATATTACATGGCTACTACATGGCTTAACTATAAAAACATAATATTATGCCATGGATAAATTAAAATGTTAAACATATCTATAATAAAAATCCCATTGTAAGTAATGTACTTCTTGCTTCATCCGAATAAAAAAATCAACCATTAATCTCAAAAGAACTGCAAGTATGTTGTGTATTCATCAATAATCATGATTATTGCCTATCACATGTCCGTCACTAATCATACTTCTTCAAGGAACGCAACAAAGCACATTTCTGAGCAATTGGCATCTATTGAATTCTTGCATCTTTTACCAGGTCATCAATCGACTAATTTGGCGCTGCCCTATATTTTGCTTACCGGTACTACGATACGTCTCACGGCTGCCACTAAAAATCTTTAATTCACCAGCGTTTGTCAGTTGTTCAGCTATATGGCTTTTAACTTCCGATACGCTGACGTTATTTCTCAGTCAGAACACAGCTTACTGACCTCAACAGCGTCTTCTAGCGGGACGGGACTTAAAATGAACATAGACAAGCCAAAGGTAAAGTTAGTTAAATTTTAACAGTTAAGTAAATAATATTCATCGTTATATTACGCCTAATCGGTTAAAACTGTATATTTATTTACAAAAACATAAAATTTTTGGATTTTCTAAAGTACATTTAAAAATGGTAATACTGAGCGAGTAGCCATGCAAAATACGCTTTTCGTTTACAAAGTGGTCTCACTACTAATAATGCTCTGCTTTTTTTCTGGTTAAAGACATTATTTTATTTATTTATTTAGATTACTCTCATGACTTGAATTTTCTAGTTTCTATATACATACTACTTTCTCCTTCTCCGCCCTGAACCGCGACTAGTTTGAACGTTTTTTTAGTTACTCCGCGTTACTTTATTTTTTGAATTTTAAAATAGTATTTACATAATTTAATTCAATACAAAAAATAGGAGTGCATAAACTGCCAGAAGCTAAGCTGCAAGTAGTCGGGTGACATACTACTGCGCCTACGCCTTATCTGTCGTAGTGGTTGTGAGTGAATCACTGTGTGTGCTATCGTTTCTACAAGAGTGAACGAGACATCACTTCAACACGACACCTCTCTCTGTCATCTACTGCAGTAAGTCTCACTACTGTGCTATTAATTATTAATACGAGTTACGCACACACAATTACGGTTGTTTACGTGCATTCAAGGGTCTATAATAGTTGGACGGAAAGAGTTTTTGTAAGAAAAGAAATCGTGACCCCTGTAGTGAAACTGCTTCTGTAAACTCCAGCAAACTTTTGGGAGCCTGGTACTTTGAGCTTGATTTAATACTAAGCATGCCACTCAAGCGAACGCCGCCTCCCGCCACACCGCCAGCGGAAAAATACAAGAATAAGAATGTGAGCTCGAGCACACCTATAAATATTTGCCCTGGCCCTTCTTTTGAAAAGCTATCTTCAGAGCGTGATAATGTCACCCTAAGGAAAAAAGATGTTGATTCTTCTAGTATGGAGCTATTTATAGAGGAAATCAGGGAAATTAGAGAAATTATAGTTAAGTCTAATATTGTAAAACATCAGAGTACATTAACTTTTGTACAACCCTCTGTGAATGAAATAATATCCCAATATAAAAATATTAAAGAATCAATCGAGGTGATATCTAAGCAATACGATGATATGAAAATCAAATTTGATTCCCTCGAAAAGCGAAGAAAGGAAGACCGATTATACATCGCTGAACTTGATGAAAGAATAAACTCCTGGAATCATCCTTTGTGGCATAAAAGCTTGAGATTAAAAACATCTCAGTGGGACCCAGTAAATCCAAAGAAAGTTTGCGCGACATTGTCTTAAAAACTGCTAAGGTCCTAGAAGTGCCTCTTCATCAGCCGGAAATAAAAAACTTGTTGCACATTAGAAACAAAACTGTAACTGAAATATTATCGTCGATCTCACACCTACCATAAAGAAAGTAACTTTCTTGAAAAATGCGCGCAAATTTAATGCAAAAAATAGCACAAATAAACTAAACACAACTCATCTCGCACTAGCTGGGCCACAGAAGCCAATATTTATCTCTGAACATTTAACGCATACAGCAAGGCGCCTCAACTACTTATCCCGAACTTTTGCGCAGGAGAATGGATACAAGTTCTGCTGGACTTCCTACGGACGTACATATCTACGTCAATATGAGGGCAAACCACATATAGGAGTGGACTATGAGTCAGATTTGGCTAAGCTGCGAAGCCAAAAATTACTGCATGAGATCCCTGGTAGAAATTTGGCTACCACTTACTCTAATTTTATTTATTATCAAATATTTATCGATTATTTCTTTAATTTAACGTACTGTATATTTTAACCGACACTACTTTTTTAACCGTACTATATATTTTTACTGTACATAGTTTCTCTCGAACAATTTGTGGGATGGCTCTTAATATCTATTGTTTAATTCGACATTATAGATGTGACAATGAATTTTTTCTCTTTAAATATGCCTGAATTACTAAAATCTAACTTCATCAGATATGGATAATATTAGGGTGGCTTCATATTTTGTATGCGATGTTTTAAAGTGCAATGATTTTGTCAGGAAATCTTGTAATTCTTTGAATATTATTTCACAAAATATACGAAGCGTTTATAAAAACCTGGATCGGTTTTATGACATACATATCACTACTTTCATTTGAACCGGATATCATATTACTAACAGAATGTCGTCTTGATGTTAGTAAGCCTGTTCCTCACCTTCCAGGTTACAAATGTCATTTCTCAAAAAAAATGTCCAATCCAAAATGATGGTTATTCTAAACAGTCAATTGATTGTATAATAACAGAACCTGATTCAAATGGTCAATTTATCTTTTGATTAAAATAAATCCAGATATAGTAATATTAGCGGTATATAGATCACCCTTCTATTATTATACTGACAACTTTTTAAATTCTTTAGATAAAATTATTCGTCCCTTAAAATCTGGTAACATATTTACTATGGGCGATATCAATATAAATATTTTTTCAAGGCAATAAAGAAAAACACAGTGAAACTTATTTAAATTTAACTGCAGGATTAGGTCTTTTACCATGTCATACCTGTCCCACCCGTATTAATAATTGTTTAGACCATATTATGGTGAAAACAGTATTAAGCAATCAAATAATGATACTCGATAGTGCAATTACAGATCAATTCTTAATCTTAACAAATGTTTCTTTGAACCCCAATCGCAATCCTAATAATATCTTTATTGATAAAATAAATTATGATGATGCCATCAAATCTATAGAGTCTGCTGATTTTTCTTTTATATCTTCAACTTCAAATGCAGACACTGCTGCCGAAAAATTTGTCGATATACTAATCTCTACTATAAAGAAAAATACTGTTAAAATTAAGCTGTCTAAGGCGAAACAAGCGCTTAGAATGATAAGGCTTGTATGACGCTTAGAATGATAAGGTGTATCCGTCACCGCGATAAACTTCATCAAAAAATGAAAAAGAATCCTGACAATGAAATACTCCAAATTTCTTATAAGCGTTATAGGAATTACTGCAATTCCCTGTTAAGTAATCTCAAGCGCCAATATGAAAAAAGTCTTTTGGCAAACGCAAAGAACACTAAAGAAACTTGGTCTGCAATCAAAACCATCACCGAACCAATTACAACAAAACAAACAAATTATACCAAAAAAATTACGCTGAAAATTTGATTAAAGAAAATGTGGAGAGAGCTAATTACTATTTTTCAACTTTAGGTAGCAATTTAGCTGATAAAATTCTGTCAAACGGTGCTAAACTTGCTAATGTTAATACTATGTCCTGATCGCTTAATTCATTTGTGTTCGATTCTCCTGACGAGATAGAAGTTGAAACAATATTGACGGGTCTTAAAAATGATGTGTTATTGGTTGGGATTCCATCCCTGCTGTCTTTCTTAAAATGACCAAGGATAAAATACTTCTGCCACTCACAACCCGTTTTAAAATCTGTTTTGAACAAGGATGTTTTCCAAAAGTTTTTAAAAGATCTCTCATTACTCCTGTTTATAAGAATGGGGCTCGGGACGTTGTTGAGAACTACAGGCCGATCTCTGTACTACCTGCTATTTAAAAATCTTAGAAAGGATGTTTAATAATCGATTGGTTAAATTTCTAAACAAATATAATATCTTATCTACACTTGACTGAATTTGTAACAAATAAACTGGATCAAAAACAGAAGCGTGTAGGGATTTTCCTTGTTTTAGCCAAGGCTTTTGACACCGTTTCAATAACCATTCTTGTAAACAAACTAGAAAAAATTGGAATAAGAGATTCTGCCCTTTTCATTTTTAAGGATTTTCTATGTAACCGTGTGCAGAGAGTAAAAATAAAAAAAATTATTGGCTCAGACGCCTGTGTCACTTTTGGAGTCCCTCAGGACAGTATCCTGGTCCCAAGTCTCTTCTTGATTTAAATTAACGACCTGTGCTCAATGACACTAACTCAAGGCAAGCTATTTACTTACGCTGATGATACAGCCTTAATTTTGCCCTATTTTTTTTTCAAACTGCGGCAAATTGGCTTGAGGAGAATTTACTGACTTTTAATATATCTAAGTCCACCTATATGCAGTTCCATATAACCAACACCCAAACTGTTAACGATATACAACTAACAGTACACCCTTGTGGTTTACAGTGGACAGATAGTTGTCTTTGTCCTAAAATGACAAAATCAAAATAAATTAAATATCTCTTGGTAATTATAGACGATAAACTAAGCTGGCTCCTACACATAGATCTTATTTCATCGCGCACTCGGATACTTATGTGGACATTTAAAAGACTAAGGCAAATCGCTGACTTTGATTTATTAAGAACTGTATACTACGCCTTAGCACAATCAATTATAGGATATTGTATAATTGCCTGGGGAGGAGCATGCAAATCATTTATGATAAAATTACAAAGAGCTCAAAGACGTCTCCTAAAAACTATCCTACAAATCTGTTGTACCAAGAATGCAAACTGCTGACTGTCAGGCAATTATACATCCAACAATTGATCTTAATGAAACATGCACTAACCTCTTATGATCCTACGATGTGTCGTAATAATCGCAAAATACCAGATGTACTGATTATTGACAGATGTCGAACTGCTTTTTCTAGGCGACAAAGTTCACATCTGTCCTCAGTACTGTATAATAAGCTAAATAGAAATCTAAATTTTCAACCCCTTTCCAGGCATAAGTGTAAAGTTAAATGTGGATATATATATCCAATTATACAAATTACAATTTACAAACTAATTTTAATAGACCTACGATTTTATAAAATATAAATTACTTTAGTTGCTTTAAGTTAGTCTATGTTTAGTTGTAAATAAATCAATTTAAATAGCCATTTAGTTACTTAATTACTTGATAAGCTTAGTACTTAATTAATTATTAATTAAATATTAATAGTTATTTAATTAATACTGTTGTCACAACACTGAGAGAGGCCGCTGATCCCTAAGATACAGACTCGTCTAGTTTGGGGATCAGAGTCTTCACTTTATTCTTGTACTTTTATTTAAATAAAAGATTATTATTACGGAAGCTAGACATCGGCGCAGGACAGGGTTATAGTGCCCAAGTGTATGCGCAAGCACAGGTGCACTCTCTATTCTCTCACTCTCATAATCCGATGGAACGGTAAACCGACACGACCGGAGAAAGATCAGGCGCAGGACCAACGGCTTTCCGAGGCATGGGGGAAACACCGCTAACTTCCTGACACCGGGCAACTACTGAGAATTTCTTGACGGAAAAACTCAATAATTAATTTTTTGGCCCGACCCGGGATTCGAACCCAGGACCTCATGACCAGCAGTCGCACTACTACAACCACTAGACCAACGAGGCAGTCATATATATATATATATATATATATATATATATATATATATATATATATATATAATTCTGCGCAGGACAGAAGTTGGAGAAGATGATGAATTCTAGATTTCTTCAACAAGTGAACTGAATTTATTTTTTTTCGTCACAAACATTAATCATAGTTTTAAGTAATCAAATCGCATACGCTCGCCGTCGCTCCCTTCAGGCCAGTGATCAAGAAAACTGAAACACCTATACAACTATAAATGCGCTTATAACAAGTGTTATTTTCTCGGAATTCTACAGGATACGTATAACTAGTGGCTTGACGGTGGTTTTCATTTGTTTTCGCCATTTCAGGCATTCGGACTAAATAGTTTGATTCGTCCTTCTTTATACGTACAGCAAAGGCATGAAATCGTTCTCCAGCATCTGTTTTCCATTCGATCAGAATGTGTGTTCAAAACAAAAGTGAGAGAACTTTATTAGGCTAGGTGAGTGCGCTTTACCATACAACTTTTCCCTAAATTATTTCATCACAGAAACTCTTGGTGAAATCAACAAGTTGATTGATTGACCGCCTTCAGTTGACAGGTTCACAGAAGATCAACGGTTTATTTAACAATGTGGTTAATTCAAACCATATGGGCTTGAGCTACTTAGTAGGGAGGATTTAAAAAAAATACGAGCAGTGTTTTACAATACTAATACTCCATTTAACCACTCTAAGTTTTAAACGCTTGTTTGGAGTGATTTACGCCTAGTCGAATGGTGAATACGAAACCATGACTTTTGTTTAGTGACCATTTCCATCATCATTATGCTACTGTTGCTAGTTGATGATTATCATCACGTTTGGCAGGTGAATTGAGGATTTTGTATGTGGTTAAGCCATGCTACAGATGTTTTACGGCTGTATCATGAATGGTTCGCATCGAACCGTATACGACCACGCTACCGCAGAAAACCAGCATAAAATAGCAGCATAAAGCTGCTGTGTTTCGGAATAGTCTAGAAAACCAAAGCTTGACTGGTGGAGAATAAATATGCATTAATTCCGCCTGTATTAACCATTAATAAATAAATATATTAATGTACTAAAAAAATACTGGTACCGAATTCCATTGGGGTGACAATGAATATAAATTTAATATGTAATCCATTATTAAGTTATCTATGGAATGTAGTATCCAGTTTCAGCAAACGGACTATGTACTCCTTTATCATTCTTACTACTGTTACGAGCTTGAGGTTCGTGACAATAAAAATTGCCGATAAAATTACCTAAATTAACACTTTAATTTACTTTACACAAATTAAAACTTAAAACACTAATAATTAAACACACTAATTCACTTTATTCCGCTCCGAAGCTTCGCTTGTCTCGCCAAATCCAGTACTTCCTCGATCGCATCTTGCAGCGCCTATTTATGTAAATTAGCAAAGAAATATCCAGAATGTTCAAGAAAACACGCGCAAGGTATCGAGAGTTCGAGTTTTAAACTTCAAGAAGTTTAGTTCTTCGGTTCGAGACTAGATGGCGCTAGTGCCGTCGACTTGAGCGCGTAACACTGCCCCCTCCTAAGACATGCTCGTCCCGAGCATTATCGGCCCCATAATAACGTGCTAGGCGATCCACATGGACGATCTTAGGAGTCCCTCTTGCGCCTTTCTGTATCCGGTAGGTTACATCTTTGGTCCTGGTCACAATCCGGGCCGTCCCATTTAGCTTGAAGCTTAGGAGATTTCCCTTTGCTGCGGACTGGATTGTGCAACCACACAAATGAACCTTCGTCGAACCCTTTGTTGTTCATTTTGCAGTCGTACCGGGTTTTCATCTTTTCAGACATTTGCTGGCCCGATTGTCTGACGTGCTCATAAACGTCATTCATTTTGTTCCGCAAGTCATTTGCATAATCGGTTATACTGCGTGGAGCATCAGGTGATATCCCGGTGATCAGGTCTGCAGGCAGCCGTAATTCTCTTCCAAAGTTTGCGAAAGCTGGTGTCACTGCTGTACTTTCGTTAACAGCGCTTCGATATGACAACAAAAACGGTTGTATGTGCTTGTCCCAATCTCGTTGCCGATTGTCTACAACTTTTGCTAGGTACCTCTCCAATGTCTAATTAAATCGTTCTACCATTCCATAAGATTGCGGGTGATAAGAAGTCGTTCTTGTTTTAAGAGTACCCATAACTCGGCAAGTTTCCTGGAATATTTGAGACTCAAAATTCCTTCGTTGATCGCTGTGAATCTCTAAAGGTACTCCAAAACGACAGAAGACTTCATGAACTAGTTTATCTGCAACTGTTGAAGCTTCTTGATTTGGAATGGCGAAGACTTCTGGCCACTTAGTGAAGTAATCCATCACAACCATGAAATACTTGTTACCGCTTTCACTCTCCGGAAACGGCCCCGCCACGTCAATGGCTATTCTCTCCCATGGTGCACCCACATTGTACAACTTCAATGCACCTCTACTACGAGTCTGAGGTACCTTTACAGCCGCACAACTTGTACATTTGCGACACCAGTCCTCGACATCGTTTCGACAGTGGACTCAGTAAAACCGTTCTCGGATCTTCAGTAGAGTTCGTTTAACTCTCAGATGGCCTCCTGAACAATCATTATGGTACAGCTGTAGAACATCCGGTACTTTAGCTTTAGGGACAACCATTTGCAAACGACAGCTGTCTCCCCGAACATTTTCCCATTTACGACACAGAACCCCATCCTGAAGCAGCAAGCTGTCCCACTGGGCCCAATAGCTTTTAGTGGTCGAACTCATCGCAGAGACGTCACTCCACTTGGGCTCGGGAGCACTGGCCTTTATCCATTCCAGAATCGGCTTGATGTCCGGATCTTCCTGCTGTGCATGTAGTAAGCTGTCCTTCCACTCGTTGCTGAGGTGGTCTGCCCTGAGCATCCTCACGGATACCACTTCCTTACTCTCTTGCCTAGTACAATGTTTGCAATCTTCAGGACAAGGTCTTCTTGACAATGCATCTGCGTTGCCATGAGATTTTGCGCTGCGATGTTCGATCTCAAAGTCGTACTCCTGCAGTAGTTCAATCCACCTCGCAACTTGTCCTTCTGGATTTTTAAACTGCAATAGCCATTTTAGTGCAGCATGGTCAGTTCGTAAGTGAAATTTTCGCCCCAGAAGATATTTGCTAAAATGCTGCAACGACTTTACCACCGCTAGCAATTCGCGTCTTGTGACACAATAGTTCCTTTCTGGTTTTGACAACGACTTGCTGAAGTACGCTATCACGACCTCTTGGTCACCATTCCGTTGAGACAACACACCGCCAAGTCCTATATCACTTGCGTCTGTGTCAACTATAAATTCTTTGCTTGCATCAGGGTATCCCAAAATAGGTGTTTTGCACAGACGGTCCTTGAGCTCCTGGAATGCGATATTACAACTTTCATCCCAGCAGAAATGTCGCTTCTCCTCGGTTAGCTTATGCAGAGGTTTGGCTATATCTGCAAAGTTCTTCACAAATCGCCGGTAATAGGAGCACAAACCCAAAAATGCTCTAACCTGCGTCTTGTCTTTTGGAACCGGCCAACCCTTGACAGCGGCGATTTTCTTTGGATCTGTGCGGATACCTTCTTCCGATACTACAAACCCCAAAAAGTTAACTTGCCGTTGGAATAGTGAACATTTCTCCGGGCTCAATTTGAGGTTGGCACTCTGAATCTTCATGAGCACGCGTTCCAGGTTTTGAAGGTGTTCCTCAAACGTACGGCCTACGATGATGATGTCATCCAAGTAGACCAGACAGGCATCGCCAATTAGCCTGGTAAGTACAAGTTCCATCAGCCTTTCAAACGTTGCTGGAGCATTGCACAACCCAAACGGCATTACTTTAAATTGCCACAGACCCTTTCCCGTCGAGAACACATTTTCTCCTTGTCCTTAGGGTCAATTTCAACTTGCCAGTAGCCACTTTTTAGATCCAGCGTGCTAACCAATTTTACTCCTGTAAGCATGTCTAGCGTGTCATCAATTCTTGGCAAGGGATAGCTGTCCTTCTCTGTAACGTCGTTCAGACGGCGGTAATCAACACAGAACCACATGCTGCCATCCTTCTTCTTTACCAGCACCACGGGTGAACACCATGGACTAGATGAAGGTTCAATAACTCCATCCTTCACCATTCCCTCAATCATAGTTTCCACTTCCTTTTCACGTGCTACCGGCAATCTTCTTGGCCGCTGACGGATAGGCAATTCCTCTCCTGTGTTTATTTTGTGTTGAACTAAGCTAGTCTTTCCTATGTCAGCATTGTTTGACGAGAATACATCGGCGTACTTGAGTAACAACTTCTTCACCTTGACCAATTCGTTTGGGGAGAGAACACTGCGACAGTCTTCCAAAAGTGTGGTCACTCACGTTTCTGAATCCTTGCTGGGGGTCCCAGTCGATATATATTGGCACCGACGTAACCAATCCACTTCCTCACAAGTGCCAACCAGTGTGCCTTTTTCTATAATCTGTTCCCGGTCGCAAAGGTTCAGCACACGTATTCTTGAGATGTCAGTGGTTCTGACCAAGATTCGAGCTACTTTCCATGGAAGGTCATTATTTACCGTTTCCACAAGTACACAACGGTGAGCTTGCCCCGCGTTTCGGGGAAGAATAACCGGAACAATCGTTTCCGATCTCGTCGGAAGAACAATCTTCTTAATGCTGTACACGTTCCCTGGTAACGCACCTTCCCTAAAAAGTTCCTCCTGTCCACATTTCAAAACACCTTGCTTATAGTCGATCTCACAACAATTATTCCCATAAAGTCTAGGCCTAGGACGAAGTCGTCCATTATATCAGCCACGATGACATTTTGCAGGTAGATCACGTTGCCAAGCTTCAACTCCATCTCCTTCTCTCCACGGACGGGTATACGCTGACCGGTGACTGTTACCAAATTAATGCGTTCTCGGTTGTATGCGGAGTCCCCAAGGAACTGACTTATAAGTTGGGAACTAACAACCGTACGAGAGGCTCCAGTGTCTATGGTCAGTTTACACGGCATTCCGTTGACCTCGCCCTTGATGATTAGACTGTTCCCATCATGGGTTTGTGAGATCGAGATCCTTGGGGCATTTTTAACATCAGCCAGCACCCGCCCCGCAGTTCTGGCTTTTACTCGTTTCCCTGCTGCTGCTGGGCGGTGCTGTTGGCCGCACTACCCTCCTGGGATCGTTCACCTTCCCTTTCTAGGGTTCGCTTAGGGCAGCTGGATCGAAGATGGCCCTTTTCCCCACAGCCGTAGCACCTAGGGCTGTATCCTTTGTTGCGGTCGCGAACTGTAGCTGCTGCAACCTCCCTGACGCGATGGGAACGATGATCCTGCCGCACGGCTTCCACTTCCAGTGCATGGGCCAAGGCGTCCTTAACCTGTAAGCTCTGACAGCGCGCGACATGTTATACTCCCGTTCGCTCGGGACCGTAATGGCGGGAAAATTTGAAAATTAGCAAATTTTTTGCTATATTGCAAATTTTGCTATATTTTCACTTTGAGACAATATTTATGGATAAAACTTACAGGAATTCTTGTTGAATGTATAAACTATCGAATAAAATTATTTTTGGTTGCTAGAAATTGTAATAAAATACGTAAATTACCCTGTATAGCTGTATAGTGGTATATACTTCAATTTTAGTGACAAAATTACTACTAATTTGAATTCTACACTTTTGTTTTTAGAGAAATTTATATGAAAATGTTGTATATTTTTATGTTTTATGTGTTTCCATTCGTTACTCATACCAAAATATTAAAATATAAAGAAATTAAAAAAATAAAATAATAATATTTTATCTGTGTGACATTTAGAACAATATTTCTAAAATAGTTTTGTATGAATTTGAAATAAATACAACGTCAAGTTATTTGAAATATGTAAGAAAACTATTTTTACTTACATTTTACACTAAAAATAAATGAGAATGTGAAAAATACCACATTTATGACCCAGCCGCCATAATGGGCTTTCCAGATTTTGAAGCACTTTTGGCAATTTACTTTTCACTTTTTATACCACAAATTATATATATATGTGTTCACTACATTACAAGGAATATAAAAAAGTAATATAATATAATACTTTCGTTTTTAGTCCAGACACAAATATAAAATTCTATAAAAAAAGACGGAGCACCTTCATCAAAACGGCACGTGGAACGCCGAAAGTTCAGAGTGATTTCTTTTTTTTTTTTTCTAAGAAACATTGCCAGGTTATGGTTTAAAATAAAAGAGCATATCTTTGTCTTTGATACTATTATGTATTGCATAGTGTCTTTGGTTTTGTTTAAAACGAAAAAATAGTTTTTTCATAGGTACACATGTTTACATAATTCTGATCAAATTCGATCACTTCTTGGCGGACGTACGGTAGGTATTGTACGATCAAAAGTGCGCATGGCTTGGCTTACAGGTTAAGCGTCTCGTGGTGCCCGAGCCTCACAGCAGCTCTGACTTCCAGGTCGCGGATGCCGTCGATGAATGTCTGCACTAGGTTCCCTTCAATGAGCGCAGGTACTGACCGGTATGCTTTTCGAACCATCTTCTCCACCTCAAGGGCCCACTGCTGCAGGTTTTCGTTGCTGCGTTGCACACGATCTTTAAGCTGCGCGCGAAAGACGTGTTCCAGGTGAGCGTCACCATATCTCGCCTCCAATGCCTCAAGGAGCTGCTCGTAGGTCACTTTCTTACCGAGAGCTTCCAACACGGTTAAGGCTTGGTCGCGCAGGCCCAAGGTGAGTGCAGTCATGGCCTGGCTTTTATTCCAGCCGTTTGCCTCCATGACGGCCTCGAACTGGATTTTATAGGCCGACCAGGAAGAAGTCCCGTCGAACGGTGGCACTTTGAATCCACGTAGCGAAGGTGCTGTAGCTACTACGGGAGCTGTAGTTCCATCCCCAAGTTTGAGGTCGTTCAGCGTTTTCTTCACGTCAGCCATCACGTTGTCAACCCGATTGTTCACATGGTTGATTCGAGTTTCATGTTCTTCGATTCGGGTTTCAGCTTCCAACAGGCGGTTGTCATGTTGAGCAACCCTATCCTTCACCTCCCTTATCTCTTTCGCAAAGGTAGCGTGAAGGTCCTTCATGAGGAGCATCTGTTCCTCCTGTCGGCGGACCTGTTCCTCTTGTTCGCTCTGCAGCTGCTCTTTCAACTGACGGGCCTGCTCCTCCTGTCGGCGAGCCTGCTCCTCCTGTCGGCGAGCCTGCTCCTGTAGCATCACCATCAGAGCACCTAAGTCAGGTGCTGCAGATGTAGGATCTACCGACGGGCCTGCAGTCGGTGGCTGTCAAACGACCAAATCTTCGTTGGTCCGTCTCCTGCTGGCGTTGACTTCGGGTACGGACACCCTCCGTTTCCTCCTTAGGTAAAATCGGCATGATTTTATCCCACTTCTGACACCAATTGTTACGAGCTTGAGGTTCGTGACAATAAAAATTGCCGATAAAATTACCTAAATTAACACTTTAATTTACTTTACACAAATTAAAACTTAAAACACTAATAATTAAACACACTAATTCACTTTATTTCGCTCCGAAGCTTCGCTTGTCTCGCCAAATCCAATACTTCCTCGATCGCATCTTGCAGCGCATATTTATATAAATTAGCAAAGAAATATTCAGAATGTTCAAGTAAACACGCGCAAGGTATCGAGAGTTCGAGTTTTAAACTTCAAGAAATTTAGTTCTTCGGTTCGAGACTAGATGGCGCTAGTGCCGTCGACTTGAGCGCGTAACACTACTATTAAAAATATCTTAAAAGTCATCTTGTTTACAACAAAATCATTTTTGTGTAAATGCGAACAGATAACTTGTGTTATTCTTAGAATTAGGTCCAAGGTTAGGAAATTCATTCCAAAGGTATATAAAGCTCACCGTTCGTCGTATAAATTGAATTTTACAGTTTGTGATTCGTCACTTTAAAACTTCACACAGATTGCGAGGACTCGCTCGGAACGTTGAGTGGAGCGCATTGAGACGTTTGATATGAACATAATTATGTACCAGATTTAACTTTGTTGTAAGGTACCTTATAATAATTAGATTGTGTTTTTAAATTTCTTAAATTATTTTCTTGTAGAAATAGGGGTGACTAACGAGCAAAATGTATGTCTGATGGTAAGAGGATGCAGCGTCTATAGACATCTTTTTTTACATAAGGAAATGCCTCCGCATACCCAACTCGCGGGGGCGAGGATGGGTTATGTCAGACTCGCACCGACTAAAACCCCATGATGTTCCACATTCGTCGCATATTTGCTGGCCCACGGGAACGCTTTCGCACACATTTTCGGCCCCATCAGTGCTGACCGTCCCATGGCGGCCCCTCCTCGGGAGAGGACCATTCCTCCTCCTTATCAGATAAGGCGCAACACAACACGTCGCGCCATGCGCAATAGACGCCCTCGTGTCCGATGAGCGAAGGCCATGGGGCCAGGAAAAACGAGCACTCAGAAGTACAAGCCTGACCCCAGCAGTGGATCTAGTCTATGGCTCCGCAGCCAACAAAACTTTGGCAGCAGAGGTTAGAGAGATCGGCGCCTGTCAATACCAACACTCCTGCCCCACCACCACCGCGTCATTTAATGGTGTGGCCCCGTCAGAGTCGCGGAGGATTGGGCAAAAGGTGGTACCAACACTCCACTTCCTCCGCGACTCCACCTCGATTGCAGCGGTAGGGGGAGAGGGCACCACTCTCGCCGCAGCTCACCAACACACATCCGAAGTGGGCTCACCATGCCCACTCGGAGTGGCCTCATCGGGCCAGCTATGTGGGTTTCTCTTAGTTCACCGCGGGTGACCAAACCACGGCTACTAAACCCCCCCCCGCCAGTACAAGGTGGAAGCCCGTTCGGGCGGGATGGCTTTAGACATATGTATCTTGATTAAGAATCAAAATGCAGATACGTTGTCACCCATAAGGTCTAAGATGGAATGCCTCATTTCCAGTAAAGAGGGTCTCTAGTTCTCTATACTCACTATATAAAACCGTAACATAAAGCTGCTATTTTATGCTGGTGTTTTATGCAAGCATGGTACTTCCCCGGCAGAACCAACCTAGTGAGAGAGAGGTCAATCGATGGATTCAATTCACTCTCGTCAGGCATACCTCAAAATCTCAAAACTATATTTTACAACCAGTGCGTTTTGCCAGTGAAGACCTTTGGATCTGAGACGTGGTCCTTAACTGCCAGACGTATGAGGAAGCTCAAAGTCGCTCAGTGAGCTATGGAGAGTGCTGTGCTCGGAGATCCTGTGCTTGGTAAACTTAGGAATGAGGATATCTGCAGTAGAACCAGAGTAACCGACTTAGCCCAACGGAATAGTAAACTGAAATGGCAATGTGTCTACCACATAGCTCGAAGAACCGATTACCCGATGGGGAAAAAAGTTTCTCGAGTGGCAGTCTCGTACCAGCAGGTGAAGTGTAGGACGTCCTCCCACTAGATGGAGTGACGACTTGTAAGACATGTAGGAATTCGATGGATGCTGGTCGCTCAGGACCGTGCTTTGTGGCACTTTTTAAGAAAAGCCTGTATTCAGCAGTGGACTTGATTAGTGCTTTAATGATGATGATGATCATCGTATTCAATAAAAAAGTAGATTATCTTTGACCACCTGTATACGGCTGTCACCAATTGTACTATCGAATCTATAAAACTGAATTTTACGTTATAGATGATATAAATCTCGAGTTCATATTTCCTAAAATAATTCGCTGAATTATCTTTTTTCTAAAATATTATATTCCGACTTACATTATGGATGATATTAATGTTACAATATGTATGTTAAATTGCTGTCCTATGTCACTTATATGTTTACGCAGAAATATTCCTTTTTTTAAATGAACATATTTTCGACGTAAATTGCAATATACATAATTCATTGCCAGTTCAAAACAAGCTAAACGGGAATTTAAAAAAAAAGGAAAAGGCGGGTTCCCATCAAATGAAAAAAGAAAATAAGTAAAATAAGTTACAAAGTTGGACTTTTTATAAAATGAGGCTTCCATATAATAGCTTCTGTAGTCAAAGCTCATATGTAGTGAAAAATTTACTAAAAAGCTTCTTTGTAGTCGGCTTTACTTTTTAAAAGTCTAGTTTCTAACCCTTTTGAGGGGTCTGAGAAAAACCAAAAGCTCGAATGTCGTCTGAATATTAACATATGAATTTCATACCCAAGTTCTTCACACTCGCTTTAAAATTATGTGGGACAGTGCCTGAATTATTAATTTAATAAAAACGGGATCAAAACAAAGACGAAATATCGTCACATACACTTAACAAAGGAACGAAGGAAATAGAGAACCTCTTCCTTTTTTGAATTCGGCAAAAAGGGTCATACATTTTCAGTGAAACCATATTCTGAAATAATTTTTTATTTTTAATAACGCCGCTGTATATTTTTTTTTATTTCAATAATTTTCATTTACGGTCCATAGCTGATCACCGTTTTGGAGTTACGGCGGTCTTGACCTACATCTGTAAATTCGTCGAATTCCCGCATGTAAGAGTACATAGTCCCTTCGGCAACTATGTCCCTACTAGCTATTTACTTAACAAACACGAATTCCCACTGAATTTTCTACGTGGGAGCTAAGGGGCTTCGCTTTAAATTATATCACTCGTAATACGTAGGTCACTCAATATGTTTTGAGATGCTCGAAATTTAAAAATGGAACGACGGGTGCGTTCCATTTTTAATTTTTATGTTTCTAAAAAGCAAATTTATTTAAAAATAGAACTACGTAAGCCAATTGCTCAATATTAAAAAAAACCAAAGTTATATTAATTTTGGATGGATCTTAACCGTGAACATTTACGCGCTGTGATCTATTATGATTTTAAATTTGGTTTAACCGAACAATTAAGTTTACAATAGTTACTATCAGCCTTAGGGGACTCAGCTCCATCTCGCTCAACAATTTTAAGGTGGTTTGCTGAATTCAAAAGAGGTAAAATTAACCTTAAAGATCACCAAAGAACCGGGGCCCCGCAAATAGCAGTAACGGGCGAAAATGTATGGACTACTGAAATTTTGGTGCCAGAAAAGCAATGAGTCACATATACGGACATCGAAAAGATTCTAAGCATTAGTTCGGGGAGCATTAATACCATCCTACGTCAACGTCTTGAAGTGAGAAAGCTTTGTTGTCGATGGAGCCCTCGTTTGCTTTCCGAAAGCGAAAAACGGACTCGTGTGGATCGGTGTCATGAAATGCGTCTACGTTTTGAAAACGAGGCATCTAGGCGTGTTTCAGAAATCGTTATTGGTGACGAGACATGGATCTATCAATATGATCCAGAAAATAAAAGGCAATCATCGGTATGGGTCTACTCAGAAAATAAGTAAAAATCGGCATAAAAAAATGGTGGCTAGTTTTTTTTTTTTTTTGCGAAGCGGACATTTGTCGACGTCAGTGCTGGAAAGTTGTAGGTCAGTCAACTCTGAATGGTTTACTACAGTTGCATTACCCAAAGCTTTCAAGCTGTGCGTGAGAGAAGACCAAAAACCGGATCATTCTGCATCACGATAACGCCTCTTCACATACCTCCCTTAGAACAAAAGCATTTATTGAGGAGTTTGGTATTGAAACTCTAAGTCACCTTCCCTACAGCCCTGACTAAGCTTCTAGTGATTTCTATTTGTTCCCAAGAATCAAAGAAAAAATAAAAAGCAAGTTTTTTTCAAGCGCCGAAGAAGCGATTTCCGACCTCAGATCAAGACTGTCAAAAGTGTTTTCAGAGTTGGATTAGGCGAATGGAACTTAGAGCGTGATGGAGAATATTTTGAAAACATGTAAAATAAATATTAATAGTATCTGGACTACTTTTTGTATATCTCAAAACTTATTGAGTGTCCTACGTACGTAAGCTTCGTAAGGTTCGAACCCCGCCGACACCAATGAAATTGTTAATTGCAATTACGAGTGCTGATTTATCACGTGCTCGGCGGTGAAGAAAAACATCGTGAGGGAAATAGCATATATACGAGAAAAAATTCAAAGACATGTGAAGTCCGTCCAAACCTATTGGAGTAGCACGACGGACACTCCTTTGCCCTAAATCCCTCTCAGAAATGAGGGAGAGCCTGTGCCCAGCTGTAAGACGTATACATAGGTTGTAAATTTACTTTCCTTTGGTTTTTTGTATGACTGGCGATATTGCATGTTTCAATTGCTAGGAAGCACTTCACATAATAGCCTCATACGACACCAATTTGACGAAACGATAGAAGAAAAGTTGTAGCTATGAAAATAACACACAGAATACTAGCGTTAAATAGCAGCTTTACGCTGCTGTGTTTAATATGTTGAGTGTAAAGAACCAACGATTCCTTTATACTGAAAACGATATCTGCATTCTTATTACCATTTGAGGATAAATGTAGATGTCTATATGGTACAGCATCCACTTAACATCAGGTAGACTATGTGCTCTTTGTCACCATCATTCTATAAAAAACAGGTCAGTCCAAATATTTTTGACATGGATTCAAATCCAAATAATCCCTTTTCATAGTTATTACGTTTGTAAACACGTAATTAAATCCTTTTCACACATCCCACATATTCACACCGTAGTAAGTCACTTTAATCCCGCCTTTGACCCGGATCAACTAAAACCAAATTACAAGTGATAATCTGTTATAATAATTGTATTTATGTATATGTACGTGTGGGCTTTTGTTTTCAAAAATGAACAAATGAAAATTAAGATGATGACTATCGCAAAGACAATTCCCGTGTGGTGTCTTGATCAGACTACGTCCCTTAGTACTGACTAAAATTTGTAAATGTAAATGAGGGTCAGTCTTCAGGTCTTATGGAGTACGAAACATTTTTCTCGAGTTTTGTGTTGTGCATGCCTTGAGACCAGGAGCAGAATCTTGCTGGAAAGTCTACGGTACATTTCTAAACAGTGCGTAACAAAGAGGCACTCTGAGAGGATATGACACTACACGATCCAAGACAGTCTCTTGTTACACTTTAATCTGCGTCTTTACTTCTTTTTTCTCAAAATCAGGCTTCGTGACTCCTTATAGAACAGGAACCCCTATTCATCATTCATCATTTGTTACAGCCCATTTAAAGTCCTCCCCAATCTACTGCCTCGAAGGATATTTGCCACAGTCGCCAAGCTTCACACGCAGTCGGGTTGGCAACAGCATGTCTTAGTGTTGTTATTATAAATATATAACAGCTTCTACCCCGTTTCATTTTCTTCAAAAACTTTATTAAACTAAGTTTGTAAAATAAGGGTTATTATAATATTAAAGAATTTATGGATGATAATAACCCCTGGAAAGGGTGATCGCTACCAAGCTATTTCTAATTTGTTTTGTGTTGTGAATTGTAACGTACATGATTGTTAGCTATTATTTTTAAAAAGTAGTCCCGCTGGGTTTTATGCTGGTTCTTTCCAGGACAGAGGTTTTTTTTGCGAACTAATCGTATATGAAAGAAGTGACTTTCAATAAGTATTATTTGTAATCCATATTGAATAAAAAAGTTTCTGTTTCTGTTTATTCCTTCGTCTCCTGCAACACTCACAAGATGATATGAGATAGTGGATGTGAGTTGATGAAACAATGATGATGTAGGATGATGACCGCTTTGAACTTTACCAACAATTTGCGAGTCTTAAAGCTAAGAGCTTTAAGTGTGAGTTTACCGTGCTCTTTCATTGTAAAACTTTTCATTTACGCAGATTACATTTCTCTGTCTTCAAACAGCCATCGTAAACGCATTCTCTCATGGACTGATTAAGGGCATGTGAGTATAGAAATTAGGTGTCTTTATTCCTCCCTCACTTTACCACAATCATACTATCAGGCGGTCGGCTGAACCTCACACTTGTTGTCGATATTCCACACATTAAAATCAAACGTTTTGCTTTGTCTTTCGTAATGCGTACAGCAAAAAAGTGGAATAATTTGCTGGCGTCTGTCTACCCGACCGATTCAATCCGGGTGCCTTCACCTTCATCACTACCTACTTTTCATTAGGTGAGATTACAGTCAAACACTGGTTTATAATTTTAAAAAAAACTGTGTATCGAAGGTAAACAACTAGCTTTAAATCTTGTTTAATAATTTGAGACAGTTAGTCCTAGGAGCACTCTTAATTCCATTTTATACGATAATATTCTTGGTTTCTTTGTAGGTTTTATTGAATTCAGGCTTTATGGCGTTGTTAACGGTACGGCTTAACTTTTTGATTTTACTAATATTTTAAATGCGTATACATTTATCATAGAAAATCGCAGCACTTTTCAAAATCTACTTCACACGATTATTTTAAAACGACAAACAGGAGCAACAACCGAAAACTCTGAAATAAATATTAATAAACATATTTCAAATTTGAATCCAGAAAAATAAATGAAAAAGAAGTTTTTCACCTGTAGCCTTATTTTTGGCTAGTTATTATCTTTTCAATATATAAGTACCTGGATGACATTTAGATACAAATTACACACGGATGAAACATGAATAATATTTTTTGATCTTATTGATATAACAGAAAAAACTGAACCGGTTCTTTGAATAAAAAATCATGAGTGCAATTAGTTTAATTAAAATTTTCGTATTTTTAAAAAATACTAAAAAAGGGCTCGAAATAATAGATTTTCTCACAAATAGGGAACTTAAAAAAAAGGGAAAAAAGTCGGACCGAAGGACAGGACACGAACCAAGGCATTACGACTTCGCGACCGCTCGATATCCACTTGAGCTATTACGGTCATTAACACAGTGTCAAAATTTACCTTCTTATATTGTAGCAGTTTTTCATTGCCTGAAAACACGGACAAAAAGACATTTTCTAAAAATATTATTACGATTTATTGCCCCCGAAACTCCCTGTACACTAAGAATATATATATATATATATATATATATATATATATATATAAATTGCTCGTGGTACTGATAGGACTCGAACCCGGGTTACTTGCGGATGAATGAGTCCAATTTCTACAAGCATTTGGAAACCAAATTGTAAAGGAAACCAAATAACAAGCTTATAAGAAATTAAGTTCACATCGTATTGTAGAAATCTTTTGATTGCTACAGCAACATCATGCTAAGTTAAGTTCTACTTACTTTTTACTTTTTTACTATAGTAAAAAAGTTAACACAGTTAAAGCGAGTAATCGCTGGACATGAAATAATTATTTTAAAGAATTCGTAATATAACAATGTAAGATCAAAGATTTTTCCAAATTCATAATTTATAATATACCTAAGTTATTCAAATGATAATAAATATTGTTTGTAAAAGATTTTATAAGATTACGTGGCTATTGTAGCAAATGCTGTCTGATGTAGCTTCTTAATTGAGGTGTTTATTTGCCAAATTTAATAGGGTTTTCGAGTGCGCACGTCGCCTAAATAAATATTATTTAGCCTTATGGGACTATAAAATGGAAAATAAACATCAGGGATATATTACAAACACCGAACTGATTTATAGTGTAGATTTGTGTAGTTATATTATGTTAATTATTATAATATGTTGTATTTGACATCACAAATTTTGTAATTGTGACAATAACATGAATATGTCGGCTCGACCAGGGATGGGTCATGCTCGCAGGGAATACCAGCTTGAAATGACAACTTAATGCTGCTATATTTCGTTTAGTGAGTGACAAGATCCAGAGAACCTTTCTACTGGTAAGGAGACAGTACACCGAAGTCGTGCAGGGTGAAAGCGCACCTCTATTTAATTCTTAATCTAGGATAGTCAGTATCCATGTGTCACAGAATAAGTAGATACTACTTAACATCAGGTGGACTGAGTTTTAGTTTGTCACTCGGACTTCCTTTAAAAAAAATCATCAGTCCTTCGAAATCCAATACTGAACCTATAGGTCTTTTTATGAATGTGCCGGTAAAATACATTGCTTGAAACATTTGTCTATACTTACTACGCTGGTCGAACGTATTGGTGAGTGCAAAATGTGACAGTTAAAAAAATTTGCATTCGGACTGGCCTCATAATTTTTCTATTTTTGGTATTTGATTGTTGGTTCACCTTATTGTTTGCAGAATATACTTTAATGGAGACTGAATCAAGTTTTCATTAAACCGTAGGTATGTGATTTACTTAGCGAAACTCCCCTTACTCACAAAACTACACCCTCGTTAAAATAACACATGCAGTTGCAGGTGGCTCGGGGCCATGCTTCGTGGCATTCCTTGCCCAGGGCTGTGTTCAGCCGTGAAATTACGAAGCGCTGGAGAGAGAATAATGATTTACATCCTTTATTTAATTAATATTCAAGTTTATACAAAATTTATTCTACCCATTGCCTAAAAAAGTCCAGTGATAAATATATCCCTCCCCTCATTACACACAAACTTACACACACATACTCCTTATAGTAGTTTTTTAATAGGATAAGTGTGAAAAACGAACACCGTCCGTACAATTTTTTTACAAATGAACAGTCAGAATGTGTAAAGTAAATTAAGAACCACGTTCTTCACAATAGCATGGATGACAATTAAGCACACAGTTTTTCCTACGCCTACATCTATTTTTGATTAAGTTAATGATCGTTTCTTGAAGGCAAGAGTGTGTAGTTTTTTCTAACGTGGTAGAGTTATACTGTAGCTATATTAAGTTGTCGCACGAATCGGTCGGCTCGACCGTGAAAGGTCTATGCCTTCACGGAATACCATTGTAATAATTATAGCATCTTAATAATGCTGTTAGTAGGGCGAGTGTAGAGAAGTGTAGTTTTTTACTCGATACAAGCATTCCATCCTAGTCATCAGGGATGACAACGCAACTGCATTTTTATTTGTAATTGAGGATAGATGAAAATGTTTATGGGCCACAGCTTCCACTTACCATCAGGTGGACTGTGTGCTTTTTTTGTCACTCTTATTTTATACAAAATTGAGTGAATGGGTTTTTGTTAAGTATGTATATAGGCTACATTAGCGGACCTACCTTGGCGGATTCAGTGGTTAGGCTATTGCTGCCCCGCTACCTAGAATACACGTAAGGTCGCGTCTCAACTCGCCCCAGATGGTCAGGATATAGAGAAATGAATGAAAAATTTATAAAATAAATGATTTTTTTCTTATTATCTTAAGTCACATTAAAAACCATTTATTTTAAAAAGTTTTCGTTTTTTATTAATGTCCAAGATTTTTCGATAAAATATCACAGATCACTCCATACACACGGACAGAAATATTATATTTATATAAAGATGTACAACATGTCAATGAGAAATCACAAAATATAAATATATCTTAATTACTAAATTCATTAATTTCACGAAGCATTTTACAATTATCAAATTTGAAAAAAAAAACATACTGCCATCTTAAATAATAATAATATTAGAATTTGAGAAAACTTACGTCGGTCTAAGCTGTAATGCTCCTAGGAAGAACATCATAAGCCATTGTTATGAAATTATTGTGTTCTCATCGGTTTTTAATACGTCAACAGCCTGTTAGATTATCCAGACGTCTGCAAGCGGTGAAAACTGAACTTCAAAAATCTATGATATTCATACTGTTGTAGCCTATTAAAGTCTACTGCCTTAGGCCTCCCCCTATATATTACCTAATATGGGGTATATTTGCCATAGTTGATACTCTTGGCAAGCGGGTTGGTATGTGCCCATCTCCTTATTTGTCAACCTTTGTGGCCTCTCACACCGCCACTTCTTGTTAATATCCTATACCTTTAAACGAGCAATTTATGTATATATATATATATATATATATATATATATATATATATATATATATATATATAATCATATATATAATCAGAATCTCGGAAACGGCTCCAACGATTTTCATTAAATTTAGTGTCCAGGGAGTTTCGGGGGGCAATAAATCGATCTAGCTAGGATTTATTTTTAGAAAATGTCCTTTTGTCCGTGTTTTCAGGCAATAAAAAAAACTGCTACAATATAAGAAGGTAAATTTTGACAGATCACCAACGATCGTAATAGCTCAGGTGGGATATCGGTCGGGCGTGATATCGGAGTTCCTTGGTTCGCGTCCTGTCTCTGGTCCGGCTTTTTTCCCTTTTTTTTTCATTCAAATAACCAATCATAATTTTTTATTCAAATAACCAATTCAGTTTTTTCTATTCTGTCAATAAGATCAAAAAAATATTATTTATGTTTCATCAGTATGTAATTTATAAATGTAATTTCAAAAAAAAAACCAAGCAAAGCTTGGTCATATGGGTACTATATATATATATATATATATATATATATATATATATACTGGTCTAGCTAAAAAAATGTGCTGCATTGCGTTAATTTAATTACTATATAATTAACTTAACGCAATGCAGCACATTTGTAGAATTATTTTTTTGGATCGCAAAGTGGGAATTTTAATTATTTGGTTTTCCCTATTTTAAAGAATTATAAATGTGACACACATGCGGACAATTCATTGTAAAAGGGTTCTGTAGCTCTTACAAGTATCCTTGATTATGAATCTAAATGCAGATGTGTTGTCACCCCCGTGAAGTAACAAAGAATGTCTCGTTCTTAGTAGAAAGGGTATCCGGTTCTCTCCAATCGTCGTACGAAACACAGCAGCGTTATGCTGCTATTTTATATATTACGTTGAAAGCGTGATCCTTTTCCGATAGAGCCGACTCGTTCTTGCCACAGCGATAATATGTTTCAGTGTTTTAACACGTATTAAACGTTACCTATGTGACATTTAATATCCGAACGTAGTTCTTATAAGACTATTATGTCGATAAAACCGTTAAGATATATTAATCTCTGTAATGTGATTCCGTATCGACTGTTTAAGTATGATGTAATATATCCTATACCTTTAAACGAGCAATTCTTATATATATATATATATATATAAGAATTGCTCGTTTAAAGGTTTCTTTATTATATATATATATATATATATATATATATATATATATATATATATATATATATATATATATATATATAAGAATTGCTCGTTTAAAGGTATAGGATATATTACATCATACTTAAACAGTCGATACGGAATCACATTACAGAGATTAATATATCTTAACGGTTTTATCGACATAATAGTCTTATAAGAACTACGTTCGGATATTAAATGTCACATAGGTAACGTTTAATACGTGTTAAAACACTGAAACATATTATCGCTGTGGCAAGAACGAGTCGGCTCTATCGGAAAAGGATCACGCTTTCAACGTAATATATAAAATAGCAGCATAACGTGCTGTGTTTCGTACGACGATTGGAGAGAACCGATACCCTTTCTACTAAGAACGAGACATTCTTTGTTACTTCACGGGGGTGACAACACATCTGCATTTAGATTCATAATCAAGGATACTTGTAAGAGCTACAGAACCCTTTTACAATGAATTGTCCGCATGTGTGTCACATTTATAATTCTTTAAAATAGGGAAAACCAAATAATTAAAATTCCCACTTTGCGATCCAAAAAAATAATTCTACAAATAATGCTGCATTGCGTTAAGTTAATTATATAGTAATTAAATTAACGCAATGCAGCACATTTTTTTAGCTAGACCAGTATATATATATATATATATATATATATATATATATATATATATATATATATATATATATATATATAGTACCCATATGACCAAGCTTTGCTTGGTTTTTTTTTTGAAATTACATTTATAAATTACATACTGATGAAACATAAATAATATTTTTTGATCTTATTGACAGAATAGAAAAACTGAATTGGTTATTTGAATAAAAAATTATGATTGGTTATTTGAATGAAAAAAAAAAGGAAAAAAGCCGGACCAGAGACAGGACGCGAACCAAGGAACTCCGATATCACGCCCGACCGATATCCCACCTGAGCTATTACGATCGTTGGTGATCTGTCAAAATTTACCTTCTTATATTGTAGCAGTTTTTTTTATTGCCTGAAAACACGGACAAAAGGACATTTTCTAAAAATAAATCCTAGCTAGATCGATTTATTGCCCCCGAAACTCCCTGGACACTAAATTTAATGAAAATCGTTGGAGCCGTTTCCGAGATTCTGATTATATATATATATATATATATATATATATATATATATATATATATATATATATATATATATACATAAATTGCTCGTTTAAAGGTATAGGATATTAACAAGAAGTGGCGGTGTGAGAGGCCACAAAGGTTGACAAATAAGGAGATGGGCACATACCAACCCGCTTGCCAAGAGTATCAACTATGGCAAATATACCCCATATTAGGTAATATATGGGGGAGGCCTATAGCAGTAGACCTTAATAGGCTGCAACAGTATGAATATCATAGATTTTTGAAGTTCAGTTTTCACCGCTTGCAGACGTCTGGATAATCTAACAGGCTGTTGACGTATTAAAAACCGATGAGAACACAATAATTTCATAACAATGGCTTATGATGTTCTTCCTAGGAGCATTATAGCTTAGACCGACGTAAGTTTTCTCAAATTCTAATATTGTTATTATTTAAGATGGCAGTATGTTTTTTTTTTCAAATTTGATAATTATAAAATGCTTCGTGAAATTAATGAATTTAGTAATTAAGATATATTTATATTTTGTGATTTCTCATTGACATGTTGTACATCTTTATATAAATATAATATTTCTGTCCGTGTGTATGGAGTGATCTGTGATATTTTATCGAAAAATCTTGGACATTAATAAAAAACGAAAACTTTTTAAAATAAATGGTTTTTAATGTGACTTAAACTTAAGATAATCAGAAAAAAATCATTTATTTTATAAATTTTTCATTCATTTCTCTATATCCTGACCATCTGGGGCGAGTTGAGACGCGACCTTACGTGTATTCTAGGTAGCGGGCAGCAATAGCCTAACCACTGAATCCGCCAAGGTAGGTCCGCTAATGTAGCCTATATACATACTTAACAAAAACCCATTCACTCAATTTTGTATAAAATAAGAGTGACAAAAAAGCACACAGTCCACTTGATGGTAAGTGGAAGCTGTGGCCCATAAACATTTTCATCTATCCTCAATTACAAATAAAAATGCAGTTGCGTTGTCACCCCTGATGACTAGGATGGAATGCTTGTATCGAGTAAAAAGTGTCTCCGGTTCTCTACACTCGCCCTACTAACAGCATTATTAAGATGCTATAATTATTACAATGGTATTCCGTGAAGGCATGGACCTTTCACGGTCGAGCCGACCGATTCGTGCGACAACTTAATATAGCTACAGTATAACTCTACCACGTTAAAAAAAACTACACACTCTTGCCTTCAAGAAACGATCATTAACTTAATCAAAAATAGATGTAGGCGTAGGAAAACTGTGTGCTTAATTGTCATCCATGCTATTGTGAAGAACGTGGTTCTTAATTTACTTTACACATTCTGACTGTTCATTTGTAAAAAATTGTACGGACGGTGTTCGTTTCTCACACTTATCTTATTAAGAAAAAACCTACAACTGCATGTATTACTATAAGGAGTATGTGTGTGCAAGTTTGTGTGTAATGAGGGGAGGGATATATTTATCACTGGACTTTTTTAGGCAATGGGTAGAATAAATTTTGTATAAACTTGAATATTAATTAAATAAAGGATGTAAATCATTATTCTCTCTCCAGCGCTTCGTAATTTCACAGCTGAACACAGCCCTGGGCAAGGAATGCCACGAAGCACGGCCCCGAGCCACCTGCAACTGCATGTGTTATTTTAACGAGGGTGTAGTTTTGTGAGTAAGGGGAGTTTCGCTAAGTAAATCACATACCTACGGTTTAATGAAAACTTGATTCAGTCTCCATTAAAGTATATTCTGCAAACAATAAGGTGAACCAACAATCAAATACCAAAAATAGAAAAATTATGAGGCCAGTCCGAATGCAAAATTTTTTTAACTGTCATTTTTTGCACTCACCAATACGTTCGACCAGCGTAGTAAGTATAGACAAATGTTTCAAGCAATGTATTTTACCGGCACATTCATAAAAAGACCTATAGGTTCAGTATTGGATTTCGAAGGACTGATGATTTTTTTTAAGTCCGAGTGACAAACTAGAACTTAGTCCACCTGATGTTAAGTAGTATCTACCTATTCTGTGACACATGGATACTGACTATCCTAGATTAAGAATTAAATAGAGGTGCGCTTTCACCCTGCACGACTTCGGTGTACTGTCTCCTTACCAGTAGAAAGGTTCTCTGGATCTTGTCACTCACTAAACGAAATATAGCAGCATTAAGTTGTCATTTCAAGCTGGTATTCCTGCGAGCATGACCCATCCCTGGTCGAGCCGACATATTCATGTTATTGTCACAATTACAAAATTTGTGATGTCAAATACAACATATTATAATAATTAACATAATATAACTACACAAATCTACACTATAAATCAGTTCGGTGTTGGTAATATATCCCTGATGTTTATTTTCCATTTTATAGTCCCATAAGGCTAAATAATATTTATTTAGGCGACGTGCGCACTCGAAAACCCTATTAAATTTGGCAAATAAACACCTCAATTAAGAAGCTACATCAGACAGCATTTGCTACAATAGCCACGTAATCTTATAAAATCTTTTACAAACAATATTTATTATCATTTGAATAACTTAGATATATTATAAATTATGAATTTGGAAAAATCTTTGATCTTATTACATCTGCACTGGTTATATTACGAATTCTTTAAAATAATTATTTCATTCCGCGATTACTCGCTTTAACTGTGTTAACTTTTTTACTATAGTAAAAAAGTAAAAAGTAAGTAGAACTTAACTTAGCATGATGTTGCTGTAGCAATCAAAAGATTTCTACAATACGATGTGAACTTAATTTCTTATAAGCTTGTTATTTGGTTTCCTTTACAATTTGGTTTCCAAATGCTTGTAGAAATTGGACTCATTCATCCGCAAGTAACCCGGGTTCGAGTCCTATCAGTACCAATAAAAAAAATACAATTTTAAGAACTAATTTAACACATGATCTGCTGTGAAAGGAAAATATCGAATTATTTTGAAGAAATGTTAGGTCCAATAACACGCACTGGAGCAACGCTACAGACTAATTGCTGGCCTGTGCCCAGCTGTGGGACGCAACATTACTTTTACTGAAATAAAAAAAAGAAAATTCTACTGGTGTATGAAGTTATAAATACATCTTGAACTATGATGTGAACTTCATTTCTTATAAGCTTGTTATTTTGTTTCTTTTACTAATTAAATGCTTGTAGCAATTAATAATTTCTCCCTTTCACCTGTTTTTAATTTTCTTTTAACTTTTTTAAGCCAGCACTTAGCTACAATCCCACCTGATGGTAAGTGGTGATGTAGCTTAAGGTGGTAAAGCGCACTGACTTAACAAAAACCTATTCACTTTTGCCTTGAAAACACCCATACTGTAATTGGACGGAAAGACAGATGCTGGCAACTTATTCCACTCCTTTGTTGTGCGCATGACGAACGACGTAGCAAACCGTTTGGTTCGAATGCATGGTAAATCAACAACGAAAGAGTGGAGACTGGCCAAAATTCTGGTTGTACGATGGTGTAAGGGAGAGGGAGGAAGCAAATTCTGCAATTTATGCGTACACTCTACGAAATGCATCATGTAAAAGACAGAAAAGCTGGCTACTTTGCGCCGGTGTTTGAGGATGGTAAGATTGGTTTCAACCAAATTCGAGTCACCAATAAGCCTCTTAGCACGCCTTTCCATTAAGTCCAAGGCCAAGAGTTGTGGAGAGAACGGACCCTGAGGAACACCGGCGTTAGTCGTTACTGGATCGGAGCCATCGATGACGACGCAGAGAGACCGTTCACTCAGAATGTCATTTACTCAGTCAATCAGATAAGGGGATAAGCCGTACGCTGGAAGCTTAGCCAGAAGGCTAGCGTGCCATACTCTGTCAAAGTCTTTGAAATATCAAGGGAAACGGCAAGTGCTTCGCCACTGTTCTCGAGTGCTTCGCCCCATACGCGTGTGGCATACGCTAGAAGGTCCCCAGCTGACCGATTTCAGCGAAACCCGTATTGCCGGTCACTAAGGAGGTCATTCTGTTCTAGGTATGCCATTAAGCGGACGTTCAATATACGCTCCATAATCTTCCAGAGTATGGATGTAATTGAGATTGGCCGATAATTAGCAGGGTCGGCATGGCTGCCAATGTCATGTTGCCATGTTTGGAACAGGTTGCACGTTGGCCAGCTTCCAGGTTTTTGGCACTATTCCAGTCCTAAATGAGAGGCGGAACAAGCGTGTCAGCACAGGAAACAACTCAGGTGCACAAGCTTTTAGTACAACAGCTGGTATACCATCTGGTCCGCTAGCTTCATTCACGTCTAGATACCGAGAGGTTTGAGAACCTCCTTATTTGTGATACGAACCTCTGACATAGTGGTCCCGCTGAATACAGACCTATTTACATTCCGTCTGATTTTCGATTTTCGATTGAACAATATTCAGTTGGAATAATGATTATAACGTTCATATTTTCCCAATCCCTTAGATGTATTATTTATTTTATAATACATAAAGTGCTTTTAAGTGTCACAAAAAATCTTGGCGATTTCTTGATTATGTAAATAGTAACGTCCGACCGGATTTCGTTCCCAGTTTTCAGCCAAAGTAATAATTTTCGTTTATTTTCCTTTTTGGTCGTCACGAAAAATATACAATCAAATATGTCTTCAATGAACCGTGCTCGCTTAGTGGCTTATTTCTCACCGTAAATTTCAGAGTCCGCAAGCAACCCGGGTTCGAGTCCTATCATTACCAATGACAAATAATGTAAAATACAATTTTAAGAGCTGATGTAACACATGTTCTGCGGTGAACATCGAATTATTTCGAAGAAATGTAAAGTCTACTTACACGCACTGGAGCAACTCAACAAACATATTGCTGCCCTGTGCCCAGCTGTGGGACGCAACATTACTTTTACTGACTTATAAAAAATAAAGAAAAAACGAAATTCTACAGGAGTATGAAGTTATAAATTGTTAGCCAATGTTTTCCGTCCTCAGCCATAATTATAAATTTGCTTACTCGTAAACCTCTTATCATTAAACATTACTTGATTAAATAAATTTAACTTAATCAAAATTACTTGATTAAATAAATGCATTATTACTTGATCTATAGTATATTAAATATTTAAGTACGATATAAGTTTGTAATTACATTATAAAATAAGATTCCGGATGTAATAAATAACGTAGGCTTTACCATTTCCGTTTATGAATAATTGTAAACCGCATAATGCGGATATAAAAACAAAAGCAAGACGCCGACTAGATTCATTGTAGTTACATAATTGCCTTTAGCAGAAACTCTGTCAATTATATATTAGAGTAAGACAATATTAAAGTTTTATTTGAAAATCGACAACCACACTCTGTCACAAAATACACCTTGCCACATACTCATTATGGGTATTACGGGAAGCCAACCTGCAACTAACGTCAGACAAAGAAGGCTACAGCCCTGTAACCTACGACTAAGATGGAAAGCCGCACAGTCTCTAATTATACTCAGTAGCTTTCAGATCAGATTACTGCAGCGCAAGCACTACTATTTGGCAGCATAAATAGTTAAGAGCATAGTAGCACGTGAGTAAAGAAACCGGTTTTGTCTACTCATGTGGTGGTGTCTGTCCAGACGGACTCCCAGCCATAAAAGGAGTAAAACCGTAGTCAAAGTTTCATTTGTTTTATAGTCACTTACAACTGTCATTACCAGATTGAACTTGTGGCGGCGCTGTCGTCACGCCGCAAGCGAAACACACCGAAGCCTAAATCACGCTATCAAAACTCTGAATCATAAACAGTATATATAGAACATCTCCGAACTATCACATGGAGTGTTGGCCGCTCCCCGGGCAGAACACCTTGCCCGGCGGGAGATCTCCCCTTTTCCTTCCACGGTCACAGTGGTGACCCCGACATGATCTGAACACGCAACCCAACAACCTTCGTAAACTTCAAGCTTCATCATCGTCGTAAAAATACCCCACCCATTCGCTCCCGAGCATAACTGAAGACAATAGTCTTCAGTCTTCATATCCTGCAAGCCATCTAGCTTCACAAGGTTCATTGCAGCACTGGAGTAAAATAATAATGCTTCCTGTTCCTTCAAGCTACTCTCTGCGCTATACAGTGTTCGGCACGGCTCTAAGCCTTACTGCTCGCCTCTGCTTCATGGCACTCTCGCAGATTACTTGCCTTCTTCTCGACTCACCGCAGACTACAAGGCAATCTCCTGGAACTGGCACATTCGTCGACAACGAAACTGTACTATCGACCTCCGGCCTCAGCAGGGGTGGTTATGTGGGGGCGCTGTCGTCGCGCCGCAAGCGAAAAACACCGAAGCCTAAATCACACTATCAAAATTCCGAATCATAAACAGTATATATAGAAAATCTCCGAACCACCACATGGAGTTTTGGCCGCTCCCCGGTCAGAACACCTTGCCCGGCGGGAGGTCTACCCTTTTCCTTCCACGGCCACAAACTATTAAAAAAAATTGAAACTCAAGCGAACTAGCATTCCACCTGACGGAAAGTGGCTACTGCTGTTCATGGACACCTGCAGTCATTATGAACAGGTGCGTTGTCACCTCTGAGAACTAAGATGGAATGCTGCACAGTCTGTAATTATACCAGCTCTCTACACCCTCCAGACAGGAGAACACAGCAGTACAGACACTGCTATTTACTGGCTAAGAAATGGGTAAGAGTGCGGTGACCTACCCAGAGGGTAGGCTGACATTAAATTAAATGTATACGTGGTAGAGCCATGCTGCAATTAGTAGTAGTATAGTTGTAGCACAAATGGGTCGGCTCGACCGGGGAAGGACCACGCTCTCACAGAATACCAGCGTAAAATTGTAGCTTCATGCTGCTGTGTTCCATATGGTGAGTGTAGAGAACCGGAGACCCTTTTTACTAGAAACGAGGAATCCCATCTTAGTCCTCACGAGTGACAACGCATCTGCATTTTCATTCGTAATCGAGGATAGATGTAGATGTCTATAGGCACAGCAACCACTTACCATCAGGTGGACTGTGTGCTCGTTTGTCACCCTATCCTATAAAACAAATAAGCTAAGGCAGAATTATAGTCCCACTATGCATTTACATTACGAAACTTTTACTTATTTTCAATCGAAACTAATCGTATTATATTAATACGTAATTCGTAAATATTACGCCGATTCAAACGTTATTATTGTGTTAGTACAGTTGGAAAATTGAAATTAGATCAAAGCAAATTGCGAGTCATCAATTCTGTGTGACACATTAATCATGACAAAACTCAGTGTAGCTTTGTGTTTGAATCGTAGCAAACAAATTTACACTCTTGTCAATTACTTTTAATCCTATGTCAATCAAAAAGTTTGTCGTGGTTTTAGGTTGTCAATATGCAAAATGTGTCGTGTACAAAACACGTCAAACGTGTAGTATGTTTGATTTTCGCAAGGGTGAAACATAGATGGCGGAAAAGCACAGATAATCAGAGTAAATACTTCGAATAATAAATTTTTTTCATAGAGAAAGGTATTCACTAAGGTTCCTAAAGGAACTCTATCCACAACTGATCATTGCTGCTGATGTTAAGAGGGCTGGTTCTTTTCTCACTCAAAGGCTAAGTATAGCCATACAGCGAAGAAACTCAGCCAGCGTTCATGGCACGGTACCAGGGGGAGTGAGACTGTATGACAATTAAGTTATTAGTTTAAGTTTGTTTCTTATTGTATATTTCAATGTTATGTTATGTAAATAAATGAATAAATTAATTTATTTTATACTTTAACTAACTTTAACCCTTTTTTTTAACATGGGGAAATGCCTACGCATACCCGCCTCGCGGGGGCAACGACGGGTTATGTCGGACTCGCACCGACTAAAACCCCATGGTGTTCCACCTTCGTCGCATATTGGCAGGGCTACGGGAACGCTTTACCGCACACTTCCGCGGCCCTACCAGCGACTGCCGCCCCATGGCAGCACCTCCTCGGGAGAGGAATATTCCTCCCCTTTCTCCTTCTCAAATAAGGCGCACCAGAACACATGGCACGCCTTCCTCCACGGCCTTCAATTACATATGCGCAACAGACGCCCCCGCGTCCGATGCGCGAAGGCCATGGGGCCAGGAAAAACGAGCACTTAGAAGTACTAGCCTTCCCGACCCCAGCGGCGGATCTGGTCTATGGCTCCGCCGCCAACCAAGATTCGGCTGCGGAGGATAGGGAGAGCGGCGCCTCGCAATATCGACAATCCTCTCCCCCCGCAGCCCCATCACCACCGCATCAACGGTGCGGCCCCGTTTGAGTCGCGGAGGATAGGGCGAGTGGCGCATCGCCATACCGACACTCCTCTTCCTCCGCGACTCCACCTCGGCTGCAGCGGTAGAGGGTGCGGAGTCCCCACTCGCTGCAGTCCACCAGCTGCAGCGAAGTGGGCTCCCCAAGCCCACTCGGAGTGGCCACCTCAAGCCGGCCCTTCACCTCGGGCCAGCCACGTGGGTTCCTCTTTGTTCACCGTGGGAGACCAAGCCACGGCTACTAAGCCCCCCCGCCACGACAAGGCGGGAACCCGTTCGTGGGGGGAACTAACTTTAACCCTTAATATGTGTTGTCACCAACATTAAGGATTAAAACAAAATCCCGTCTATTTTTGCTCTCTCACCAAAACACGAAATACAGTTGTGGATGACGCTTACGAACATTAAAAGTTTTAATAATAAAACAAAATTAATAACTTGTATGTTTGCTAAATATTGGGTCTGAGATTTAAACTGAGGATATTGAAGAATAGAAAAAGAAAAGAATAGAAGAGTAGAGTTGACGGTAATCCACATTTCCAGTCTAAAATATTTTACGTTTCTACAACAAATATAAAGTTACAGTCTATATACGTCCCACTTCTAAGTGTCCTCGAATTAGTTTATCCCTAACACATGCAGGTTTAATCACGATGTTTTCTTTACCGAAAGACTTTTGTGCGTACTACTGAACCGCTTCAGAACAAAACCTGTGTGACAACTGTAAATCGTGCGTGCGCGGGGTGTAGCTGGCACGGTGGAAATGCCATGTAGTTTTATTTTCGTAAACAACAGTCTTTGTTTTTAGGCATTAACGAAATAAAGTTACATATTTGTATGAAACAATCTTTAAATCGCAAGTGCGCACATAAAGAACGATAGCATTATCTTAGTTCAATTTAAAATAAAATCAGTGTAAAACTGTCGAAAACAACGTCCGCGGTTTTCAAAATAAAGAAGAGTGCACGTAACTTAGTGCGCAATGTATTAAGACTTCAGAGCCCGTCTACTAGTACACATTGCGGAGTATTGACCGTAACTTAGTGCAATGTACTAAGACTGCAGAGCCTCTCTAGTAGTACACATTACGGAGAATTGACCGTAACATAGTGCGCAATGTATTAGGACTGCAGAGCTCGTCTAGAAGTTCACACAGAAGTTATTGTTGCTACCGCTACTCTACAACCTATTAGTGAATAAGGACGACCTATTAGTGATAAGAACGGAATTTCATTTAAAATTCAAAATAATTATGCCAAGCACTTGAATCTTACAGCGGCTTGCTTAAAGAGGTTAAGTAACACTTCGCGCGGAATGCTTGATGGGTGACCGCTTTAGTAGTTCTCATTTTCAAGCGGCGTCGTACTTCAGAGCATGAGCCTTGGTTCCGGTTACAATTATAAGACTTTGAGGGGAAAGTTGAAATTTATAAAGTAAAACAAAATTACAATCTATTTTAAATTCTGGTGGTAAGTATTTGATGTGACCCATAGATATCCATATCTATCCTCAACTACGAATCAAAATTAAGATGCGTTGTCACCCGAGAGGACTAAGATGGAATGCTTCGTTTCCAGTCAAATTTGTCTCCAGTTCTTTGCGCTCACCATACGAAACACAGCAGTATTAAGCTGCTATTTAATGCTGGTATTCTGTAAGCGTGTGGTCCACCACCGATCGAACCAACCCATTCCTGTCACAACTATTCTGATAAACCTACAGCATGGCTCTACTTGTACGTGACAAGCAATATCCTGTGGTGAAAAAATATCCACTGCCCCAAATCGTCTCGTGACGTCGTTAGTGGAGACGGAAGGAAACTTAAACATAGATACCAGCACAGATATCAGCAACATCTTCCAGATAACAATCCAAAATTATAAAAAAGCGGTTGCCGTCCCGTCTGCTAAGCGTGACAACTATAGCAGAATCCCTTGGATGCCTATGTGCAGCAGCGGACTTTCGTAGGCCGTATTTATAATAATAATAATAATGTCCTAAGGTATAAGGTAATAAGGTATAAGCTAAAATGTATAATAATAATAATAATGTCCTAAGGTATAAGGTAATAAGGTATAAGCTAAAAGGTATAATAATAATAATAATGTCCTAAAGTATAAGGTAATAAGGTATAAGCTAAAAGGTATAATAATAATAATGATGTCCTAAGGTATAAGGTAATAAGGTATAAGCTAAAAGGTATAATAATAATAATAATAATGTCCTAAGGTATAAGGTAATAAGGTATAAGCTAAAAGGTATAATAATAATAATAATGTCCTAAAGTATAAGGTAATAAGGTATAAGCTAAAAGGTATAATAATAATAATAATGTCAGGACCAACGGCTTTACGTGCTTTCCGAGGCACGGGGGTGAGACACCGTCAACTTCCTGACTCCGGGCAGCTACTGAGAATTTCTTGACAGAAAAATCAATAATTGATTTTTGGCCCGACCCGGGATACGAACCCAGGACCTCATGATCACCAGTCGCACTACTACAACCACTAGATCAACGCGGCCATATTTACTGCTGTAATTACAGCAGTCAACTTTTATGAGCTATAATGTAATAGATGTATAGACTCTGCTAGGTGCACGCATCCATTTAGTAAGGAACTTTATCCACGGCCGGTTATCGCCGCTGGGGATAAGAGGGCTACCCTATATCATCCCGTGGGTGTATTAAGAGGCGACAGAGAGAAACAATTCAGGAGATGAGCAGCAGCATCTTTCTTATAACGACTTAAATTAAAAACTGCGGTTGCTAACCCGCTCGCTACGCATGGCAATAATGGCAAATCCCGCCTATAAGGCATTTTAGTGTGGAGGCCTATATTTATCAGTAGACTTTAATATGCTGTAACGGTACAGGTTGTTTAAATCTTAAAGACATCTACATCTGTCCTCATTTAAGAGGACTAAGATATAATACCTCGTTTTCTGTAACCCTCTTATAGGAAACGAGGTATCACATTTTAGTCCTCTACACCAGCCGTACGAATCACAGCAGTATCAAGCTGCTATTCTAACTGATATTCTGTGAAAATGTGGTCCTTCCCCAGTCGAGCTGACCCATTCGTGTTATATAGAACCAGTGTGTAGCTGCAGGGTGATATTACGTTGCATGAAACATGTTTTTTTTTTTTCAATTATTTCTATTCTGTAACTATTATTATTGTCTTGCATTTTTGTTCCCGCGGGCAAAACTACCTGTTAATAAAAACTGGAGCTTAATCTTATTTCACAGTACACAACCACTTGGCACATTTTCTTACTCTTCTCATCGTTTTTTAAAAATCATTAGTGTAGTAGTTTCCAATTATGCTCTTTTCCGATTTTAGCATTTTAATTAATAAAATTTAGATATCATAGTAAAAGGTTACACTAAAATTATTTTACAATTACAATCATCCAGGCCCAGAATAATAATTACATTATGCAAATACTTCCACGGAAAAAGTATTTGTATGACCTACAAATACTTTTTCCGGAACAAGTTTTTGTATGACCTACAAATACTTGTTTCGTGTGGGATTCGAACCCGCGTCCCTCAGCGCTACAACTCTTGCAAAGCCATTGCGCCACAGAGCCGCCCTATTTAAATTTTTCTTCAAAAAATAAGCCAATCTACTGTAAGAGAATTTTTTCACGTTATTAAATGAGACAGTAGGGTTACTTCGTAGCGAATCACAATGGTAGCAGTAGTACCAATAAGTCAGTTTGACCGCAAAAAGACGGCACGTTTTCAAAGAATATATTACAATGCTGCCGTGATTCCTAAGGTAGGCGAAGAGATTTAATGAGTTACTCATATTTACACATTTACACGTGTTCATAAAGTAGTTATGTAATTCAAGCATCAACCTATTAATTAACTAATAACGTATGACAGAGGCCATATATTATGCACGAGTAACTATCATTTAAATTTTTTAACTTGAACCATAAACAGAAGTCTGCGAGATTTATGTATATTCGGAAATCGTAGCAGTTTTTGAGCTTTAAATTTGAGTTGATTAAAATCTGACTGCAGTGTCCTTAAGTTATGAAATTCTTCGTCTAATAAATTAAAAATTGGCAAGTAATCTTTGGCAACGTTTTGAAATCTACAAAGTTACAAATTTAAATATTCTATTCAATCGAAATATTTTAAATTGTGCGATTGTTTCAGAAGAATGAATATATTCGTATATACGATTGTTAAATTTAAATCGACGTTCTTTTTATTTTTTCTGAAGCGCTTTAATTCTCGACGGCAGCGTGAGTATTACAAAACAAAGGCCGCAGTTTAACTTTCCACACAGTTGAAAAGTAAGTTGTGTTTTATATTTTCCCTCAATGTTTCTTCTTCATTAAGAATGAATAGGGGCATTTTCATTCATTTTTTCTTGTTTTAAAGTTTGGCCAAATGCACCACGGAATGGGTCATACATACATAGCAAGAGTTGTGGCGCTGCGGGCCGCGGGTTCGAATCCCATACGAAACAAGTATTTGTAGGTCATACAAATACTTGTTCAGTGTGGAAGTATTTGTGTGGCCTACTAATAACTGATCCGGGTCTGGATATTTGTGCTTGTGAAATAATTTAAGTGTAACCTATTACTATGATATTTAAATTTTATTAGTTAACTTGCTAAAATATAGAAAACCTGCTATGTAATCAAATTATATATTAAAAATACAAAATTGACGCTAATAAGAGTGTAATATTACTTTTACAATAAATACATTTTAAATATTTCATCTATACGTAGATAACTCCGAAACTCATTTGTACCGAACTTGTTCGCCTATCCAATTTCATGTTCTTGGTGAGATCCAGCCCTTCAAAGTTAGAGCACATAACAAAAAACTTTTACAATGCTCAAAATCTCAAAGACTTTGTTTTACAAAATGTAATAGTAAGAATCTTAACTTTCTATAGTATTGATACTTCTTTATTACTAAAAATCTTGATTACAAAACATTATCATCGTAACTTGAGTAAATAAATATTGAATTGTGAAAATTTAACTACGCGTTCATTTTTAACGAATTGCAAATAAATTACCGGACGCTGCAGCAGTTGGCACACAAGAACGCATTCCGCTACGTACTCGTATTTCATCGAAAGCTTCCACTTTATCTACCATTATATTGACTGAAAAATGTAGTTTAATTGAACGTCATTTTCACGATTCTTAGAATGGAAATTTGCGTGTACCATTAAAATTGTGTAAAAATATTATTTAGTTTTGTTGCAAGAAACGAAAGAAAAAATAACATTTAAAATTAGTTCTTTACCTAACCTAATAATGATTTACATATATATATATATATATATAATGATTACAAAACAAAAGTTAACGTAATAGTATTTATATATTTTTATTTCTATTAATCAAAGTAATCATTCATGCAATCTATGCATCTTTGCTAACAAAGTGGCGGTTTATTACGATGCTCTTCTTGAAGAAATCAGACGGATGGGAAGCAACACATTCTTCGCAGGCATTTTTAACTGCATCTCGGGTGTTGATTTTTTTTTTACGCCAAAAAGTTATCAAAACTCTGGTCAAAGTAGAAGTTTACTAAGACTGCAGAGCCCGTCTAGTAGTTACACATTACGAAGAATTGACCGCAACTTAGTGCAATGTACTAAGACTACAGAGCCCGTCTAGTAGTTACACATTACGGAGTATTGACCGTAACTTAGTGCGCAATGTATTAAGACTGCAGAGCCTCTGTAGTAGTATACATTACGGAGACTTGATCGTAACTTAGTGCGCAATGTATTAGGACCGCAAAACCCGTCTAGAATTTCACATAGAAGTTATTGTTGCTACCGCAGCTCTACAACATATTAATGAATAGGATAAGGACGACCTATTAGTGATAAGGGCGGAATTTCATTTAAAATAATTATACCAAGCACTTGAATCTTACAGCGGCTTGCTTAAATAAGTTAAGTGACACTTCGCGCGGAATGCTTGATGGGTGACCGCTTTAGTAGTTCTCATTTTCAAGGGGCGTCGTACTTCAGAGCTTGAGCCTTGGTTCCGGTTACAATTATAAGACTTTGACAGAAAAGTTGAAATTTAAAAAGTAAAACAAAATTACAATTTTTATTAAATTCAAAATTTTAATACTAGTTTTTACGGAATTTATCGCGTATATTTAACTATTTAATACCCGACGTTTCGAGAGCTTTACAGCACCCATGGTCACGGGAAGGACTGAGATGTTCAACGTCCAGATGTCATAGTTAACCGCGATTCGCGAGGCTATGGAAATCAAAAAAACATCCTAATTTCAATAGAGAAGGTGGCTGGGTGCTACCATCTGCTTGGGATCCCATAATAAATAAAATTAAATCCCAACCCAAGCATACAACAGCAAGACTTCATGATACCATAAGTTCATACTGTGTAGATCGGAACAAAAGTTAAATTTTAATCTATGGTAACCGCGGTTAACTATGACATCTGGACGTTGAACATCTCAGTCCTTCCCGAGACCATGGGTGCTGTAAAGCTCTCGAAACGTCGGGTATTAAATAGTTAAATATACGCGATAAATTCCTTAAAAACTAGTATTATTTCAATGTGTAGTGTTCGCGTAAATATAAGAAATCATTATTCAAAATTTTAATCTTTATTAAAAGTTTGACCGAGTACCTACATGGCACAAATATGCGTGTATGGCGGTTTTTTATGGGATAAGGGTGAATAACGAGCACACACAATCCACCTGATGGTATGTATTTGATATGACCCATAGATATCGATATCTATCCTCAACTACGAATCAAAATTAAGATGCGTTGTCACCCGAGAAGACTAAGATGGAATGCTTCGTTTCCAGTCAAATTTGTCTCAATTTCTTTGCGCTCACCATACGAAACACAGCAGTATTAAGCTGCTATTTAATGCTGGTATTTTGTAAGCGTGTGGTCCTGCACCGGTCGAACCAACCCATTCCTGTCACAACTATTCTGATATACCTACAGCATGGCTCTACTTGTACGTGACAAGCAATATCCTGTGGTGAAAAAATATCCACTGCCCCAAATGGTTTCGTGACGTCGTTAGTGGAGACGGAGGGAAACTAAAACAGGATATCAGCAACATCTTCCAGAACACAATCCAAACTTATAAAAAAGCGGTTGCCGTCCCGTCTGCTAAGCGTGACAACTATAGCAGAATCCCTCGGATGTCGTATTTACTTTTATGAGCTACAATGTAATAGATGTACAGACTCTGCTAGGCACGCATCAATTTAGTAAGGAACTTTATCTACGGCCGGTTATCGCCGCTGGGGACAAGAGGGCTACCCTATATCATCCCGTGGGTGTATTAAAAGGCGAAAGAGAGAAACTAAACAGGATATGGGCTGCAGCGTCTTCCTAATAACGACTTAAAGTAAAAAACTATGTTTGCCACGCGTGGCAACTATGGCAAATGTCCCCCCTATAAGGCATTTTGTGGAGAAGGCCTATTTTCAGCAGTGGAGTTAAATAGGCTGTAACGGTATAGGTTATTTAAATCTAAAAGACATCTACATTTATCCAAATTTAAGGGGACTAAGATATAATACCTCGTTTCCTGTAACCCTATTTATAGGAAACGAGGTATCACATTTTAGTCCTCTACACCAGCCATACGAAACACAGCAGTATCAAGCTGCTATTCTAACTGATATTCTGTGAAAGTGTGGTCCTACCCCGGTCGATCTGGCCCATTCGTGTTACATACAACTTTATGTTGCTGCAGCGTGATACTACGTTGTATGAAACATGTTTTTTTTTTCAATAATTTTTATTCTGTAACTTTTACTACTGTCTTGCATTGTGATTCCTGCGGACAAAAGTACTTATTCATTAGAAAAATCGTCGTCGTCGTCGATCGTTTTTTTTTAAATCATTACAGTTTCCAATTATGCTCTTTTGCCATTTTTGCATATTAACTAATAAAATTTAAATATAATGGTAAACAGTTACACTAAAATTATTTCACAATGACAATCATCCAGACCCAAAACAATTATTATATTATACATGTACTTCCACGCGGAACAAGATTTTGTATGACCTACAAATACTTATTTCGTGTGAGATTCGAACACACGGCCCTCAGCGCCATTAATTAACACTAATTCTTGCCATGTCACCACGGTGCCGTCCTATTTATATTTTTCTGTAATAAACTAAGCCAATCTATTGTATGAGAATTGTTTTACGTTATTAAATGAGACACTAGGGCTACGCCGTAGTGAATCACGATTGTAGCCGTAGTAGCAATAAGTCAGCTTGACCGCAAAAAGACGGTACGTTCTCTATTGAAGAGTATTAATAACAATCAGTTTGAATATTTTAATAAAAATTGAAGTGATAAATAAACTTGCCGTCTACCTATGAGAAGTGTTTATTACAAGCTATTAACCTGCAGCCTACTTCAAATAAAGATAGCTGCAGATGTCTCATAGTCTGTTATTATACTGGCTATCTGTAAGTTTCAAACAGTGTCATTTGGTGACAAAATAGATAAAAGATAGATGCTCAATCCTCTAAAACCATGCTCTAGTTATTGTAACAACGCGCATTCACATGCATAGCAGTCAACAACATAGCTTTGGGTGCATATGGGTGCATTCAGCTCTGAACTATTACATGCTAATAAATAAAGGAAGATGAAAGATGAGTGTGTGTGTGAATGCTTGTGAAGTAGTTGAGCATGGATTTGACATCACATTACGCAACACTCTGTCTATCTTTCCTTATTTTCTGAAGTTTTTTTGGATGCAGTTGCTGGATGTTTTACCATATCAAGAAAAGAGAATGAATAACTAGAGTAATAATAAATTATGTTGTGATTAAGGAACAAATGGAAGCTGAAGCAGAGGAGAGCTGCGAGACCAAATGTACTAGCAGTTAAAACTGAAAATTATGGTCGCATGCTTTTTAGATGTTGAAATACGAAAGTAAATGAAAAAGTATAAAGTAAAAAGCAATAAAGATTGAAATAGAACGATAAAAGACTATTTGTTAATTGGCAGGCAAATATCAAATATCAAAATGGACACTCGTCATCCCAGCCGAGGGAAAGTCGGAATAGCCTCGAGTTGTACGAGGCGAGAATGGAATATGAAGTTACTATTTTAAAGAAAGGGAATCTACACTTTGAAAGCAGGTTTAAATACACGAAGAAATAATATCCGACAGACCGAATTTCGTTTACGGCAGCCGATCTCAATGCAGATTAACTGCCGTGGCTGTCTTGCTAGGAGTAAACTAAAGTGCCCGAGTAAAAGGGATTCAAACCCAGGACCTCATAATTAGAAACCGTATTTACGACCACTAGAACAATAAGGCAGCCGAGAGAAGGAATAACTAAATGAACTAGATCTCTGCATTAAAAAAAGGTAAAGATATGAGTATCTTATACCTTTAAACGAGCAATTCTTATATATATATATATATATATATATATATTAATAATCGGAATCTCGGAAACGGCTCCAACGATTTTCATAAAATTTTGTGTCCAGGGAGTTTCGGTGGCAATAAATCGATCTAGCTAGGATTAATTTTTAGAAAATGCCCTTTTGTCCGTGTTTTCAGGCAATAAAAAACTGCTACAATATAAGAAGGTAAATTTTGACAGACTACTAACGATCGTAATAGCTCAGGTGGGATATCGGTCGGGCGTGATATCGGAGTTCTGTGGATCGCGTCCCGTCTTGGGACCGACTTTTTTTTTTCCTTTTTTTTTTCAAATTCCCTTCTTTTGTGAGAAAATCTATTATTTCGAGCCCTTTTTTTTGTAATTTTTAAAAATAAGAATTAATAAAAATAAAAATTAAACTAATTGCACTCATGATTTTCATTCACATAACCAGTTCAGTTTTTTCTATTATGTCAATAAGATCAAAAAATATTATTCATGTAATTTGTATCTAAATGTAACTTAAAAAAACCGAGCAAAGCTAGGTCATCCGGGTACTGGATTAAATAATGAAAGGAATTAAATACACGAAAGCAGATGTTGTCCGATGCGTTCTCGCTAGCTTATAGTAAATGCTTAAACTTAACTTAAGGTATCAAGAACCTTTATAAAAAAGGTAAGCAGTTCTCGTCTCTCAACATGCAAACACAGTGCGATAATTTTTCTAAATTACAATGGTAAGTGGTGTCTCCCCGGTCGTTTCGACCCATTCGTACTGCAGTAGTTATACTCGAGTGAACGACAGTGCATAAACTTCTAACAAGCGTCTCGCAACTAACACATAAAAGCGCTAAATTTACTTACAATATCAAACAAAGAAAATACCTTGATGTTATTGTCAGCAATACTTAAATATAGCATTGCAAGACTCTTGTATGAGGCTACTGTACTCTCGTTGACTCTATATTCAACTCATCGTGGCTCCATGGGTTATTTCATTTATCCATCGTAAGAAATCCACCCTAGGGTGACATGTGTTCGTTTACCCACCTCAGATGGGGTGGATTATGGAAGTTCGTATACTATTTCTCTTCCGATTTTCTCCCTCGTCTGTGTGAAATCGTTTATAGAAACATGATGGCTGTTTGTTAAATATTATTAGAATAATAAAGATAATATGATGGAGATTTTGAAATATCAAGAAAAGCCATGTCTTTTCAAGAACGAAAATTATGTAACTTTTTGGAATTAGGGACCTTCCAGAAAAGAGCCTTCTTCTTTTTAAAAGGCCGGCAACGCATCTGCGATTCCCCTGTTGTTGCAGTTGTTCATGAGCGGCGGTAATCACTTACCATCAGGTGAGCCGCATGCTCGTTTACCCCCTCTCCTATAAAAATAATCACCCAGAGTGTCTCACAGAACTAGAAATTCATTAGAATTTTGGCATAAAACTATTTTAAATAAAGGCAGACATCAAAATTTAGTAATATTTTTGTATTTCTTGCAAAAAGCAACTGTTTTCACTAACACATCTGTTGAAACAAAACAATTTAAAAAACGATTTTAAATTAACATTAAAAAAGACAAATTTATCAAGTATATACAATTACGTCTACTCAATAATTAAATTAGTGTTGGTCATTTCCTGGACATATTGCAGAATGTATAAATTACTAATTATTATTTAAAACAAGGAAGTTTATTAAGCTATTGCATAGTTTTTATCGCAGGCTTTGAGCGCGGCGACCGAGTCAAGAAATTCCGTAAATAATACGAAAATAATCCTACCCCCCCCCCCCCCACTCCGACCGGCACAGCTGTGCGGCGTTGTAAGCCGTTCATCGCCTAACGTCGTTTCAGTCACAGAGTACTTTGAATAATCCGAAATAGAGTTGGCAGTTAAGTAATGCGACTCCAGTGCCCACTACAGTTCTGTGTCCCAACTAAAAATATATTGAATATACATATAACGACGTATAATAATATGAGTTGGATATATAGAGGTCTACTTTTATTTATTTTATTTCATTTTACACACAATGTTTTAAGTCTGAATTGTACTTAAAACATTATTTAATGATATTTAGCATAATAATATTTAGCAATATGCTGGGAACTGAAGCGGGTACCGGGAGACTGGTGCAAAGCCGTGATAGTCCCAGTATATAAGGGAAAAGGGTCGCAGCAGGACTGTAAAAACTACCGCGGTATCAGCTTTCTTAGCATCGTGGGAAAACTGTATGCCATGGTACTAATTGAAAGGGTCATGAAATAAACCGATGGAAATATTTGGGATGTGCAAGCGGGATTTAGAAAGGGAATGGGATGTACAGATCAAATCTTCTCCATGCGCATGATCGCGGAGAAGTTTTTGGCCAAAAACCAAAAGGTTTTCTGTGCGTTCATGGACTTGGAGAAGGCCTATGACAGAGTGGATAGGAATGGGCTATGGCAAACACTGAACTCATTTGGGTTGAGCGCTGGCTTGATACAGGCATTGGAATCTCTTTATAGGGACTCTAGTGCTTGTGTTAGGATCAACGGGGTCTACTCGGACTGGTTTGGCATCCATAAAGGTGTCAGACAGGGCTGTGTGGCTTCCCCGTGGTTGTTCAACCTATTTATGGACAGTTGTTTGCAAAATTTGAAAGTTGAAGAATGCGGATTATGAATGGGTGAGTTAACCATCAAATGCCTTTTGTACGCCGATGATCAAGTTATTCTTGCGTCATCGGCGGCTGAGTTGCAAATGATGGTTACATTAATGAACAGATCATTAAAAGAAAGGGGTATGAAAGTGAACGCAAGTAAGACGAAAATTATGGTTTTTGAAAGAGATGAAAATAAAACGATATGTGAAATAAGAATAGAAGGGGAGTTGATCGAGCAAGTAGATGAATTTGTATATTTGGGTTGCGTATTTAGCAGGGATGGGAGATATGATAAGGATATAGAACGACGAGTGAACGCAGGAAACAGAGTAAATGGGGCCCTGCACTCTATTGTGAAGAGTCAAAATGTGTCAAAAAAGGCACGTATGGCAATTCACAATGCTGTGTTGGTCCCCACTTTAACGTATGGTAGTGAAAGTTGGATGTGGCAGAAGAAGCACGAGAGTAGAATAAATGCAGTAGAAATGCGGTCGTTAAGGAGTATGTTAGGGCTGATCTGATATCTGAATGACAGGGTGAAAAATTGTGTGATAAGAGAAGAGTGTGGTTTGCAAGATGATGTTGTGACCAGGATTAAGAAAGGAATGCTTCGGTGGTTTGGTCATGTGGAAAGAATGGATGAGGAAAGAGTGACAAAGAAAATTTATGTTGCAGAAGTGAATGGCAGAGTCGGAAAGGGACATCCTAGGCGAAAATTTATCGACCAAATTGGCGATTTACTGAAAATGGGCCAAATTAGGAGTACCCTTAACCGACGAGCATGCATTAGTAGGTGTATGGATGTGAAGGAGGCGAGAGAGGTGTGTCAGGATCGTGCCAAATGGAAGTCTGTAGTCTCTGCCTACCCCTCTGGGTGACAGGCGTGAGTGTTATGTATGTATTTAGCATAAATAAAATTGAAACCGCAATATAACTGCATATATTTATTTGTTTAGAAGATTATTTTTTCTTTTTAAGCAATAATTAAAGGCTTGAGATTACATTACGTCATCTTTATCAACATCAATTCTTGCACCTTTTAATATTTTATTCTTACTATTGGCCCAACTATGTAGAAAGAACCTGCAAGTAATATGTAATATATCTTCTATAATTTCATTTTTATGTGTCACGCAAGTTAGGAAATTGAAATCGCAAACTATACACATAATTGTTTTAAAATAATTTTTAATATTATCAAAATTACTACTATCCCTTAAGATGTAAGTCACGACATCTTGAATGGACGAAAATAAATGTATAAATTCTTGAGGTGGATGTGTCAAACTCCTTAGTTCTTTGGAATAATCTTTTAATCTAATGTACTCACTGGATCTCTTTCATCACACAAGTTTGTCAAGCATGTCTTACATTTTAAAAATGATTTTTTTTAATTTTTTTTAGTACATATCTACTAATATATTCTAATTGTGTCTTAATTTTACGGTTACTTAGTTTAATGTTATCAGTCAAGATCTCGTGATTATTAATATGATCAATATTTACTTCACTTATAACATTATTGGTTTGCGTTTTTTTACTAAAAATTACTTGTACTATGACCTCAATGGTTGGCAGGAATCTTTCTCACAATTGGCCTCCGATGAATGCGAGTTATTTAAATTATTTATTAACAGTGATACCCCACACTAAAATAATACTAGTTTTTACGGATTTTATCGCGTATATTTAACTATAAATACCCGATGTTTCGAGCGCTTTACAGCACCCACGGTCACGGGGAGGACTGAGATGTTCAACATCCAAATGTCATAGTTAACAGCTGTTACCATAGATAAAAATTTAACTTTTGTTCCGATCTACACAGTATGAACTTATGGTATCTTGAAGTCTTGCAGTTGTATGCTTGGGTTGGGATTTAATTTTATTTATTATAGGATCCCAAGCAGATGAATAGAGAAGATGGCTGGGTATACCAGCCATCTTCTCTATTGAAATTAGGATGTTTTTTTGATTTCAATAGCCTCGCGAATCATCCTTGGAAGGAATCGATGTTCTTTAGCGAGGATTTGTGGTCTATTAAATCTGATGTAGTGACGGGGGCGATCCTGCACGTGTTCACAGTTCATAACTAAAATCAGATTGAATGAAAAATTTTGAGTATTGTATTCAAAATAAATCATATTTACATAATACCAAAAATTATTGAGCCTCACCACACATTGAATCAAACATCATTTACCTGGCAAATGTAAAGTAGGTACTGCATTAGGCGCAAGTCTTTTACTCCATCTAATACTTCGACTCAAAGTGGAGATGACATACTCTGCGGTACTTAAATATATTGTCATCGTTCATTGCTAAAATGTCTCCATCAATGGCGTACACCCAAGAACAAAATCGATCAGCTTGTTTGCTTGGGTTTGGCAATATATGTAATATAATATTATCCGATCCTGAAACAACAAATAAATTTAATAGTATTATTATATAATGCTAATTTAATGAGATTTTCAATCCTCTTATATTGAGTGGATATGAATAAGTTTTAATAGAGATATAAGTGATTTCATGCTTATTAAAACATTTAATAATTTATTCTTCTGTTTTGTACCTTAAAAATGATTTATATTTCTTTATGAACAACACGTAAAACTAACCTGGTACATGTTCAGGCTATCGCAATTACAGCGATGTTTAAACAAATAAATCAAGTAGGTTTTATTTTTGTACCTTGTAATAATTTTATGATATAAATACTTACGGTTTTTACTGTAATTAGGTACACAGCATCTTTTTTCAGCAGCCATGTTAAATATTGACAGAATCCAAGTCTTAAGGCAATTTAAAATCCGAAAAGAAGTCCGTGAGTTAACGTAAATAGATTCAAGGTACGAAGTACAAAAAGCAAGCCAAAATCGTCGAAAAATCCACAAAAATCCACAATTACAAGCGAAGGAACACATTCACGTAAACAAATGTCGAACGGAATAAATTTGAAATTTGAATTGTTTTCCAATATGGCGGGCAAAGCGTAAAAAAGCTCTAGGGCTTAATGTTTGAAACATAAACAAGTCTTAAACACAAAATGTATAGAAGTGATAGGCCCCTGGTTTCAGTTCGGCAGACTTCGGCACGGTGTTTGTGTGTGCAACTAGATGTATGCGTTTAGACTAGCTGCTAACTGCCTGTGACTCTATCAGAGCGGTTGACAACTTTTCTTTCGGAAACATTGAATATGAAAATGAATAATGATCCACAGAAATCCACAACAAAATATGGGACCACCATTGACGCGGTATTTTCCAGATATTTAGAGCATATCAAGTCTCAAACTTATGTTTCTTATTTCAGTTACCATAACCCTATAGTTTCAATGATAAAAGTTCCTGAATAACCTACATGTATTGTAAGATAATAAAAATATTTTATTACGTTCTCAATTATTCAATAAAAAAATTGTTTTCTTACCGGTCATCACGCTCAAAATTGTAACTTGAATTAATATCAAAGAAAAAAAAACAAAGAGAAAAATACTGTATAAATAAAATAAATAAATAATTATAATTGCATAAGTTGATGAAAATGCTATGCAATAGCTTTACCGCGGCAGTCCCCGAGTGTAGTAATATGAGTTTTGTATAAGTTTTTGTAAGTGTGCGTGTTATTAAAAATTAATGAATAGTATATTCATTAACTTTTAATAACAAATTCAAGTACGAATAAATTTACTACTGAATTATACTTCGGATAAAAAGGCGGAACAATAATAAAACGTGAATTCCTATTAACCATCCGGTTTGAAGTGCATAAACGAACAAGTATTTCCGTGTTCGTTTATCCACTTCCCTGGATTTATTAATTCACCCCAGGTGGATAAACGAAATAACTCGACTCTACCACGCAAAATGTGTATTAAATGCCGCCTATACTAAAATACTTTCGAAATTTAGATAATATTCAATAAGGTTGTTCTTAATATATACAAATATAATATTTTATTGACTTCGAATATAACTCATTGACACTTTAAACGTGTTAGAGCCATGCTGCAGCTATATTAGTGGTATAGTTGTAGCACAAATGAGTCTAATAGACCGGGGAAGAACCACGCTCTCATAGAATATCAACATAAAATCACAGTAACGTTTCATGTGGTGAATGCAGAGAACCGGAGACCCTTTTTACTGGAAAGATGGCATTACATCATAGTCCTCACGGGTGAAAACGCATCTGCTTTTTGATTCGTAATCAGAGATAGATGTAGATGTCTATGAGCTATAGTATCCATCAAGTAGATTGTTTCCTCTTTTGTCACCCTTACACTAAAATATATCAGCAAAATAATATTTATGTTTAAAATTCACTCGGAAATTAAATGTCACAGTCCTAACATCAAAATGAGTCTTACCATTTTTCGATTGTGTCATCAATAATTTAAAAAGCAATTTATGAAATAAATAAAAATCAGACATAACCTTGAGAGAATTCATTATATTAAAGTACCTAAGATTTGCATGAAAAATAAATGATATGTAATATATATAATAATAATATGTAATAAAATACTTTTTCCATGATTTAAAAATTCTCTTCCTCTCTACTACATCCCACGATTGCATGTACTATAACTTCTAGTTGTTACCATGGGTTTTAATATACCCTAGTTCAACTTAAAATTGAAACTTATAATTTTAATAAAAAATGTGAAGAAGTCTTGGCTTTAATTCAGTCTATACACTATGTTTTAGCGCCGACTTCTGAAGCTATAGGAATTGTTTTAATATTATTATTTGAAGTCGACTTTTCTTTTTTTATGAAAAGTTAAATTTTTTACTTTAATTAATTGTTAACTCTAACCTATAACCGAATATGATAAACATTGTGTTATATTAAAAACCAACAATAATTAAATGATTTTAAATAATTTGTCACGGCTTTTTACTATTTTTTATTTAAGTTTGAATTCGAGGTCTTTAACGTCGTAAAGCCAGGATGCAGCCTCGCTATATCGTGGATGCAATACGAATGGGTCGGCTCAACCGAGGCAGGACCACGCTCTCACAACATTTCAGCGTAAAATAGCTGCTTAGCTAAGCTTTATAAAGTAGAGAACCGGAAATCCTTTGTAATGGATACGAGGAATTCCATTTTAGTGCACAAGGGTAATAACGCATCAGCACATACATTCTTAAGCTAGGATATAGGTAGATAGGTAGATATCTATGGGCCACAGTATCCACTTACCATCACGTGGATTGTGTGCTCGTTCGTCATCCTTACTATATTTTTTTTAAACGAGCATCGCAAAACTTTTGGAACGTTCTTTTTAATTGTTTTTTGAAGCACTTTAGTTCTCGACAACGTGAGTACAAAGCAAAGGCCGTAGTTTATATATTTATCTTACTAGACAGTTTAAAACTACGTTTTCTTTATTTTTTCTTTAGTACATTCTGTACGTTATATTTTTCCTCCTAAAGTAGAACGAATAGAAGCATGTTCATTCATTTATTTTTTATTTTTCCCGTGTGTTCAAGTTTGGCCAAACACTCTACACACTCGCTCACAAACAAAAATATATATATATATATATATATATATATATATATATATATATATATATATATATGTATATATATATAATATACACAAAAAAATACTGTATAACATAATTATACATTAAATTAATATACAAAGTTAAAGCTAATAAGTCTAATATTAGCCTCATAAAACGTTGTAAATCTTTCATCTATACATAGATAACTCCGAAACTCGTTTGTACCGAATTTGGTCGCCTATTCACATTCATGTTCTTGGTGGGATCCAGTCCTTCAAACTTAGAGCACAGAAACAACTTTTACAACGCTTAAAACTTCGAAGTGTTTGTTTTACAAAACTTAACAGTGGGAATTATAACTTTTTATTGTATTGATCACAAAACTTGATTAAAAAAATTATCATCGTAACACGTTTTTAAGTTTAAATTGTAAAGATTTAACTTCGTGTTCATTTTCCAACGGATTGCAAATACATTACTTGAGGCTGCACCAGTTGGCACACAAGAACGTATCCCGCTACGTACTCGTATTTCATCGAAAGCTTCTACTATATCTACAATTATATTGACTGTAAAATGTAGTTTAATTCAACGCCATTTTCACCATTTGCTATACTAAACTGAAAAATTTTGTGTTCTATTTTAATTGCGACAAAATATTATTTGTTTTGGTGCAAGAAATAAAAAAATAATAACATTTAATATTAGGTATTTACATATGAAATTGCCGTTTTTTATGAAAAAGGTTAACGTAATTTTTTTCTATATTTTTATTTCTATTAATCAAAGTATTCACCCATACAATCGATGCATTTTTGCCAACGCAGTGGCAGTTTACTAATGCCCTTCATAAATATATCAACTGGATGGGAAGCAACAATTTCTTCAAAGGCATTTTGTACTGCCTCCCGGGTATTGAATTTTTTTCCGCTAGAAAATTATTCATATTTCCAGAATTGATAATTATTATTATCAATTCTGGAAAAAGTAGAAGTCTATAGACGCAAGGTCTGATGAGTACGGCGTATGACGAAGAGTGAATGAATGAATATACTTATTGTACACCACAAACAAATATACAGTTAACAAAACACAAAAAAGATTATAATATTATGTAAGTACAATTTGGCGGCCTTATCGCTACATAGCGATCTCTTCCAGGCAACCAAAGGTGTAAGGATTAGAACAGTGAGAACTAGGTAGGTGGTGCAATATAAATATACATAATATAATAGCGATTTATAGACAATACATGCAATAAAATAACATACAAATAACTAATACATGAAATTATATAAATTGCTAAAATATAATAAAAATAAAGTAAAACATATATAAATATAAATATACATACATATATATAAATATATAAACAAACTTACACATTTACTCAAATATAGATATATATATACATATACATAAAAAATTCCTCAAACAATAATATAAAGCAGATAAATACAATAGATACATAATCACTTAATTTATTCTAACGGTGTTAAAACGACTGAGACAAGTAATGCTCTTTAAGTAGTCGCTTAAATATAACAATCGTTTGTGCTTCACGTATACGCAACGGTAGGGCATTCCAGAGCTTGATAGATTGGACAGTAAAAGATTTATTAAAAAAAGGAAGTATTGTGAGTTGGAACCCTTAAAATGAATTTTCTTGAAGAACGTAGAGGTTCTCCTGGAAGCCCTACAAAACTAAACTTCTCCTTTAGATAAGGAGGTGTAGAAGGGTGAAATAATACACAGTACAGAATAGAAAGAATATGCATATTCCGGCGAAGTCGGATAGGTAACCACTTGAGACGTGAGCGAAATTGGGAAATATGGTCAAATTTGCGCAATCCAAATATGAACCGAATACTAGTGTTTTGAAGTCTCTCAAGCTTATTTAGCTGGTCCTCAGTTATGTCTACATAGCTTGCGTCAGCATAGTCGAGAATCGGAAGGAGAAGAGACTGTGCGAGCATAATTTTTGTAGGAATGGGAAGAAATGATCGAAGGCGACGCAGTGAACTAAGAGCGACAAAGGTTTTCTTACTTACCTCATTCAGTTGGCGTATCCAATTTAAGGAGTTATCGAAATAAATACCAAGATTTTTGACACTGTCAAAGTAAGGAATTACAATTCCATCGAATTCGATAGGTGGTACGGAGGACCAGTCAATTCTTGAGATAAAGCTCCGGCTACCAATAATAATGGCCTGTGATTTTTTGGGATTAACATTTAGGCCGTATGCCTTACTCCACTCATGAATAATATTTAAATCGTTATTTAATATAGAGATTGCATTCGGCAAATTCTCAAGAGTTGACTGGGTGTAAATCTGAACATCATCCGCATACATGTGGTAGAGAGAAGATATTTTATGAGTGATTGAATTAATGAAAATGGAAAAGAGTAAAGGTGACAACACGCCGCCCTGCGGCACGCCTGCAGTAATATCACACCAAGATGAGTGAGTTTCATCTACACGAATACACTTACCACAGAGATAACTTTGAAACCAGTCAATTACTGATGGAGATATGTTAAGGGAACACAATAGACTCAACAGTATATCGAAATCAACAGTATTGAACGCATTACTGAAATCCAGCAAGGTCATGACTGTGAGTTGTTTATTATCTATACCCCACCGTATGTCATCAGTAACTTTGATTAAGGCAGTAGCCGTACTATGACCAGGACGGAAACCTGATTGTAAAGGATTCAACAAATTGTGCTTATTAAGGAAAAGGGTTAGCTGTTGGCAAATAAGTTTTTCAAGGACTTTAGAAAGGAAAGGTAAGATCGAGATGGGACGGAAATCAGAAAGGTTGACAGGATTGGATCTCTTCGGAAGGGGTATAACATGTGCACTCTTCCAGGCTTGAGGGAATTTAGACGAAGAGACACATGCATTAAGTAAATAAGTAATAGTAGGAGCGATAACATCAAGGAGAGGAATGATCATATCACGGCTAATGTTGTCGCTACCGACAGCTTTTGAGGAGATGGATAATATGATCTTCTTAACATCACATACAGTAAACTGACTAAAAACGAACGGAGGATAATTAGGAGTCGGAGTTACAGAAAGAGAACGAAGTGTTTGCATTTTCTGTTCTCTATCAAAAGAGTTAGAAGGATTAGAAAAATGTTGATTTAATAGTTCAACATCAACACAAGGAGGTAAGGCATTTAGGGATGTTCTTCCAACTCCAACTGTTTTAAGAAACTTCCACACTCTAGATGAGTCGCCGTTCTCGACTGATGTATGAATATGGCGTCGTTGTGCATCTCTACATAATGTATTGCAGCGATTCCTGATTTTGGCGTATTTACTTTGGTTTTCCTCTGTTTTATTCCTCTTAAGCTTTGACAATGCTACATTTTTCTTCAAGATAAGTTTTTTCAGATCATCAGAGAGCCATGGAGCAGGTAAATGTTTGAGTTTTACGTAATGCATTGGCGCGTGAATGTCATAAAGCTGAGTAAGTAAGGAACAGAAAAGTTCAACTTTATCATCAATGCACGGTACTCTCTCAATCACTGACCAGTCAATGTTATGCGCATGAGCTGTCAACCTCAGCTCTCGTGAATTGGAAACAGTCTGTTGTGCAGAATGAAGTCGCGCGTGTTTGTGCAGGAGCAGTGGCGACGAACGATTGATCAAAGCTGGTAGGAGACGTGAGAGCTTCTTCATCATTGTGTTCAGTTCTTCACAGTGCATATCTGCAGTAACGCTCATCCCGTTTGGTAAGGTGCTGTGATGAACCACATCGGCGCTAGACCACCAAGCAGTGATCATCACTTTTCTAGGGGTAAATTTTCGTTTATGGTATTGTTAAGGTGCTGAACCAAGATCCAACGAACTTACTGACCGCTGGCGAATACAAACAAAAATATTTCATAGGATAACTAATATATAGTCGCAGGTAACAATGCGGTTCAAAATTCCTCCGTTTGTGTACATGTTGAGCAGAGCATGGCGCCTCTCGACGCGTACTTCATGCTGGCGGTAATTAAGCTCGGAGGGCAATATTGTTTTAATGCTAACTTCGAAGTGGCCGCTAATTTAGCCGTAGATTATATATCATCAGCTTGCACAATAGCCTTTCATTCGTCATTGTCAACCAAAGTTTTCGGATGACCACGGGGTTCGTTTTTCAGATCGCAATTTCCAAAACGGAAGCGGGCAACATATAACAGATGGTGTGTACCTTTGTAGTATGCGCTCCGTAAATGTCGTTGATGTTGCGTGCTGCTTGTGCCGCGTTGCTATCACGATGGTACTCATATTCCAAAATTACTCAATTTTGTAACGTATCCATGATGAAGGAAAAAATTCAAATGCGATGAAAACATAACGCCAATCAATTAATAAATGACTAATTTTGAACAAAGTATTTCAAGTTTTTAAAATAAAATTAATTTTAAAATTTTATCCTTAGCCTAACGAAAATTATTTTTATTTTTAATAACCAGTACTGTGGAACTGCAATTTCATAAGTAAAAACCTATTATTAGAAACCAATTTATATATGCATCTATAGAGTCTACTCTTTTTTATTAGGCCGGAAACGAAACTGCTAGTAACTTACCATCATGGGAGATGTATACTCATTTGCCGCCGTCTATATAAAAATTTAGCCTATTAGGAGAGAAGGTGCGACTGTGCTCACGTTTACATTGGCTCTGCTATATAATTGTGCTTTATTAAATCTAAAAGCTTGTAAATCGAAGTGATAAATACCTGAAATAAGTTGTGAATTCTTCGGACAAATGTTGTGTACTTCACAAAATTGATATTCTCGTACCAATATCCGAAAAACCGTCGAGAGTTAAACTCAAAGCTAGAAGCTTCTATTTGAAATATTGAAGAAATCAACACGCAAAATCAACAGTTTTTGAAAATAAAACAAAACAGTTAAAAATGAAAATCGAACAACAACCAAAAACTAAAGAAATCTTAGATAAGCAGCTCAGAAGAAAGAATGTTACATTTTTTGAGATCGAAGAAAAAGAAAAGGGGTATGATAGTTTACTCTCCATTGTTTTAGATATCATTAATAACACGATGAAAATACCTTACCATAAATGGGAAATTAAACACGTTAATAGGATGGGGAAAATATCAGGAAAAGTCAAACCAGTTGTTATCATAATAACAACAACAAGCAGGAGAATAGAGATACTTCAAAAGAAAAATCGCTAGAGAGTACAAATATTTACCTGAAAGAATATTTTCTACCTAGCGTCTGATAAAAACGGAAGTTACAAGATGACCTTAAACGCGAAAGAGAAAAAGAGAGTGGCTTTACGCTACGACAAAATTGTGACACTAAAATCACATGAATCTGAAGTACGCACACAGAAAAAAAAACAAAAACATGAACAAACGTTTTATATCTAAATCGCCTATAGAACCAGAGAAAGAAAGTGCAAAAGAATGTGACCACGAAAGGTCAAAAGAAATACCAAAAAAAAAGCCACACACTATAACTAGTTTCCTTCGCCCATCGCAGCTGAATCTCAACAATCGAGCAATACCAACTGAAAATGTGGAAGACCTTTCAAAAAATTAATAAGCGCCTCTTCAACCCCTCTACCTCCCTCAAGCCGTCTGGTCACCGTGGAGGAGTTGGACCACCACCTCCTAATCATCACAAATCACATAAAAAACAATCATACAAGATTAGAAACAAAAACATAAACAAAAAACAAAAACCACAAAATCTCTATATAGCAAGTATTAATGTAAGGACCTTAATATCGGATATCAAAATAGAAGAATTAAAATACGCTGTTATGTCAATAAAATGGGACATTATGTGAAACAAGGAGGGAAATAAAAGCAATAGAGAAACACACCAATTTTATCTTATTTCATACATTTGCGACGAACGGAAGAAATGGAGTGGGATTCTTGATTAAAAAACATTTAAAGAATAATATAGTGAATATAAAAAGTTTCTCGGATCGGGTAGCGTTACTTGAAATACAAACATCTGATAACTCTACCTGGTCACTCGTCCAATAATACACCCCCACAGAGCATTAGTGCTTGCAGAAGACATAGAGCATTTTTATACAACAATGCAATCTGTCTTAGACTCTGTTCACACAAAAAAATATAATTTTACGTGGAGATTTCAATGCAAAAATTGGGAAAGCTCAAAAAACGAAGGAAAGAATATTGGACAATACGCACATGGAAAAAGAAGCCCACACGGCCAGAGACTAGTAAAATTTGAACTCGAAAAGGATTACTACTTCATTAACAGCATGTTCCCATGCAAACCACACAAAAAATGGACATGGCGATCCCCAATTAGTCAACATTTTAACGAAATTGACTATATATTAACAAATCGACCGACCAGTGTAAAGAATTTCGATATAATAAAAAACTTAAACTTCAATTCTGATCACAGGATGATTAGATGTGAAATATCACTGACCTCAAAACCAAAAAGAAGGAAACTAAACTCTGTCGTGTACACTAGAGATTTCAATAGATATTTCAAAAGACAACGCTAACTATTGGAGAAACAAATTTATAGAAGCGGTTAGTACACAAACACAGGTTCAAAAATAATAATATGATAAGTTAGAACATGAGTTGCAAGAGTTTCTGAAACAGCTGCCACGGAAAAAGAAACATGTAAACAAATATACAAACGAAGAGACAAAAGATCTCTTAGAACAGAGAAAAGAGTTATACGAGAAGAAAAGAACCTACGCCGCAGAGGCGACTACTATTAGCTAACATTAACTAAGTCTTATATATACATACATAATTATACGTAAAAAAACATATAAACTATTCTATACTATTATTACCTAGATTAATAATAATTCACGTTTGTATTGTAGTAGAAATATAGGCTATTTTATTTTATTTATTTATTTATTTTATTATATAAAAAATTAGCCTATAATAGCTCGAAGAACTAAAATCCGATGGCGAAGAAAAATGAGAAGGTTCTCGACTGCTAATGGGGGGCAACAGTGTCAACTCACCAACCCATCTATCCAGTGTAGTGAGTATGAGCATGATGAAATCTTTGAACATAAGCGTGTCCCATGGCGCGTTCTTGGGAAAGTTAACATATATCAGCAGTGAATTAAAAGTATTATAGCTTACGGTTACAACCTATTAAAGTCCACTGCTGAACATACACCTCCCCCACAGATTGATTCATAGGGGGAGATATTTTCTATCGTTGGCACGCTTGGCAAGCTGGTTGGCAACTGCAGTTTTTTTATTGTTATAATGAAAACGCTGCTACCCATCTTCTAGTTTGTTTCCCTCTGTCGCTTCTTACGACATCCACGGAATGATATGGAGCAGTGGATGTTCTTACACCGCCACTACCAGGTAACTGAGGAGAGTTTAACAAGGTGAAGACAATGAAACTATGGTCAGTTTTGATGTGCAGTCATTGTTTACATGCTTACCTGTTGAAGACTGCATCTCAATTGTAACTAGAAGACTGGAAGAAAACAACATGCCCGTAGAATATGCAGTATTACTCAGACACTGCCTTACATCTGGCTACCTATTGTGGAAGGAGGTGTTCTACAAGCAAGTAGATGGTGTGGCGATGGGCGCACCTGTATCTCCCATTGTCGCCGACATATTCATGGAAGACTTTGAGGAGAAAGCCCTGCTTAGTTCTCCCATAAATCCAAGGTTCTACGAGCGGTACCTAGACGACAATTTCACAATTCTACCTTTAGATAAAGTAACTGCATTTTTCGACCATCTTAACTCCATAAATATTAAAATTCAATTCACAATGGAGTTAGAGGCAAACAATTCCTTAGCTTTTCTAGATTTGTTAGTAATTCGGAATCCTGATAACACCTTGAGCCATACTGTGTATAGAAAAAAGACCCATACAGATAGATATTTAAACGGTGATTCTCACCACCATCCTTCACAGTTAGCTACCGTGGGTAAATCTTTGTTTCAGAGAGCACGAGGGATCTGTGACAGTAAACACCTGGCTGCAGAGCTCCACCATGTCAAGCAAGTTTTGCATGACAACAAGCTTCGAGTCCCGCGTCTACGTCACAGTGAACGAGTGAAGCCGGCCACAGTCGAGCGTGTACCTGCTGTACTGCCATATGTTAGAGGAGTCACTGACAAGATTGGCTACATTTGAAGCGCGCTTCCATCAAAACATACTTCAAGCCGCTGAAGAAGATTGGTCAGTTTTTACCATCGGTCAAGTGTAATGTCCCTCTGCAAGATGCAGGAGTGTACAAGCTTGATTGTGAATGTGGTCTCTCCTACATAGGACAAACTAAAAGATCAATAAAAACCCGCGTTAAAGAACATATAGCTGATGTGAAAAATCGACGCTCCGGGAAGTCTGCAGTCTGTGAACACGTACAGGATCGCCCCCGTCACTACATCAGATTTGATAGACCGCAGATCCTCGCTAAAGAACACCGATTCCTTCCAAGGATGATTCGCGAGGCTATTGAAATCAAAAAACATCCTAATTTCAATAGAGAAGATGTCTGGGTGCTACCATCTGCTTGGGATCCTATAATAAATAAAATTAAATCCCAACCCAAGCATACAACTGCAAGACTTCAAGATATCATAAGTTCATACTGCATAGATCGGAACAAAAGTTAAATTTTAATCTATGGTAACCGCGGTTAACTATGACATATGGACGTTGAACATCTCAGTCCCGCCCGTGACCATGAGTGCTGTAAAGCGTTCGAAACTTCGGGTATTTAAAAAGTTAAATATACGCGATAAATTCCGTAAAAACTAGTATTATTTCAAGAACAGATACTCTCAAGCTGCTAAGTAGAAGCCTCGTACTGAAAAACGCGTTGGGACACCAACAATTAGATAAAGTGATGAAAGAGCTGATCAAGGGATGTGATCCAAAACTGTGCTTTGTGTCAATCTATTCATTCTTTATATGAAGAACTGTAATTATAACTATGAAAGTAGCTTAAGTTTGATAACCTCTAACTCACACAATAATAATTTTAGACTATTGTTACGAACACATCTGTCAAAAGCGCTTACGGTGCTTATCGGTATCCGTCAACCCGTTTCAGTTCTCATGACGTCTTTTAATTACAAATACCGAAATTAGTGAATGCTAAACTACCAAGATATTTTAAAGGTGTTTGTTCAACCTCTTTCATCTAGTAATTGATCTTAACCTTTCAATGAGCACACGGTCGGATCCGGCCAAGGCGATGTTCCGTCAAAATTTAAGCGGTCGGATTCGACCGCACCCACCCACAGCACTTTTTTTTTTTTTATAGGATAGGGTGACAAACGAGCACACGATCCACCTGATGGTAAGTGGTTGCTGTGGCCCATAGACATCTACATCTATCCTCAATTACGAATCAAAATGCAGATGCGTTGTCACCCGTGAGGACTAAGATGGAATGCCTCGTTTCCAGTAAAAAGGGTCTCCGGTTCTCTACACTCACCATACGAAACACAGCAGCATTAAGCTACTATTTCACGCTGGTATTCAAACCTATAAAAGCTTTAACCTATAAATACTTATATTTAGAGACTACTTTTCTATGAAGAAGTTTAGCAATATAGAATTTATACGAAATTTTCTATCCTGTGGTTTAAACAAAAGTCAGTTACTCTATATATTTTTAAACAAGTACTTTTAAAGGTTATGAATTTCATGCACATGACCCGAGAATACGCTTTCAAGAATACTCGACATTTCGGGCTCGACAAGCATCTCCGCGAGGAAGTTCTGTAAGCGAAAATGGGTTGTATAATTAATTTTCAAAAATAAAACCTGAAATAAACTCACAAGACTAATGTAAGAAATAATGTGATACCTATAATTTATAGCTTCAAAAGTTTATGATAAGACATAGTGCATGAAAGATTAAAGTCTCGACTTCGGAAGCTAACAACTTATGTGGAAATTATTTTATTCTTTAACGTTTAAACAGGTTTGTACTTTTCAAAGTTCAATCATTTAACCCTTGAGTGGACTCATAATATCACAAATTAGGGTTAAAAAGGATGACGTCTGAATCTGTAGTTTCAATAATAACTGAAACACCTATTTTCTTACCCTTATTGATGTCTTAATAGCATGCGAATAACCCCCCTGAGATTAGTTCAGACAGACAGACAGAGAAACAACCGGTCAAACAGATAAAAAAAATAGTTTTAATAACATGCAAAAAAACCAAAGTTTTAGATGTTGAAATAGGATAGTAAATGAAGAATTAGAAAGAATAAAGTAAGTAAGAACGAAAAAGAATGTCAGGAGACTATTTATACTACCAGGCAAATATTAGTAATTTCTGGACCCTCGTCATAACAGCCCAGGAAAAGTCGGAGTAGCCTAGAATTATTGCTGTGTGAGACGAGAGAGGATGTGTTATGAATTATGACGTTTCGATTTTATAGAACTGGAAGCAATACCTTGAAAGCGCGTTTATATACGAGAAGTATATTATTTCTACTAAATGTACGAGCACCCCGGAGAAAAAGGAAAATTTTATTGAGATTTTAAGTATGGATCAAAGAATAAAGCAATGAAATGCATGAAGCAGTTAAAATCAGATGCATTCTCACTCGCTTAGATGGAATGCCTCAACTCCTTGTTACGAAGGTAGGCAGTTCTTATCAGAAACGTCAGGTATTACAAAAGTTAAACATGACAAAATTTGTTTTCCATGTAGTATTCGCATAAACATAAAAAATCACAATCTATGAAATATTACATACTCGTAGTTTATTATCTGGTATACTGTGGACTCCTCGCGGAAATTGTCACAGTCTAACATCAAATTTTAACATTTTTCGATTTGTGTCTTTAATAATTCAAAAATAAATTTGTTAAATTATTAAAATCAGGCGTAACCCTGTGGTAATAAATATGTCAATTAATTACCTAAGATTTGCATAAAAATAAAATGATGTATTAAATGATAAACTTCTTTATTTTTAAGACATGCAGATTTCCTCACGTAGGGCAAATTGTGAGGCAGCATTTAAAATTTTAATTAATGATTTCATTGGTGCCGCCGTTGTTTGAACCCGGGCTGCTCGCATAATTTGACATATACAGCGAGCATTTAGCCCCCAAGCTAACAGGAGGTTGGTTGGCTACCACGGCTTGTCTGATGGAAATGATGAGTAATACTTAAAAATTTATCTGGAAAAGAGGCATTCCATCTTGTCCTCAAGTGTTAAAATGCACTTAATTCTCAACCAAAAATATGGTACGAGAGTGTGTTAGTTGAACACCCTAACTGTTATAGAAAGTGCTACTAAGTTGCTCGAATTAAAAATAACGTCAGAAGTGTGAGATTTCCATGTATGTTTATGACTTAACATCTGAACCTGTTATGTGGAAATTATTTTATTATATTTAGTTCTTTGAAGTCAGCTTTTACTTTCTATGAAAACAAAATTTTAATTTTCGTCTAAAGCTTTTTAATTCTGAACAACACGAATACAAAATATAGGCTGTAGTTTATTTACCTTTCTAGACAGTTGAAAGCTATGCTACTTTTTATTTAACTTTTCTTTCAGTGCATTTCGTACGTTACATTCTTATTCATAACATGGAATGTTCATTCATTCCTTTTTTATTTTTCCGTGTGTTCAAGTTGGATCAAATGCCGTATAATCAAATTATACATTTAAAAAAATTGACGCCGGATAAATGTAACATTACTCTCACAATACATAGTAAAACTTTCATCTTTACATAGATAACTCCGAAACACGTTTATACCGAAGTAGGTCACGTATACAATTTCTTGTTCTTAGTAGGATCTAGTCGTACAAAGTTACAGCACATAATAAACAACTTTTACTATGCTCAAAATTTAAAGTCTTTGTTTCACAAAACTTTACAGTTTAAATTGTAACTTTCTGAAGTTTGATACTAATCTTGTTAACAAAACTTTATCTTCGTAACACGTTTAAATATACTACCATAATAAAATCAATATGTATTTCATCGAAAGCTTCCACTTTATATACAATTATATTGACTGAAAAGTGTAGTTTAATTTAAAGTCATTTTCACCATTCGTTATCCTAAAGTGAAAAACTGCGTGTTCCATTTTTATAGTGAAAAAATATTCTATAGTGTTGATATACGGAATAAATGTTTTCTCGACTTTAATATTAGAAACAAATTTATATAATATACAGAGCCTACTATTTTTTAAAAGACTGGCAAAGCACCTGCAATTCAGATGATGCAGTTGTTCATGAGTGGTAGTCACTTACCATTATCATTAATATGTTTGTGTTAATACACCAAAAAATGACAGATTATTTCGCTATATAATTATAGCGAAATAATCTGTCATTTTTTACTTTATTTGTTTTGTACTACTCAGGGTGGAAGACGCTGATGGTTGTAACACAGTCTATACTACTATGGCCGTTAACGCCAACTACTTTGAAATGTAATTATGTAATATAAAATAGATATAATACATAAGTGTAACTTGTCAATTGAGAGTCAAATAAATTATTATTATTATTATGTGGGGTATCTATATAGTTTTCTCATCTGGTTGGGTTCTATAAATATATAATTATAAATGAAAATGAAAAGATAAATATACATAAATATCAATAGCATAAAATAAATATAAAAGTACATAAATAAGTAAAAGCCCAACCAGATGGAGGCCCTCGGCAGGGATGACCAAACGGCCGAGGGTTAGGGGGAAAGGGAAAGAAACCGGCGGACGATGCGGGCGGTATCGAGGAGCACCGCCTTCTGCATTTGAACCTGGAGCGGTCCGCCACGTAGTCCCAGCCGCCTCAGATGACCCGAGAGGCTGACTGGGATTAGCCCGTTTGCAGAGACGACTACAGGAATAATTTCGGTCGGCAGACCACCCCACATGTCGGTCACCTCGTGAGCCAGGTCCAGATATTTTGTTTGCTTGTCTGTTTCGGCTTTCACGAGGTTCTCGTCATATGGAATGGTAATGTCGACCAAAAATATCAGGCTTATTCGCAAGAATAGTCCTGTCTGTGATGATGGCCCGGTCCCAATAGAGCCTGGCGCGATCATTTTCGAGCACGGCTTCCGGCAAGTACTTGTAATACGGCAATTTCCGATCCACGAGACCGTATTTCAGAGCGAGCTCCTGGTGTAGAATTCTGGCTACTAGGTTGTGCCTGTGCAAGTACTCAGAGTTAGAAAGCGCCGAACAACCGGAGATAACATGCCTAAGTGACTCACCGGGATGGCGACAAGCTCGACAGATGTCGACGGTGCCATCCTTTAGGATGTATCTCCGATAGTTGTTGGTCTTAATAACCTGATCCTGTATTGCACAGACAAAACCCTCGGTTTCCCCCGAAGAGATCACCAAAGCGTAGCCAGTGGAGGGAGGCTACTGTGTCTACGAAAGGCTCATGTAGAGCCTTGTAGAACCTCCCGTGGAGCTCCTTCTCCTTCCATACGGTCTCCCGGTCGGAAATGCTCTGCACTGCCGGGTCTTGTCATTGCTCGTTCGCTAAGGATAGAGGGGTAAGTCCTTTATCACAAGAAATGACGTCCTTATAGAATGGATCATCCGATCTCGCAAGGAAGTAATCACGGAGGCTGCACACTTCGCGATTATGCATGGTGAGCGCGCTCAAGAAGCCACGACCACCATGCTTCCGCGGCAAGTACAGCCTCATTACCGACGATCTCGGATGATGCATCCTATGGGACGTCATGGTAGTGCGGACTTTTCTATCCAGGGCGTTAAGTTCAGTCTGAGTCCACCTGAGTATGCCAAAGGTATACATGAGGACAGGCATGACCCAACCGTTATATGCGTGTGCCTTATTCACACCGGACAAAAGGCTGTTAAGCACTTTGGTCAAGCGTGCATAAAACACGTCGCAAACTGACTGTTTCATACCAGCCTCATCGATACCGATGTTCTGTGACATACCCAGGTATCGGTATGTTTCAGCCTCGGAAAGGGTTCTTAAGTTGACGGGCATAGATAAGTCTATGCCCTCAGAGTTAGCAACCCTTCCCCTTTCAACATGGAGGACCGCACACTTATCCGTCCCCAGCTCCATTCTAATAGAATTGCTAAATTCACACGTGATGTTTAGCAATTCCATAAGATGGGAGCGACTGGAGGCGAATAATTTGAGATCATCCATATAGAAAAGGTGGGTCACTTTTGTACCTCCTTTCCGAAGCTGAAATCCCCCTCCCGGAGCCCTCCAGTAAAGTACTGAGATGGTTCAAAGAGAAGCAGAACCAGATTGGACTCAGACAGTCGCCCTGGAATATACCCCTTCTTATCCTTATGCGGCTTTCCGCAGCCGTCATCCGCTCGCCTAGATGACAGAGGATCGTACTCCACTGCCCCATACACTGCTCGAGGAAGTCTCGAACTGTACAGTCAATCTTGTACAGCTCGAGGACCCTCTTTAGCCGTGTATGGGGCACATAGTCAAATGCCTTTCTGTAATCTATCCAGGCGGCGGAGAAGTTTCGACGGTTGCGTTTCACCACTTTGCCAATGACCGCGTCAATGAGGAGTGGTTCCTTGGTTCCACGACCGCCGCCCCGACATCCATTTTGAGCGCGCGACATCACCTGATTTAAGTCCAGGTGACGAGCGATTCTTGCGCTCAAAATGGATGTTAGTGTCTTGTATATGGTCGGTAGACACGTGATGGGGCGGTATTTGCTCGGGTCTGTGGCACCCTGATCTTTAGGAACCAAATGAGTGATCCCAGTAGTGAAGAGGCTTGGGAGCGACTTCTGGTTGAGAGCCTCTTGAAACTGTCGGGCGAGCACAGAGTGACACACCATAAACCCCTTCAGCCAGTAGTGATGCAGCCCGTCAAGCCCCGGACTTTTCCAGTTCGGGGCCCTACGGACCGCCTCAGCTACGTCATCCGGCGTTATGATGACGGGGTCCATGGGCGTAATACTCGCACACTGACTCGCCACAACTTCCGTCCAAGGGCCCTCGTTGTGGTTTACGGGCTCTGACCACAGGCTGCGCCAGAATGCGACCATGTCGGCCTGATTTGGTGCAGGGCCCGTTCCACTTACTATTGGTCGCTCCAATGATTTATAGAGCCTCTTCTGATCACTCTGGAAGAGACGATTCTGGTTGAACCGTGTCGACCTCTCGGTATATCGCCGAATCCGCTTTCCCCAAGCAGCTATTCTTTGCTTCAGGTCGTCTATGCGCTCCGTCAGTTTTTGCATTATATCCGGCTGGGACAAACTAACATTTGTCCCAGCAAACGCCATCCTGACGGTGCGCACAATCCTTGGCCTGGTATTGCCTGACCTGAAGCATATCAGTCTGCCGATGAGGGCCTTAGCCTTTGCGATACGTTCTTTAATTCTTATTCTCCAGGCTGGGATAGCACTACTTTGTCCAATAGCGCGTCCAGCCGTGGAAAGTTTGGCGCCTATAATACGGCAGAATGCCAGTGCGGCGCCAAAAAGAATTGAGTCCGTATCGCAAAGGTCCCGGCTGGCTTCCAAATAGGTAACCAGCATTGGGTTCAGAGCCCTCACGACAGCCCGATTCCGCTTGCTTAGGGCTAAGCGGGGAAGTCGCGGTCGATTTTCGAGAGTCGTACTGCGCGTTTCCACAATCGCCTCTTCCAATGTACTCCTCATTTGCTCTAGTTCCAGTTCCTGGGCGACTGTTCCATCATCGTTTGAATCAACCACAACTGGCGTATTCACGGCGGCATTCACATTTGCCGTTTGCTCAGCAAGTTGTGGCGCCGCATCCTCAGCCGCAGCATTTTCACCCGATGAGGGAACAGCCTCACGTCGTAGCCGTTCGAGTTCGGCGACATCAAATGTATTTGAGCGCAAGATATACCGAACTCGGTCTGCCAGATTTTGCTCGGTGACGGTCACAGATGGCTCCAGCTCAGCAAAAAGTCGATGCATCCTTGCCCGATACGCAAAACCTCCAGTTTCTCTCCCTTTCGCCCTAAAATACGCCCGCAATGCGTTGCTGTTCATCTGGGTTGTCCAACGCATACGGCGAACTCCACCAGTGGCGGGTATTATTATTATTATTATTATTATTATGGGGGCTATCTATATAGTTTTCTCATCTGGTTGGGATCTATAAATATATAAATATATATAAATATCAATAAAATATATAAAATAAATAAATAAAAGTCCAACCAGATAGAAGCCCTCGGCAGGGGATACCAAACGGCCGAGGGTTAGGGGGAAAGGGAAAGAAACCGGCGGACGATGCGGGCAGTATCAAGGAGCACCGCCTTCTGCATTTGAGCCCGGAGCGGTCCGTCACTGAGTCCAAATCGCCTCAGATGACCAGAGAGGCTAACTGGGGTTCCCCTCGCAGAGACGACTACAGGAATAATTTCGGTCGGCAGAACACCCCACACGTCGGTCACCTCGTGAGCCAGGTCCAGATATTTTGATTGCTTATCTGTTTCGGCTTTCACGAGTTTCTCGTCATACAGAATGGTATTGTCGACCAAAAATATCCTTCACTGTGCCCGATCCATCAGCTCAATATCAGGCTTATTCGCAAGAATAGTCCTGTCTGTGATGATGGCCCGGTCCTAGTAGAGCCTGGCGCGGTCATTTTCGAGCACGGCTTCCGGCAAGTACTTGTAATACGGCAATTTCCGGTCCACGAGATCGTATTTCAGAGTGAGCGTTGTGCCTGTGCAAGTACTCAGAGTTAGAAAGCACCGAACAACCGGAGATGACATGCCTAAGCGACTCACAAGCTCGACAGACATCGACGGTGCCATCCTTTAGGATGTATCTCCGATAGTTGTTGGTCTTAATAACCTGATCCTGTATTGCACAGACAAAACCCTCGGTTTCCCCGAAGAGGTCACCGAAACGTAGCCAGTTGAGGGAGGCGACTGTATCTACGAAGGGCCCATGAAGAGCCCTGTAGTGCCTTCCGTGGTGCTCCTTCTCCGTCCATACGGTCTCCCGGTCGGAAATGATAAGCACTGCTGGGTCCTGCCATTACTCGTTGGCTAAGGATAGAGGGGTAAGCCCTTTATCACTAGAAATGACGTCATTATAGAATGGATCATCCGATCTTGCCGGGAAGTAATGACGGAGGCTGCACACTTCGCGATTATGCATGGTAAGCGCGCTCAGAAAACCACGCCCACCATGCTTTCGCGGCAAGTACAGCCTCATTACCGACGATCTCAGATGATGCATCCTATAGGACGTCATAGTAGTGCGGACTTTTCTATCCAGGGCGTTAAGTTCGGTCTGAGTCCACCTGTGTATGCCAAAGGTGTACATGAGGACAGGCATGACCCAACCGTTATATGCGTGTGTCTTATTCACACCGGACAAAAGGCTGTTAAGCACTTTGGTCAAGCGTGCATAAAAACGTCGCAAACTGACTGTTTCATACCAGCCTCATCGATACCGATGTTCTGTGACATACCCAGGTATTGGTATGTTTCAGCCTCGGAAAAGTAATCCTTAAGTTGACGGGCATAGATAAGTCTATGCCTTCAGAGTTAGCGACCCTTCCCCTTTCAACAGGGAGGACCGCACACTTATGCGTCCCCAGCTCCATTCCAATAGAATTACTAAATTCACAAACGATGTTTAGCAATTCCATAAGATGGGAGCGACTGGGGGCGAATAACTTGAGGTCATCCATATAGAAAAGATGGATCACTTTTGTCCCTCCCTTCCGTAGCTGAAATCCTCTCCCGCAATTCTCCAGTAAGGTACTGAGAGGGTTCAGAGAGAGGCAAAACCAGATTGGACTCAGACAATCGCCCTGGAAGATACCCCTTCTTATCCTTATGTGGTTCTCCGCAGCCATCATCCGCTCGCCCAGATAACAGAGGATCGTACTCCACTGCCCCATATACTGCTCGAGGAAGTCTCTAACTGTACAGTCAATCTTGTACATGTCGAGTACCCTCTTTAGCCATGTATGGGGCACCGAGTCGAATGCCTTTCTGTAGTCTATCCAGGCGGCGGAGAAGTTCCGACGGTTGCGTTTCACCACTTTGCTTATGACCGCTTCAATGAGGACTGGTTCCTTGGTTCCACGACCACCACACCTCAATCCATTTTGAGCGCGTGACATCACCTGATTTAGCTCCAGATGATGAGTGATTCTCGCGCTCAAAATGGATGTCAGTGTCTTATATATGGTAGGTAGACACGTGATGGGACGGTGTTTGCTCGGATCTGTGGTATCCTGATCTTTAGGAACCAAATGAGTGATCCCAGTAGTGAAGAGGCTCGGGAGCGACTTCTGGTTGAGAACCTCTTGGAACTGTCGGGCGAGCACAGCGTGACACACTACGAACCCCTTCAGCCAGTAATGATACAGCCCATCGAGCCCCGGACTTTTTCAGTTCGGGGCCCTACGGACCGCCTCAGCCACGTCTTCTGGCGTTACGATGACGGGGTCCATGGGCGTAACACTTGCACTCTGGCTCGCCATAACTTCCATCCAAGGGCTTCGTTGTGGTTTACGGGCTCTGACCACAGGCCACGCCAGAATGCGACAGTACCAGCCTGATCGTGTCCTAGGCCCGCTCCACATACCTCTAGTCACTCCAATGATTTATAGAGCCTCTTCTGATCACTCTGGAAGAGACGATTCTGGTTGAACTGCCTTGACCTCTCTCTAAATCGTCGAATCCGCTTTCCCCAAGCAGCGATTTTTTCCTTCAGGTCATCTATGCGCTCCGCTAGTTTATGCGTGATATCCGACTGGGACAAACCAATATTTGTCCCAGCAAACGTCGTTCTAACCGTGCGCACAACTCTCGGTCTATTATAACCCGACCTGAAGCTTGTCAGTCTGCCGATTAGGACCCTTGCCTTTGCGATACGGTCCTCTTCTCTTTTTCCAGGCTGGGATGGCGCTACTTTGTCGAGTATCACGTCCAGCCATGCGAAGTTTGGCGCCAATAATACGGCATACTGCCAGTACGGCGCCAAAAAGAATTGACTCCGTCTCGCAAAGGTCCCGGCTGGCTTCCAAATAGGTCACCAGCATTGGGTTAAGAGCCCGCACGACAGCCCAATTTCGCTTGCTAAGGGGTATGCGGGGAAGTCGTGGTCAATTTCTAAGAGGCATGCTGCGCGTTTCCAGCCCGACTCTTCCAATATGCTCCTTATTTTCTCTAGTTCTTGGGGGACATCATCGTCTGAATCAACCACAAATGAAATTTTGACGCCAGCATCCACATTTCCACAACAGCCTCACATCGTAGTCGTTCGAGTTCGGCGTCACCAAATATGTTGGAGCGCAGGATGTACCAAACTCGGTCTGCCAGGTTTTGCTCAGTGATGGATAGAGATGGCTCCAGCTCTGCAAAAAAGCGATGTATCCGAGCCCGATATGCCAAACATCCAGTTTCTTCCCCTTTTGCCCTAAAGTACGCCCGCAGTGCGTTTGCGTTCATCGTTTGTGACCAACGCATGCGACGTGCTCCACCAGCGGCGGGTGCCGCTTGCTGAGTCCAAGAAGACCCAGTCGACACCAAGCCTTCTGGTGGGGATTATAGATGCGGAGGGCTGCTAGTTGACCGTGCAGCTCCTCGCGCTCGGCTGGCGGCCCGCTTGCTGCCGCGTCCAGCGCCAGCTCCAGACGCGCCCCGGCGACCCCTAGACAGCGGCCCTATGTGCGTTCCTCTTTGTGCCATCATCCATTCTATGGGCGCCAAATAACGGGAGACGCGCAAGCCCGGCACCGTTTCGTGGTTCGGTCATATGCACAAACGGACCTTTGCACCCACAATTTTGCCAAGGCACGGCGCTCACACCTCTTGGCAGGGCGCTGACTGACTGCGCCGACGTTGCAATTTTGTCACATAACTGTTACGTCAGCGGGCGATGGGGTCGTCACTTCCCTACGCCTTTTTATTATTATTATTAGGTGAGTCACTTACACATTTACCCCCTAAAATAAAAAAACAACCGAAGGCGAAGAAAGGTTCCCGAATGGTGATGGGGAGCAACAGAGACAACTGAACAACCCACCTGCACAGTGTAGTGAGTATGAGCATGATGATGAAATGATGAAATCTTTCAACGCAAGTATAATGGCGCATTCTTGGGAAAGTCAACATATATCGGCAGTAAGTTATGAGTGTTATAACTTAGGAGAGTTGTACTAGGTGGACGGATTTTTGGCTAGGAGCCCTTGTTAGTTGGTACCGCCCTCTCACTTATCTCTGCCGCGAAATGCTAGTGCATGCACTACTCTGTCCCAGTCTAAAGCGTATAGAGTCGGTATAATTACAGACTGCCGACTGAAAACTCATACTGGCAAACGCGCTGGGCGACCGACCATTGTATGGCGTGATGACCTTATGGAACATATAGGGACACGATCAATGCATGTGAGTGAATGCAAGACCGTGTTTGTGTTAATCTATGGACGAGGTTTATTTTAAACAGTGGACACATGAAGAACTGTAATTATAATTATGAAAGTAGCTTAAGTTTGATAACCTCTAACTCACACAATAATAATTTTAAACTATTGTTACGAACACATCTGTCAAAAGCGCTTACGGTGCTTATCGGTATCCGTCAACCCGTTTCAGTTTTCATGACGTCTTTTAATTACAAATACCGAAATTAGCGAACGCTAAACTATCAAGATATTTCACAGTTATTCGTTCAATATCATTCATCTAGTAATTGATCTTAAAACTTTGAAGTGAAAACAAGCGGCATAATACAAAGTATGTTCTTACATTTCTTAAAAACGCTTTTTGTTCATATTACGAATTTATTACATTTGTAAGACAAACGGGATAATACTTGTTCTTAATTTAAAAAAAAATATTAACGCCGTTAAAATTTTGTCAGTTGTTCATATTACGAATTTATCACATTTTTGCTTTTAGAATTCATAACATAATTATTTTAAAGAATATGAATTTCGTTCACGCAAGCCGAGAACGCTCGTCCATGCGATACGCTCTCAAAATACTCGACAAGCATCTTTACGAACAATCTCTGCAATAGGTTTAATACTTACTTTAAAAAAATCAAAAATCACTCAAGAATAATCTAATTTCCACATCATTTATAGCTTCTGAAGTCGTTTCTAAGGCTATATACTGTGTATTAAGCAAACAGCCCAGACTTCGGAAGCTTATAAATTATAAGTTAAGTCTTCACAATTACAACTTTAAAACGTGTTACGAAGATAAAATTTTGTTATCAAGACAAGTATCAAACTATAGAAAATTATAATTTAAACTGTTAAGTTTTGTGAAACAAAGACTTTAAATTTTGAGCACTGTAAAAGTTGTTTATTATGTGCTGTAACTTTGTACGACTGGATCCTATTAAGAACGAGAAATTGAATAGGTGACCTACTTCGGTATAAACGTGTTTCGGAGTTATCTATGTAAAGATGAAAGTTTTACTATGTATTGTGAGAGTAATGTTACATTTATCCGGCGTTAATTTTTTTAATCTGTAATTTGATTATACAGCATTTGACCCAACTTGAACTCACGGAAAAATAAAAAATAAATGAATGCACATTCCATGTTATGAATAAGAATGTAAGGTACGAAAAGCACTGAAATAAAAGTTAAATAAAAAGTAGCATAGCTTTCAACTATCTAGAAAGGTAAATAAACTACAGCCTATATTTTGTATTCGTGTTGTTCAGAATTAAAAAGCTTCAGACGAAAATTAAAATTTTGTTTTCATAGAAAGTAAAAGCTGACTTCAAAGAACTAAATATAATAAAATAATTTCCATTTTAAAAGGCTTCAGACGAAAATTAAAACGAACGCACCTTAAAAGTTAACATTGTCATCCAACAATGGGTGCGTTTGCGAAAAAAGCAAAACCTAAAAAAAGGGGGAAGGCAAAACCACAACACAAGACCGGGGAACATATAAAAAAAAACCAAAAAAAAAAAAAAAAAAAAAAGATTGTGTCAGCGCTACTGAAGTAGCAATCGTGTCCTGGCCAAAAACTATTTAGCGCTTATAAGCGCTGCTAGCTTTTTTCTAAAACACCCACTCGTAATCGTCCTAAAATTAACAAAAGTCAAGAGTACCTCCTAATTATTCTAGAATTATTATTTTTTTCGGCGTTTACTGTTGCTCGATAACTGACGGATTTTGTTTTCATAGAAAGTAAAAGCTGACGTCAAAGAACTAAATATAATAAAATAATTTCCACATAACAGGTTCAGAAGTTAAGTCATAAACATACATGGAAATCTCACACTTTTGACGTTATTTTTAATTCGAGCAACTCAGTAGCACTTTCTATAACAGTTAGGGTGTTCAACTAACACACTCTAGTACTATATTTTTGGTTGCGAATTAAGTGCATTTTAACACCTGAGGACAAGATGGAATGCCTCTTTTCCAAATAACTTTTTAAGTATTATCTACTCATCATTTCCATCAGACAAGCCGTGGTAGCCAACCAACCTCCTGTTAACTTGGGGGCTAAATGCTCGCTGTATATGTCAAAGTATGCGAGCAGCCCGGGTTCGAACCACGCCGGCACTAATGAAATCATTCATTAAATTTTTAAATGCTGCCTTACAATGTGCTCTACGATGAAGGAAAACATCGTGAGGAAATCTGCATGTCTTAAAAATTAAAAAAAAAGGTTATAACTTTAATACAACATTTTATTTTGTATGCAAATCTTAGGTAATTAATTTACATATCTATTACCGCAGCGTTACGTATGATTTTATTAATTTAACAAATTTATTTTTGAATTATTTAAGACACAAATTGAAAAATGTTAAAATTTGATGTTGACTGTGACAATTTCCGGGAGAAGTCCAATTTACAATTATATATTGTGAGAGTAATGTTTCACTTATTAGTCTTAATTTTGTATTTTTAATGTATAATTTGATTATATAGAATGCTTTGTGTATACGCACCCATTTCATATAGCGTTTGCCAAACATGGATACACGCGAAAAATAAAATAAAACGAATGAATATGTCCCTTTTCATTCCATGTTAGGAAGAAGAATGTAACGTACAGAAAACAGTGAAATAAAAATGGATTAATAAAACGTAACTTTCAACTGTCTAGAAAGATAAATAAACTTCGGCCTTTGTTTTATACTCACGTTGTAAAGAGCTAAAACGCTTCAGAAAAAAAATTTAATGAACGTTCCTTAAAGGTTCACATTGCGATTGCTCGTAATCGTACTCAAAAATAATAGAAGTCGTGAGCACCTCCAAATTATCCAAAATTATTAACTTTTGTCAGTGATCACTGTTGCTTGATCATTGAAGGAAAATATTTAATAGAAACAATTGATAGAATCAGGCGTTACTTTGTGGAAATCCATTATATTAAAGTAATTAAGAATTATGATGATGTGTGCGAAGTAATTCTTAATCACTTTCATTTAATAGAAAGAAAAAGTTAAAACTAATAAAATAATTTCCACATAAAAGCTTCGGAAGCCGATTTTAGGACGGTCGGTTTGAGAATTAAATACATTTTCACACCTGAGAACTGAAGATGGAATAAGTTTGTCTCTTGTTCAGTTAACTTTGTAAAGTATTACTCATCACTTTCATCTGACAAGACGTGGTAGCTGCCAAGCCATGTTAGCTCCTAAATATCAGAAAGCGAGCAACCCAGGTTCGAACCCTGCTTGCTCCAATGAAATTATAGAAAATGGTAAAATTTGATGTAATACTGTGACACCATTTCCGGGGTAGTTTAAAGTCAATCAGATAGTATTACTATATAATATAGATTGTTTTAATATTGTACTACATTCCTGAAAATTACTTGAACTTCGGACATAATTAGTATAATATATGGCATTAAATACATCATTTGCGTGGTAGGGTAGGGCCCGCGCGAATTGCACGTAGAGTAAACGAGAACGCGATAGCTTCATACAAGAGTCTCGCAACACGATATTTTTAGCACTATCGACGCGGGCGTTGTGGTGTTTTCTTATATTATCGTACATCGATCAACAATACCAACTAGATAATGGGTCACGTACAAAATCATAGCTAAATACTGTCCGCATGAGTATAAACTATGATAAGACATAAATTAAATAACATTTAGTGTGAAATCAACCCTAATTTGTAACAAATAAAGTTCTTTTTCCCGTTATTGCCTTGCAAGCAACACTCTCACGTGCAAGAGCTCACGTCTCACGTGCGCTCTTATTTACTGAGATGGATTTCTTGCGCCGACCCGACATCTAGTTGGTATTGTTGATCGAAGTTGCCGTATCATACATCATTCACTCGAGGCGGTTCTGATATCGGCTGTTATGATTAGTATGACCAGCGAATTTTGATATTTGTCTGATAAATAAAAGATAATCTTCGGACATTCTTTTACATTTTTTCTTGCTTTCTGCTTTCTGTTTCTTATTTCAACATCTAAAACCTATCTTTTTTCTTTTAATCTCATCATGCATACAAACTTCACCTCTATCACTACCAATAAATCGATTATGAAAATATTACCCGTCTTCTTCATTGCCTTGTTTTTCGATTGCATCATATACAGAATATTTGCCATAATTCCCTTTTCAGCAAGCTGGTTGTATCCGCAATTTTTTATTATTTGATTTGTTTTCAGTCAGATACTGCTACGATGATGTAAAATTAGGCTTTTAAGCTCAACTTTGTTAAATTTTTTTTAGCTTAGAGGAAAGAAAAAAGAAAAAAAAAAAACAAAAAAAAACCTTGTTAACCTAAATTATAATTTATTCAGTAACAAAAGAATGATCAGAATCGGTTCTCAATTGGTGAAGATCTCGCAAAACATACATATAATAGAGCATACAGTCGAATAGTAAAGCTCCTCGTGTTTTGATGTAGGCTAAAATTTTTGACGAGGCAACGAATACAGATAAGGAATCGGCATGGTAGAAAATAGAGAGTTCCTTAATTTATGTGGAATTACACAGGTATCAGTAGATTGAAGGATTTAATGCTTAAATACGAGGGAATTAAAAATGTACGGAAAGAAATGCTCTGCAAAGACAGGAGGTGTACGGAATCTCCCTTTTTTAAATAATAATTCTATTTTAAGTATGTTATTTTAATAAATCTTTATTAATGTGTATCTGCTCAACTGTTGACTGCGACCGAAATTCAGAAAAATGGCCATAGATGCATTGTACCCTCAGAGAACTCAGGAGACTGTAACTATATTGACTATCCTCATAAAAATTGTAATCATAGTAGCTTGACAAGACTATGCTTCACTACTGAATGGCTACAGATATACGATAAGTTGGAAGATGGGTCCACACGGACTTCAGGTTTCCAGTTCTCTATACCCACCATACGAAAAACAGCAGTATTAAGCTGCAATTTAACGCTGGTATTCTGTGAGAGCACGACCTTGACCCCTCTCCGGTTGAGTCGATCCATTCGTGCTACAACCATAAGATAGCTGTAGCATGGCTCTACCACGTATGAAACTGATGTAACACTTATTGTGCATTGTAGTTTATACTCAAAAGATCGTTCATATTGTGAGTATAACAAATAGACATGTGTCAATCATTCATTTCTAGTGACCGAATCATTCTAGTACATTACGTCACGCGCACCGGTACATTCGGATCGATCATTCAAGTGGATCATTTTGGACTCCAGTACTCTGTGAGTCTGTGATATCCATGGGAAACCGAAAATTTTCTATTTCAGATTTGTAATAGCGCCATCTACTACATGCTATAGGTAATAAAGTCATTTTATCGAAATAAAACTTATTGATTTTCAAGGTGGTAAATACAATCGACGGCAGATGGCATAAACACAAAAACCTCAAGTGATTCATTTGATTTGATTAGACTTGATTAGATTTTGATTGATCAATTGATTGATTACTTTATTCAATATTTATATATTTTAAATATTTATTAAAATTTTACTTAATATTTTAACTTAATACTTAATATATTAATAATTTATACTTAAATTTCATTCCTATCAATATAAATTTGATCTTACTTTACATGTCTTGAGTTGTTCTTGAGTGCTTCTTGAAGGTTTTACTTTTTTTTTAAAGTAATTATAAAACCCATTTTCAATTGCAGAGATTGCTCGCAAAGATGCTTGTTAAGGCCAAAATGTCGAGTATTTTGAAAGCGTATCGCATGGACGAGCGTTCTCGGCTTGCGCGAACGAAATTCATATCCTATAAAATAATTATGTTATGAATTCTAAAAGCAAAAATGTGATAAATTCGTAATATGAACAACTGACAAAATTCTAACGGCACTTTTTTTTTTTTAAATAAGAACAAGTATTATCCTAGTTGTCTTAACTTTTAAGTAAATGTCAATTACTCGATGTTGAACAAACAATTATCAAATAACTTGGTTTGGTACTTGCTAGTCCGATAAACATCGTAAGCGCTTTTGAGAGGTGTATTCGTAACAATCGTATAAAATTGTTATTGTGTGAGTCAGTGGATATCAAATTTAATATGCTAAATTCATAATTTATGATTACAGTTCATTATATGTCCACTGTTGAAAATAGGCCGCTTCCATAGATTGACACAAAGCACGGTCTTGCATTCACTCACATGCATTGGTTGTCTTACTATATGTTCCATAAGGTCATCACGCCATACAATGGTTGATCGCCCAACGCGTTTCCCAGTACGATATAATAATAGAAGATGATTTTAATTTACAAATAAAAACGTAGTATAATCTATATGAAGTATCTGTTTGTAATATCAAAATAATAGCCTTTTAATAAATGCATATTAAAGTATATGCGGTATTTATAACAATAACACAAAAATAAAATTTTAAAATGTTTGGCTGTCTGTTTGTTCCGTCTTATAGGTGGCACTGGCAGATAGCTGATGTCGCAAGAAGTAACACAGGCTACATTTATTTTAGAATAAGAATTAGGAATCCGCGTAAAAAAAAACCCCCATGAAATACAATTGTAATAAATACCATGCCGGCAGAGTCGCGGGATCAGCTGTTATGTAACTATTATGTTATTAATGTTTATGCTATTATGTTATGACCGCGAACTCAAAAAGGTCGTGGGTTCGAATCCGCCATTCGACTACTGGCGTGAACCACTCGTAACAATGGGGGAATATTAGTAATGTTTATAGCATTGTTAATATTCTTTTAAAAAATAATAATAATAATAAATTTTAACTTAATTTTACATGCATTGTAGTTTATAAAGAAATATATGTTTCGTTTTTAATTTTTATATCGATAGCTAATCGATAATTTTTGCTTTGTTTTGTGTATCATTAATCGCCTTTTTTAAATCGATTTAACATTATTCCATTTCTACATACGACAAACTGTAAGATGTCACCTGCACCATGCTATCTACAACGCAAAGACTATAATATGCTGTAATCTTTTCGTGTGCATTGTTTAAACTCTGTTCAAACTGGACGCTATGATCGAATTTCGGTCTGGAGGACATTATTTCTCATTATTTATTCATATACCTAATGATTTATACCTCACTGTTCAAGTGTGAGGGTAAATTCATTACCTTAAAAACGTCTTGGGTTCCAGGACTCACCATACGAAACGCAGAAGTGAGTAGTAGTCATCTCGGGGTGACCTAGACAAAAGTTCATCAAGCAGACTAGCGATATATTGAAGATGGGTCAAATTAAGAATAATCTTAAACAATGAGCTATTGCAGATATATGGAAATGGAAGAAGCGAAAGAGGTGTATCAGGTTTGTAACACATGGAATTCCGTAGTATCTGTCTTCCCCTCTGAATAACAGCCGTGTGAATTTATAGATTTATGTATGAGCATTTTTAAAAATTTTGATATAATCCAGTCAATTCTGGACAAACAGTACTAGACTTACCAGATGAATTGAGATCCGAATATATATTATTATAATTATTTTTTATAACAACGCTTAACATAAGACATATTAAACAAACTAAATATTACGTATACTACGTGGTAGAGCCATTGCAACTTTATTATAGTTGCAGCACGAACGGGTCGGCTTGAACGTGAAAAGACCACGCTCTCACAGAATATCTTCGTAATATAGCAGCTTAATGCGTTTCGTATAGTGATTGTACAGAACCAGAGACCCTTTTTACTAGAAACGAGGCATTCCATCTTTGTTCTCAGGGGTGACAACGCATCTGCGTTTTGATTCTTAACTGAGGATAAATGTCACAAAGAACAGAAAATCCACTTCTTATTCTTCCACTTTTTGTGGCGGTTTGGTAAATTTCGCCAACATATTGAGTGAAAATTAAAGCTTATGAGTTTTATTAAAATAAGAGTCTGTAATAATACAAGAATTTGGTTTTGCTTCTAAAATTTTGACAAATCTATCTGTTGAATTACATAGAACATATGACAAACGCAAGTGTTAGAATCTACTTAGTATGTTAAAAGTGACAAGGATTTAAAGTTTTATATTATAATATCAATTAAACCACATAAAATATACACCTAAGGAGTATGATAAAAGAGAAGTTTTTAGTATAATGAATCTTTTGACATTTATTTCATTATCAATTGAACATTTTTATATTACATTAATAAGTTAAATTCATCAAAAATTGAAAAAAAAAATGTTATATCTATTTAGTCAAAATTTGCACGCCTCGATAAGGCAGAATGTATAGGAACTTTTATGTTTTAATAATACTCTGGTAATATCTACCTGCATTCCATGCAAATAAATAATTATGAATAACGAAATAATTAAAATCTATAGGTCGAGAAATATAAGGAGGAAGGTAATCATAAAGGGAGGAAGACAGTTTGGGACAGTCGAACAAAATCCACTTACTGCCATGTGAACTGTGTGCTATTTTGTTATTTTAAAAAATAACAAAGACTATTTTTCCATTCGAAACTAAAACCAGCCAGATGATTAAAATGTTGCCAGCTATTCATCTCTACAAATTAATTTGGAAGTGCATTCAGATCTGTTTCATAAACCGAATTCAAATAGCGGCTGTTTGCAACAAGTCTTTGTTTCGATTTCACCATTTGTTCCATTTTACATTATGCACAATATGCGATATTGTGCCGTATTACTCAACCATAAGTCTAATATTCCCATATTGTGGCTACAATTGATGCACAAACGACATATTTAGTACGAACAATTCATGTATCTCAGTTATCAGATGTTGGAGGAAGTTATAAAATAGAATTCTGTTGTAGGAAGTCATTGTAAGGATTAATTAGATTAATTGTGAAGGAACGGCAGTTATTTACTTCTTTTTTATAAAAATGAAGCGACAAAAGAACTTCCAGTACATCTGATGGTAAGTGGCTACTAGAGTGCTAGACACCTGCAGCTAACTTACAACAAGGAAAGCCCCAGTATTTCAAGCCGGCACACCGCCTGCAACCTTACAAGGCGCAGGTTCAGCCGCACATGGAATACTGTTCCCAACACTGGGCCGGGACCATAGAATACTATAATACTCAATATAATGGCTGTCAAACTTATTTTGTAGGAGATTCGGCGACGCCGGGAGCACATACAAACATCGTATTATTGCTACTACAAACCCGATTCGCTTTTTTGACAGAATGAGTAAAATCGTTTAAATTTCAAAACATATTTATATATAAATAGTGTGCAATTTTCTAAATAATTTTCATGCGAAATTTGGAAACGATTCTTACGTCAAAACACATCTCGTGTTGACATTTATACGTGTGAATTGGCATGTTAGTGACATTTTAGTGGCTACACGGGCCCCGGCCCCTCCCCCGTTCTATTATGTATGTATTATAGTATTCTATGGCCGGGACTAACCAATGCCACTGCATTCAACGCAGAGCAGCTCGAATCGTCCTCGAATCGACAGAGTCCTCTTCGATTGGCTCGATACACTGGCGCTGCAAAGAGATGTTGCACCTGCTTGCATTTTTCTATCGCATCTACCACGGGGAGTGCTCTGAGAAATTGTTCGGATTAATTCCAGCCGTTAAATTTCACGAACGTACATCGCGACAAAACTCACGATATTATCCGCACCATCTGGATACTTGGCGGTCCACCAATGTACGTTATACTAGGAGTTTTCTTCCTAATGATTTCTTATATTTACGCGAACACTACACATTGAAATAATACTAATTTTTACGGAATTTATCGCGTATATTTAACTTTTTTACCCGACGTTTCGAGAGCTTTACAGCACCCATGGTCACGGGAAGGACTGAGATGTTCAACGTCCAGCTGTCATAGTTAACCGCGGTTACCATAGATTAAAATTTAACTTTTGTTCCGATCTACACAGTATGAACTTATGGTATCATGGAGTCTTGCAGTTGTATGCTTGGGTTGGGATTTAATTTTATTTATTATAGGATCCCAAGCAGATGGTAGCACCCAGCCATCTTCTCTATTGAAATTAGGATGTTTTTTGATTTCAATAGCCTCGCGAATCATCCTTGGAAGGAATCGGTGTTCTTTAGCGAGGATTTGTGGTCTATCAAATCTGATGTAGTGACGGGGGCGATCCTGTACATGTTCACAGACTGCAGACTTCCCGGAGCGTCGATTCTTCACATCAGCTATATGTTCTTTGACGCGGGTTTTAATTGATCTTTTAGTTTGTCCTATGTAGGAGAGACCACATTCACAATCAAGCTTGTACACTCCTGCATCTTGCAGAGGGACGTTACACTTGACTGATGGTAAAAACTGACCAATCTTCTTCGGCGGCTTGAAGTATGTTTTGATGGAAGCGCGCTTCAAGATGTAGCCAATCTTGTCAGTGACTCCTCTAACATATGGCAGTACAGCAGGTACACGCTCGACTGTGGCCGGCTTCACTCGTTCTCTGTGACGTAGGCGCGGGACCCGAAGCTTGTTGTCATGCAAAACTTGCTTGACATGTTGGAGCTCGGCAGCCAGGTGTTTACTGTCACAGATCCCTCGTGCTCTCTGAAACAAAGATTTACCCACGGTAGCTAACTGTGAAGGATGGTGGTGAGAATCACCGTTTAAATATCTATCTGTATGGGTCTTTTTTCTATACACAGTATGGCTCAAGGTGTTATCAGGATTCCGAATTACTAACACATCTAGAAAAGCTAAGGAATTGTTTGCCTCTAACTCCATTGTGAACTGAATTTTAGTATTTATAGAGTTAAGATGGTCTAAAAATGCAGTTACTTTATCTAAATTTAGAATTGTGAAAGTGTCGTCTACGTACCGCTTGTAGAATCTTGGATTTATGGGAGAAGTAAGCAGGGCTTTCTCCTCAAAGTCTTCCATGAATATGTCGGCGAAAATGGGAGATACAGGTGAGCCCATCGCCACACCATCTACTTGCTTGGAGAACTCCTCCTTCCACAATAGGTAGCCAGATGTAAGGCAGTGTCTGAGTAATACTGCATATTCTACGGGCATGTTGTTTTCTTCCAGCCTTCTAGTTACAATTGAGATGCAGTCTTCAACAGGTAAGCATGTAAACAATGACTGCACATCAAAACTGACCATAGTTTCATTGTCTGCCAGACGTAGGTCTTTAATCTCGCTGACAAAATGGTAGGAATCCTTTATGTGTGCTCTTGTATGTCCCCTGAGCGGTGAGAGTATTTTCGCTAAGTGTTGAGCCAATCTGTAAGTTGGTGAATCGATTTGGCTCACTATGGGGCGTAATGGAGCATTGGGCTTGTGTATTTTTGGTAACCCATACAACTTTGGTGATTTGGCGCACGTAGGTATTATCCATTTTACGTCCAGATTTAATTTTTCGGAGTGTTTCTTTATGAGGTCACTAGTTGTTTTTAGTGTGCTGTTTGTTGGGTCGTTTTTAACCTTTTTATAAGTACTTACATCCGACAAAAGTTCTTGTATTTTAGAATTATAATCTGACGTATCCATGACCACCGTGGCGTTTCCCTTATCTGCGCGGAGAATCGTAAGTTCTGGTTTATTGCGTAGGTTCTTTAACGCTATAAATTCGTCTCTGGGAAGATTCGGTTTAGGCACTGAACATCGACGTAACATAGACGAAATGTCTTGACGTATCGCCTCCAAATCTTCTTTCGGCATATTGTTTTTAAATAAACAGTCCTCGACACTACAGATAATTTCTTCGTACGGTAATCTGCTTGGAGTTATAGCGTAATTTAGTCCTTTGGATAACACCTTTATTGTTGCATCATCCAGTGTTTGTTTTGACAGATTATAGATATTTTCTAGATGTGTTAGTAATTCGGAATCCTGATAACACCTTGAGCCATACTGTGTATAGAAAAAAGACCCATACAGATAGATATTTAAACGGTGATTCTCACCACCATCCTTCACAGTTAGCTACCGTGGGTAAATCTTTGTTTCAGAGAGCACGAGGGATCTGTGACAGTAAACACCTGGCTGCCGAGCTCCAACATGTCAAGCAAGTTTTGCATGACAACAAGCTTCGGGTCCCGCGCCTACGTCACAGAGAACGAGTGAAGCCGGCCACAGTCGAGCGTGTACCTGCTGTACTGCCATATGTTAGAGGAGTCACTGACAAGATTGGCTACATCTTGAAGCGCGCTTCCATCAAAACATACTTCAAGCCGCCGAAGAAGATTGGTCAGTTTTTACCATCAGTCAAGTGTAACGTCCCTCTGCAAGATGCAGGAGTGTACAAGCTTGATTGTGAATGTGGTCTCTCCTACATAGGACAAACTAAAAGATCAATTAAAACCCGCGTCAAAGAACATATAGCTGATGTGAAGAATCGACGCTCCGGGAAGTCTGCAGTCTGTGAACATGTACAGGATCGCCCCCGTCACTACATCAGATTTGATAGACCACAAATCCTCGCTAAAGAACACCGATTCCTTCCAAGGATGATTCGCGAGGCTATTGAAATCAAAAAACATCCTAATTTCAATAGAGAAGATGGCTGGGTGCTACCATCTGCTTGGGATCCTATAATAAATAAAATTAAATCCCAACCCAAGCATACAACTGCAAGACTCCATGATACCATAAGTTCATACTGTGTAGATCGGAACAAAAGTTAAATTTTAATCTATGGTAACCGCGGTTAACTATGACAGCTGGACGTTGAACATCTCAGTCCTTCCCGTGACCATGGGTGCTGTAAAGCTCTCGAAACGTCGGGTAAAAAAGTTAAATATACGCGATAAATTCCGTAAAAATTAGTATTATTTCAGTTTTCTTCCTCTCACAGCCCTTCTGTACAATCGTTTACCACCGGCGATTTTTCGGGACCGATACGATTTAGGGACCTTCAAGAGAAGGGCTTACTCCTTTCTAAAAGGCCGGCAACGCACCTGCAATTCCCCTGGTGTTGCAGTTGTTCACTGGTGGCGGTAGTCACTTTTCATGGGTGAGCCACATGCTCGTTTACCCCCTCTTCTATAAAAAAGAATCAATTCATACTTTCGTCGCCCCCTGAATAGAATACAAAGATATAGGTATATTAGGCCAGTGCATCCACTTACCATAAAGTTTGCTATAATTACTATTTATACTTAATAGCAGGTGGACTGTGAGCTTTGTTATCATTACTTCTATTTAAAACTTCTGACTTTAAAAAATTAATAAACTATATAAAAATAGAAATGTATATAAAAAGATATTGAGTACCTTTAACACATAATTTAGTTAGTGAAAGTTCAAGTTACAGCCTATATATATGTACATATGAGCACAGGCTTCCTCTCAATTCTGAAAGGGTTTTAGGGCAAAGAAATGTCCACGGCGCTTCCCCAACGCGTGTTGACGAAATTCACATGTCTTCGTAATATTTTTTGTTTTTTCTCAGACATGCAGGTTTCCTCACGATGTTTTCCTTCACCGCCGAGCACTTGATAAATCAGCACTTAAAATTGTAACTAACAATTTTATTGGTGCAGGCGGTGATCGAACCCAGGCTGCCCGCGTATTGAGTAATTTACAGCGAGCATTTATCCCCTAATCTACCACGGCACCCTAAGATACACATTTTTATTTAGAACATATTTACTTAGAAGTGTTTGGCAGAAGTTTGAATCATTAAAACGTAGAAACTAAAAATGTGGTACAATAAAACAATAATGGTCTACAATTTGCTAAGAAAGTGCCAAAAACTACTGTTATATCTTACGAAACTATGATCTTCGAAGCTTTATCTGCAAACATAAAACTGTGGTCCATTTTATAAGAGGTCAACAAAGATTAAAATTGAAAATTAACTATTTTCTATTTAAAATATTTTGTTATTCTAAGAAGCGTTATAATACAAGTAATTGTTTCTTAAGGAACCCTTAGTTTGTCCATTGTAAGGAATCCTTATGTGCATTTACATAATGTAACGCAACACAACAAAATTGTAACACTTATTTGTGAAAGAACGAAGCCTTCTACCAGATAAAACAACATTCATTTCTTTACGGTTTGATGCAATTATGGAAAAACTTCCACACACTACCACAGTTCCATTAGTTGTGGTGCTTCGATTGCCTCCACTCAACTTAGAAAAGAATGAGAAGAGCTGGAGCACTCTCTGTCAAGAATAGTGGTAAGTTCAGCTATCCTAGACGGTAGGCTCCTTTTAAATCTAGGAGTCCGTCTAGGCAGGTAAAAACCTCTAGTCTAGTTATAGCAACAAGCAGCAGATGCGTCCATCTTAGTCCTCGGAGATGAAACATATGTAGCCGTCTGAGGAATGTTTGAAGTTGTTTTTAGGTTTCAATTGGCTGCAGCAGGTGTTTACCCTCAAAAAGTAGACTAAAGATCGTTAGTTACTTTAACTTAAAAAGAGAGGGAACTGCACGGAACCACGAGGCGTAAAATGTCAAGCGAGAATAACTCAATTTAATCTTCACAAATACAGATACGAAATTTTTCGGCAACGTACCTGCAATTCCCCTGGTGTTGCAGATGCTCATAAGCAACTGTGATCACTTACCATCAGGTGAGCCTTATATTAGTTAGCCTCCCCTTCCAAACGAACTACAAACTTCTAAGGTGTGAGATAGCAACATTAGAGAAATCGTCACACCATTTCTTACCGCGGCTGTTTTAAATGCCAAATAAATTTTGTGTCTTCCGGTAAATTGTCTTCAGCAGACGCAAAATACCTAGACCAGTGACGGACATCAGTGGTAAACGTGTGTCGCAATATCGAAACACGATTAGGTCAAATGACAACTAATGGATTCCAATGTCCAGCTGGCAACACTCACGTGCCAACAATATCAATTAATTAGATTTTTCATATATAAAATTAGGAAGAGTAATAAGAAATAAGGGTGATAAGCGAGCACAGAGTCCTCCTGATAGTAAATGGATTCTGTGGCACATGGACACTTACATATATCCTCAATTAAGAAGCAAACAAAAAAGAAGTTTAATATGTGGTAGATCCACGCTGCAGCTATATTATGGTTGTAGTACGAATGAGTTGGCTAGACTGGGGAAGGACCACGCTCTCACAGAATACCAGCGTTAAATAGCAGCTGAACAGTGCTGTTTTATATTATGAGTGTAGAGATCCGGAGACCCTTTTTTACTGGAAACGAAGAATTCCATCTTAGTCCTCGATGGTGACAAAGCATCTGCGTCTTGATTCTTAATCGGGGATAAATATAGATATCTTTGGACCTCAGCATCCACTTACCATCAGGAAGACTGTCTGCTTGTTTGTCATCCTTATTCTATAAAATAAAGTTAAAAAAAGTAGGTGCCTTGTCACCAATTATATTAAAATTTTTGAAAAAATTATTCTTGATCAAATGTTAAATTTTTTTAATGTAAATAATTTACTTTATAAAAATCAATTTGGTTTCACAAGGTGTCGCTCGACAACTGATGCTGGTGTTGAGCTGATTAAATATATATTTGATGAGAGAATTCACAGGATGTTTTTGTGTGTATTCTGTGACATATCCAAAGCCTTCGATTGTGTTCACCATGAAACATTAATCAGGAAACTTCCACACTACGGTGTAAGAAGCGATGCTCTTAAATTAATTATTTCATATTTAAGTGACAGAACGCAAAAAGTTGTCATTATTAGTACGAATTCTTCCGGGTCGATTGTACAAATGGGCGTGCCTCAGGGCTCAATTCTCGGCCCTTTTCTATTTCTAGTATATATTAATGACTTACCTTATATAGTAGGGGATAACTATGATATAGTATTATTTGCTGATGATACTTCATTAATTTTCAAATTAAAACGACAGTTATTAGATTACGATGAAGTAAATAATGCTATAGCTAAGTTAGTCAATTGGTTCAATGGCTCCCCCATATATCAAAACTAGCTAGCAGACTTAGTTCTGCAGCATATGCTGTGAAAAAGATTAGAACTCTTACCAGTGTTGAAACAGCTAGAATAGTTTACTTTAGTTATTTCCATAGCATTATGTCGTATGATATTTTGCTATGGGGACACGCGACTGACACTGAAATTATATTTATTTTACAGAAGAGGGCCATTAGAGCAATATATAATTTAAAACCAAAAGATTCATCTGAGACAAAAATTTAAGGAAATTAATATATTAACTCTGGCCTCTCAAAACATTTATGAAAATGTAATGTACGTACACAAAAATAAAAGTAGTTTTGCAAAAATAAGTGATATTCATTCTGTAAATACTAGGAACAGACACAAGCTAGTAGTACCAGTTACTCGACTCCACCGAGTCAGTAATTCATTCTTGGGGCGATGTATACGCTTTTACAACAAAATCCCAGAAAATATACAAAATTTGTCATACACTAAGTTCAAAAATGTTATTAAACTAAGTTTCTATAAAAAGGGTTATTATAATATTAAGGAATTTATGGATGATAATAACCCCTGGGAAGGGTGATCGCTACCTAGCTATTTCTAATTTGTGTTGTTTATTGTAAACATTATTGTAAGCTATTATTGGGAAAAAAATAGTCCCGCTGAGTTTCTTGCTGGTTCTTCCCAGGAGAGAGGTTTTTTTTGCGAACCAGTGGTAAATGAAAAAAGTGACTTTCAATAAGTATTGTCATAATCTATATTGAATAAAAAAGTTTCTGTTTCTGTTTCTGTTACCCTTAAGTAAGAAAGGGTCTCCGTTTCTCCACACTCGCCAAACAAAACGCAACATTAATAGTAATTAAAATAAATAGTGACTACCTCAAATCTAAATATTACTACATTATTAGATGCTACTTAGTAGAAGCCAAAGTACATCGATTGTTTTATTATAAAACAAATCTACTTGTAACCTGTCACTTTACGTTTCTACCCACTAATATATTATTTTTTTTTTTTTTTTTTTTGTGAAAAGTGAATTTCCTTTGACTTACACCACACGCTTTGAGGGTACGTGGTTCCAAAAATTCCTGTACAAATAGCAGTTTGTCATGAATATTAAAATAGTTTACGCTTTTTTGGCAAATTGTCAGTTATTTTAAAATAACGCAATGCATTTTGCGATATGTAACTTTATTTTGGCTGGAACTGCTCTTTTTGCCCATTACGGTATAGAAAGCGAGGTGTACACACGAACCTCGCCATGTTGTAGTGACGCACGGTTATATGTAAGAGAATTCACTAACCCATATCATCCTATCGATATCGTAAGAGGGGACACAGGGAAATAAAACAGGAAAGGAGGGCACCGTCTTTTATATAAGAAGGTAAGAGATCAAATATAGTACGTGAGGGTAATATGGTCATGCGGTTAATATGGTCACTTCTTTATAACTCAAAAACTACAGCCTTGTTTGCTTACATGACTTTGTGATACGATAGCTCTTCATCAGTCAATCAAATAATAAAGAGTTAAAAGGGCGCTGCTTTATCGACGCCATTTTGAGTTTACACTATAGTAAATATTTTAGTCGATTTTAGTACGGTGCTCTGTAGTTAGTTTTTTAAGTTGATTTTATTTATTTTTTGTGTTGCTAATTATTTCCAAAGCTTATTTGCTATTTTTTTTCTTAATATATTAGTTATACGACGATATGTTTTTGTCTTTGAACTCTTCCTAGTTTTGCTTTTATAGGGCGAAAAATCTTAAGGTATATAATATGGGTATATTACCCTCACGTATATCACGTGATAGTAAGATTTTAAAAGGAACTGGAAGTTTTAGACTATAAGTTATATTTTCGAATCTGAATGATAGAGTGAGAAATTGTGTGATAAGAGAAAAGTGTGACTTGAAAAATGATGTTGTAATCAGGATAAAGAAAAGAATGCTTTGGTGGTTTAGTCAAGCAAGAAAATAAATGATCGAGGAAAGAGTAACAAAGCAAATTTACGTTGCAGAAGTGAACATTCAAGTCGAGAGTCCTAGACGAAAGTTTATTGACCAAATTGGCGATATATGGAAGATAGGATAGATTAAGAGTACTATTAACCGACGAGCATGTATATGGTATATGGATGTAAAGGAGGTGAGAGTGGTATAGTCAGGATCGTACCATATGGAAGTCCGTAGTCTCTGCCTACTCCTCTAGGTGACAGACGCGAGTGTTTATGTCGTTATGTTTGTGTTAATACGTTAACTGCCTCGTAGGTCCAGTGGTTGTAGTTGTGCGACTGCTGATCAAGAGATCCAGGGTTAAAATCCCAAAAAAGCCTGATCTTCGTCCGTTTACCGTCCCATCCGACTATGAGCGTAAGGGAATAAAAGTGCACCTGTTGCTTGCTTGCCCATACACTCGTGCATTATAATCCTGTCCTGCGCCGACGGCTAGTTAAAATCTGGTGTAGAAGACATTATTAATATTTAATCAATAAAACTTTACATAAGGTGTATTCAAATTCAGAATTTTTTTTAAGTTGGGTGAAATTTAATAGATACAATGATATTGTCATTTTTGCACAGTTCCATTAAATTTATAAAACCTCTTTGAAAATCATAGTCTACAGAAAAAAGAATATTTCTTACATAGATTATTTATAACATATGTCAAAGTCAGGTCTAAGAAGATAAATTTTCCCATGTAAATCTATTCAACGTATATCTTAAAATCTGGTGTAGAAGACATTATTAATATTTAATCAATAAAACTTTACATAAGGTGTATTCAAATTCAGAATTTTTTTAAGTTGGGTGAAATTTAATAGATACAATGATATTGTCATTTTTGCACAGTTCCATTAAATTTATAAAACCTCTTTGAAAATCATAGTTTACAGAAAAAGAATATTTCTTACATAGATTATTTATAACATATGTCAAAGTTAGGTCAAAGAAGATAAATTTTCCCATGTAAATCTATTCAACGTGTATCTACTAACGTTTCAAAAATGCGAATAAAATCTAACGTTTTATAACAAACGGAATTCTTTTGTAAGGTGGGGTTAAATTCTATCCTTTTTTTTCTTATTATAAGCCAGTTAAGTAAAAATAAAGTTACAGTCTATGTATACTTCTCACTGTTTGGCACAGGACTTACTACTGAGAGGGTTTTAGAACAAAGAAGTGTTGTGAGTTGCCTCTCTGCCCCAATGCATGTTGTCGGTCTTTGCATGTCTTCGAATTTTTTTTTTGTATTATTTTATTTCTTAGACATGCAGGTTTTCTCACGATGTTTTACTTCACCGCCCAGCATGTGGTAAATCAGTACTTAAAATTGCAATTAACAATTTCATTCCTGCCGGCGGGGATCGAACCCGGGTTACTCGTGTACTGTGAAATTTACAGCGAGCGCTAAATCTTTGAGCTATGACGGCTCTAAGCCATAGATGGAATCGTAGACAGACAAGCTTGGCTTTATAAACCAGTGCCTAACTACAATTCCATCTATAAGTAAGTGGTGACAAAGCCCTTAAGATAATAAAAACCTATTCTCAATGCCTCAAAGACAGACATTGTTAATTGTTTTCCACTCGGTTGCTTTTCGCGTTACGACATACAAATCAAAGCGTTTAGTTCGAATGCGTGTAATGGCGACAGCAAAATATTGCTACTCGCTATGTGTCGATAGTAGAAAGGGGAAGAAAAAATTAATCATACAATTCCTGAGCAATGTCTCCGGTCTGCATTTTAATATATTTATTCGTAAAATTGCAACCATCGAGCTATCTGGTAGCTCAGATGGTTAGCGCTCGCTGTAAATATAACAGAACGCACGAGTAATCCGGGTTCGATCCCCGCCGGCACCGATGAAATTGTTAATTGCAATTTTAAGTGCTGATATACCACGTGCTCGGCGGTGAAGAAAAACATCGTGAGGAAACCTGCATGTCCGAGGAATAAGAAAAAAATATTTCGAAGACATGTGAAGTTCGCCAACACGCATTGGGGCAGCGCGGCGGACACTTCCTTGCCCTAAAACCCTCTCAAAAATAGGGGGAGGCCTGTGCCCAGCAGTGGGACGTATATAGGCTGTAACTTTACTTTACTTTACTTTATTCGTAAAATTAACTTGAGCTGTAAGTAACTCAACGCATTGGCGTTCTCCTTAAGTAACGCTTATGTAATTAATGTACATGTATTATAATCGCATATAATCCTTGAATATTCTTTATCTTGTTTAAACTTATGGCATCACTAAAATTATTGATTGTAAACTTATGAACTGGTTTACATTGTATGTTAGATAATAAAGTAAAATTTTGTTTAAATGTCTGAGAAATTTAAATATTGCGAGGAAATCTGATGTCAGCTAATTAGCACTTTTTACTTTAAGTTGCACGATGAACTGTTTCCCACTCCGTACTCAGACAGCAATCAATTTAAATCTTCTATGATCTTTTGATACTATATCTCAACAATTATATACAACTTCAAATTTTAATGTCTCTGACAAAATTGCACAAATTAATTTTGATTTAACAACGATTTACTACAAAGAATTACTCTAAGGATGAGTGGAGTATTAATATTTTTGTTTCCAGAAGAATTCGAGCAGTTAACAAAAGAGAACATAAGAAACATGGGCAAAGGAAAGCAATACAAGAATAAAGATGTCACTAAATTTCTTTATAAGAAATATAACAGTTCTACTTTGACAAAATCACGTACAATTTCAAATGTATCACCTTTCTCAAACACTAGTGTACTTCAATTGAAAAATAATATTTCAACTAATAACTTGCATAAAAACCACGGCAAAATAATGAGAGATTATTGTATGGAAACGGATTTTTGTATTTTGAGGCGCTATTGCAAAGCAAAAAAAAATAAAATGAAGAATAAAAAGGTATCCAGTTCAAAATATACAGTTATTAATAAAGCGACTGCAAATAAATTCAAAAAGTCAGTAGCAGATAGCAGTGGGTGTGGTGATAGCAAACAAACAACTAAAGGCATTGAAGATAACATTGAAGACTTTAATGCAAATTTAACGAATCTCGTTATTAAAAAGTTGAACGAATTACTCAGGGATTGGGTTAAAGACTATTTATTGAATAATAACGAAACTAAACAGAAAATCCAATCTGTTCTAGATTCAATTGTTCATAAACTAGAAACAAATAATAAATATGCGTCTTCTTGTTCAACGTATACAGTGGATATTCAAATTAGAAAATCAAAGTCAAATACGACCAACCATAATTATAGTTCAACGTCATCGCAAAGTTATAAGCACAAATCAACCATAGGAGGGGTCGAAGAGCCTGAATATAAAACTTTTTCAATGTTTACTGTACCAATGGCTGAAAAACATTTTTCGATTATAAATTCTACACTGACCATACCCAGATATTTTCATGCTTGCCATCATCAGATTGCCAGAAAAGTTATGTGTAATCCACTTTACAAAGTAAAAAGAACCTACAAAAAGAAAGTCTTGCTAACTATAAGTAAATCAAATAAATTACTTTCAAATACTCCAAGTGTAGATTTGTTAACAATTTCAACTCAATCATTAACGAAACACTTTGCAACATATCGAGATAAAAATACGATAAATAGAAATAGCAGAAAACGGCGAATAGTCCTTATTCCCAACTCATATTATAAATTTCCGAACTCTTTATCTATCACACATATAAATGAAGAATTTTTAAATAAATTGCAAAGACAAAATGAAACAAATCAACCCTTAGATACCATGCCTAGTCTGGTTAGAACTATTTTTACTGATGAATTATCAAATTTGGAAAGCAGTGAAAGAAGTTTACGTTTAGAAAACCTAAATGATAGTTCTACCATGGCTTATAAAAGCCTTAAACAAAATAAGTCAGCAGGTATTGAAAAAGTTGAACTGTTTCGAGAAAAAGAGACCAATATGTCTCCATGCGAAACTGTTAATGTTGCGTTAGGAAACGATTCTTTGTACAGTCAGTACCGAGAAATAGAAACAAATATGTCACTTCAACAACTAACCATTTCATCCCGAAATAGTACAAAAGAAAATTATTGTCCATGTTTGAATACTAAGGTATATGAAACAATGAGCTGTAAAGCGTGCTTTAAATCTAATGATGAAGGTGAAAGCGATCCTCTATTAACAATTGATTTTTTAGATCATAATATCGGTATATACAGTTCAAAAGAAGAATTAGATCAGAAGAAACCATCAGTTACTCGTAATAGTAAAATGAATTCTCTCAAGAATATATTTTCAACTAAAAGAAAGAAAAAATGTTGTTTCATGCAAAAAAAAGACGTATCAACAGATTCGCTCAAGTTTGAAAAAATACAAAATAAATGTTTTTCATATCTTTACAAAAAATCAGATAATAATTTTAATCACAATGAATTCTTAACCCATTTTCAAGATATGTTCAACTATTTTGCAAATTATAAGGGTAAAAGAAATATTAATTTGGACATTCACATAAATGTTTTTCCTACACTTGAAGATGATACTGGTATTCAATCTCAGAAAACAAAGTTAAACGATGTAATAACAAGCCAAACAGTAATTCTAAACGATGAATCAAATTTAATAAAACAACAAACTTTAAACAACAAACTTAGTAAGTCGAATGAAAAATTGAATCATTGTTGTAATTGCCAACCAAAAATTATATCACTTCTTGACGGCGCTTCCAACCATTTAAAGTATGTCAAAAACAAAGAGACTTGTACTGGAATTTTAGAAAAGTCTGATCAAATTCCAAGAAATATCAATGATCAAATAACAACTACTGCTGATTTAGAAATAGCGCAAGAAATTTTTGAACTTCGAACTATAATCAAAGATTTGGCAGTAACCGCTGAAAAATTTGTAAACGAGCATTTAAATGCTAAAGTGGATACTGAGAAATCTAATGTAGAGCCTATGGTTTTGTTCAGCACAAATGTAGAATGTAAGCCTCTTACACATACAGACAGAGCTATAAGAAAAGCATTAGTGTGTAAAAAAAGAATATCTAAGGGTACACAGTTGGCTAATAATTCTTCCTGTCAAGTACTTTCGGATATAATAATAAATAAAGAAGCCCAAAAGAAGAATACCCAAGAATTTCAAGCTCGACTTATGAAGAAAAGCACATCGTATAACATAATAGATAGTGAAACAATACTTAAAGTGACAGATATGACCTCAGCAGCTCAAACATTTACACCAAATGAAGTTATGGATGCAGCATTGACATGTTCTTTACCAAAATGTAAATCATTATACGATATATCTGTCGATTCAAATAAAAATAAATTTGTGGCGTATTATTATGAAGAGTTTCTTAGAAAACCAACTACAGATAAATTTTGTAATTCACCATGCCCGGCCTCCACATCGCACACTGAAAACTTTGAGTTCTGCAATTTGAATAACAAATCTTTTTTGTCAATTATGCCTAACAATGAAAAACAAAACAAACCAAACAATGAAGAACATTGCACGAAATGTTTACCAGTAGACAATAATAATTGTTCAAATAACCAATTTACTTGTTCTTCTGTATATATCAATGTTGACAGTAAGCCATGTGAGAAAAAAATTACAATTCGAAACCGAAGAGGTATAGGTTTTCGAGAAGGTTTCCTTTACTGCTTACTGCTTTGGATTCCAGTGGCTGTAATATTGTGGTTATATTATGTCTACATTATCAAGGAAAAATTCAAATCTAGATTTTTTCCACCTGATAGTTTGTCGAAATCATTTCATTATCGAAACGGATCACGTTTAAATATTACACTCTCGGATTTAGGATTTTAGATGTATGTTTTCTTTTTTTGGAAATAAAAATGTTATATATTATTAATTTCTTTATTCAAACAAGCCTTTATATATGTTTACTGTTCTTAAGAAGTAAAAAAAGTAATATTGTATTGTTGCAGTGAACTCAAGTATAAAGAGATTAAAATGCAATCCGAAGGAAAGTTTGATCTTGAAGTAGAAGAAAACAAGCTTGCTGAAACAAAACCAATGACTTTTTACCGAAAGCAATTGATTATTACTGAAGGTATTATTGATAATTTTTCAAAGGATACTGAATCTGCGAAAAACTCTACAACGAAGAATTTTGTTATTAAAACAGAATCTGTTTCGAGCTCATCTCCTATAAAAATAAAAATTGATACATCAGAACAAGAAATAAATGAAGAAAAAGAAAGATATGAAGAAGATTATGAAAAAATAGTTCTTCATGAAATTCTGTCCGATGGTGTTGTGGAAAAATATCCGAAGCTTCCTTATTATCTAGTTATCCCTAATCCAATAGAAGAACTTATAACAAAATTAAACGGTATATTCAAATCTAAATGTAAATCATTAGAAAAGGAACATTTTATTGTTGATTTCAATAAAAAATTAATGACTAAATCCAATCGAAATTTTGTAAATTTGTCTCCTAAACAAGATTATTTGCCACCTACTGTACAAAGTTTATACACTTCAGATACGAGCAAGTACATTTTAGAGAGTGATTCAGGAAAATACTTCGAAGAAGAACAATTAAGTGTTAACGTAGCGCAAATTAAAAATATATGTCAATGTAATATTAATAACTACCCACTTAAATTAAGAAATAATACAGATTGCACTTTAAAGAAAAATAATTCAATTACAAATACTTTATCAAGAAAAAGCAGTTATTCAAGTTCTTTAGAATACAGCTCTAGCGAAATTAGTAATACTACTCTTATCGGTCCAAATGTATCTAATATGCTTTTTAATAATTCAAGTTCGTTCATTCGTTCTAAAGACATTTTCTTAGGATCTGATTATACACTCACACCTAGTTGTGAAAGCGTAAGTGTAAATAAAATAAGCGAGATTGTTGCAGATTACAGTAAAAATGAGCAAGTCCCAAATATTGCTGACATAATAACATTTCCTAATATCAAACCTTTATCTCATTTAAAAGAGGATTATAAATGCGAGAACTACGTTATGGTTGCTAACACCTTATCGAACATAAAACCATGCATAGGCAATTTGAAAAATATAGATGATAATAATTCCTTGGACGTTCAGTTACAAATCCCTGAAAATTGTCCAAACGACTATAAAATGCATTTGAATCCACCTCAAGTTACAGACATTAAACCAATGGTCGCGGAAAATCTAAACGGAAATAACACCTATAACAGAGAATTTAAAATTGAATTTACAAAAGACGAGTTATTGGAAACACTAACTATGGCGCTTGATGTTACTATTAATAGACTCGAAAAAACTCTGAGTGAAAAAATAGTCAATGAATTAAAAAAATCATTATCGTCTTTTAAAAATTCATTACACGTACCTTGTATGCCTCAAAAAATCCTATGGAAAGCGGAAACAGAAACAATAGGCGATAGTTTAAACGTAAATGATAAGGTGTCTATTGAAAATATTGTATTACCTGATAAAAAAATCAATATGGAAAAAGATGAGTATTTCCAATGCAATTTAGTAAGCACATCATTTATCGATACTCATTTTCATAAACTACAGCTCAAAAAGCGTACAGAGAGTTTACGAAAAATTTCAGTAAGAAACAATCAAAATTTAAAGGAGCCAAAACTTATTGGAGATTATTTGGAGAATATAAAATCACCCACAACACAAAGCACAATAGAAACAACCATTATGGATAGAGGTGATTCTACAACTATTTCGATTGAGGACACAACTGTAGAGAGATTAGATAAATTTCGATATCTTAAAACATTGTTTCGATGTCCTATCAGGTTTTTAATAGAAAACGCTTTTGTAATTATTAGTGTTCCCACATTTTTATTTATTTTGTTTATCCTTTATGGCAGCATTGTACTAGCAATGAAGCTCTAGTGATGTCTTAACAGATTTTTGTTGTTTTATTAACACTATGATATCTTTTTTGTCTAAATGTCCAACCGGTTGATCAATAGTGCGTCTATGTTAATGAAATGATCACCAAATACTCATTGACACACAAAATAGATTGTCAAAAAGACTATCCAAAGTAATTTCTGTTTATCTTTTGTCTTTGATTAATATTAAGTCAAACATATTGTCGTATTAACCTTGCAAAGGATTTGTTTCCGAAAGGAGCTGCTACATGTTTATATAACATGATGTCCATACTACGGCTTTTAGGAAAAGTTGTAGTTAAATTTTATAAGTTTTTGCCAACGAAACAAAAGAGAATTAGTTTTTTTAGGAATCTTGCAGATGTTCAAACTGTAAGACACCCAAAAAACAACCCAGTTTTTATTTTTTTTATTCCAAAGGATTTCTATTGCGTTCTCATTTGTTTTGAACGCCCCTCGCATACTGGTTAAACCAGTTTTTTAAGTTGGTACTGATGGTATGTGGTTGCTGTGGACCATAGAAATCTACATCTATCCTTGATTACCCTACATCTATCCCCGATTGATGAGTAAATGTACATCAGTATTTTTATTGCGTATTTTCAAATAGTTTTTCCATATTAACGAGAATGGGAAAGGAATAGGATAAATCGTCCGACTAAGTTCAACTTCTAACGTGAGGTCACTCGACAGAGCCAACTAGGCTGGACAGCGTTTAGGGGACTACGAGTCACTTTCTCGACACATATTTCTCAAAACCTTAAAACCAGTGCATGCTGCCAGTGATGACAGATGGAAAAAATCCCTAGAAAATTTCCTTTCTCTTCTTTTTTTGAAGACCCCTAAGGTCTTCAAAAAAGAAGAGATTTACAATTCGACTGTTGTTTTTTTTTTCTTTTTCTTTTTATATACGATAAGTCTTTACCATTTGAAAACCGATTTTGATGATTTTCCTTTATAATTCATTCTATTAAATAGGTTATACTTCAGGGGTTACCCCATATTAATTTAGGGACATTGTAGTTATGTTATTCTTTGTTCCACTCAAAAAAAAGAAAACATTAACTTCTAAGCTAAGACATAGTGCATAGAAGAAATAAAGCCCCGATTTCGAAATGTGAAATTATTATGTTTTTCATAGTTCTTTGAAGTAGGCTTTTATTTTTAATTAAAAGTAAAAGTAGAAATTGGGTAAGTGAAACAGAAAACTAAGTGGCCTAAAGTAAAAGCCTAAGTAAAAGTTCCAGTCACACCACCACCATACTATGTACTAGAACAATCGGGAAATCCTTTCGTTTAACTGAAGAAAAATCAGTTGAGCGTTAGGACTAGAGATGAAACGGATAGCTGTTTGACCGGATAACGGATACCGGATATTCGGCCAGTATTATCGCCGGATAGCCGTATATCTGCCGAACATTTCCGTTTGGTGCATCGCAAGAAGCGAAAAGTAAAGTCAGTGCAAAGTGTTCGCGATCGTGACCCTTATATTTGGTGGGCAGGTATTGCTACACAATACCCAAATTTATCAAAGATTGCCAAAATCTATCTTTCAGCACCCTGCAGCAGTGTGTACAGCGAACGTCTTTTTTCTGAAGCTGGCCCTGTTTATGAAGACAGTAAAAACCGCTTGTTACCTTTCAATCGAGTTACCTTTCAGTTCTAGGCTTGTCGATACCGCTGTTTTTCTAGGTATTACTATTGACGCGAAGATTCAATGGGCCCCATATATCTAAATTAGCAGGCAGACTTAGTTCTGCAGCATATGCTGTAAGATCGGAAGTCTAACCAATGTTGAAACAGCTGTATTAGTTTATTTTAGTTACTTTTATAGCGCAACGTCTTATGGAGTCTTTTTATGAGGTAATGCGACTGACAGTGCCGTACGGGCATTTTATAATTTAAATTGTAAAGCGTCGCTTAGAGAAATATTTAAGGAAATAAAAATAATAATTTTTTTCATCGCAATATATTTATGAAAATGTAATGTATGTACATAAAAACATAAATAGCTTTCAGAAGAATAAAGATGTTCATACTTTAAACACTAGGAACAAATATAAGCTTGTAATACCAGTAAGTATTAGACTCCACAGAATTAGTAATTCATTTATGGGGCAACAGGTTAGTCCTAACTTAGGACTAACCCGTAGGCGGAGTAAATAGTTCCTGCTAAAAGGCAGTGAAAAAGACCCAACGAGTAAAAAAATATTTTTATTATAATATTATGCCCACTGCAGAAGGTTTTCTCTCAAAAATGGCTTTAGGATTTATCTTTAGCCCAAGGTTAATAAAGAAATACCCAAAAATGTTCTGTGTTGTTATGTGTCGTATTTTGAATGACGAAAACCGGAGCTTTTTTATTGATGACGAGGCATTTCATCTTAGTTCTCAGAGGTGACGATGCAACCGCATTTTGATTTATTTGACTTTCCAAGCCGAAGACGAACCACGTTTTCACAGAATTCCAGCGTAAAATAGCAACTCGATGCTGCTATTTCGTTTGGTGAGTGTAGAGTTTGGGGTGACGGCGCTTCTGCATCTTGATTTTTCTTGATTCATAATCGAGCATCGATATAAACGTGAAATTCAACAGCATCCAGTTATGAATACGTATACTGTGTGCTCGTATTTCAGCCTTATTCTATGGAAAACAATATCCATTACCACTATTATTCCGATCAGGGGGTCAGTATTTTCATTATTCGATGCTGCCAGAGACAAAAAAAATAATAATAAATGTAATTAACAAAATATTGAATCGGCAAAAATGTCATCTAGTCTTAATATATTGTTACAGCTTATCAAAAGTCGAGGCTGAGATTGTAGATCTCGCCTATAGACTACTTCATAGAGGAATATTTGCCATATGTGCCACGCTCGACAGTTGCAGCGCTAGCGGGTTTTTTATAGAATAAGGGTGACAAATGAGCACACAGCACCTGGTGGTAAGTGGATGCTATGGCTCATAGACATCTACATTTATCCTCGATTAAGAATCAAAATGTAGATGCGTTGTGACCCGTGAGGACTAAGATGCAAACGAAACACAGCAATATTAAGCTGATATTTTACGCTGGTGTTCTGTGAGAGCGTGGTCCTTCTCCGGTCGAGCCGAACCCTTCATGCTACAACCATAAAATAGCTGCAGCGTGACTCTAACACGTATAGATTTCACCATTTTTTAGTTGATATTACAGACAACTCCTAATTAATTTCCCTTTGTCACGTTTTTCAACACCGACGAGAGCATGTTGGATAGTATATATAGATAGATTATATCACTATTCATAACTTTTACTGCTATGCTTTATTTTTCGTTGATTAAATAAAAATACTAGTTTTATTAAAGTTATTAAGTAAATTAAGAACTTAATAAATTGCACTACGAGTATATAAAAGTTTCGCGGAAGTAGACCCAGTATATTCTAAGGCAATTGAGAAGAGACTTATCAATTGTGAATTTATCGTTCATTTGACCGGTTCGCAACATGGTATTGAAGATTGCAATTACATTTTCTAATGTTCCATATCAAAGGATTGACAGGATCTACGGCCAAAGAGTATAGTAATGTTCAATGACCGACATTAATGAGCGGGTCTCACAGATCACAGATTACTGAAACTCGAAATGATCCATTTAAATGTTCCCGACCCTAATGACCCGATTCGTAAGACGAATCAATACTTGAATGATCAGGTCACTAGAAATGAATGAATGACACATGTCTAATCTGGAGGTGAATTTCTTTCCAAAAATGCCACCCTAATATCTACCGCCCGGGGCCATGTCCTTTCATAGTTCCTCAATATTTCGCCACTGGACGCTATGCTCTTTGTCAGCAACCTATGGATAGAACCTATGCACGTGGTATCAAGGGTGACATCCGCAGTAGAATTCAAATAAACGATTTTTCCAATATTTTTAACTATTTATATATATAGAAATTACAAGTTGAAGTGGCAATTTAATTCAAAACACTAATAAATCATCAGCGTTACCCTGTTAACAATGAATGTTATAGACACATGTCAATCGTGAATGATTTTTTTCATTTGACCCGGGTTGCGTCAAAGTATTGATGATTGCAATTAGATTTTTTGTACGTTTCGTATCAAACGATTGACAAGACCTACGACTAATGAGTATAGTAATGTCCGACGACCTACATTATGAAGCGTGTCTCACAGATCACAGTATTAGAACTTGAAATGGTCCATTTGAATGATCGACCCTAATGACCCGATTCGTAAAACTAATCAATATTTGATAGATTACTTCACTAAAAAATGAATGAATGAATGATACATGTCCAGAATATTAATTAATTTTCATTCATTGCGCAGCGAAATATTTCATCCCACACAATATTACATTCAATTTGCCGTTTTACTCTTTCATTTCTATATGTTTTTTTTGTTTTTTCTTAATGTATGTAGAGTCTAGTCTAGTCTCGTGATTATTGTTTGTTTATTGTTTTATTATTATTGACTGTTAGGATATATTTAAAGGTTATTAAGATAGACCACTGTTCAAACTACTCGAAATAGACGAACCGAACCACACTCAATAACAGCGGCTGTGGTTCGCCACAACAAATGCTGAGTGCGACCACTTTTCGTCACGTTCGGCAACGTGTAATACTTTATTATTAACTTTCAAAATGAGAAAATTTGTACAATATGGCGTTGCACTTATGTGGCAACATAAATGTCTTCTTTTTCTTATATTACGACTTGCTTGTTGTGGTACCTTCACGGCTATAGGACAGAATTACACTGATTCAGCAATTAGCACCATTTTAGCCAACAGGCAATATAAAAAGCAATTACAGCATCTGACTTCTTTGAAAACGGTAGTCAGTGGTACTGGGCACAGGCGATGCGTGAGAATGTCCAAAAGGAAATCCAAAATTAAATATTTTTTAATCACGTCAGTCACCTCAGTCCCCCGTGACCATGAGTGCTGGAAAGCACCCGAAACATCGGGTATTAAAAATAAAATAAAAAATGCGATATAATCCGTTAAAGTATTGAATAAATAAAATATTATTCAATGTGTAGTGTTCGCGTAAATTTAAGAAATCATTCCGTTAAAGTAGTTTTAATCAATGTGTAGTATTCGCATAAATATAAGAAACCATTATTTAATGATACATAAAACAAATTGTAATAGTGCATAGTAACTATTCTTTATCTGATGGTAAGTGGATACTGTGGCCCATAGACATCTATATCTATCCTCGGTTAAGAATCAAAACGCAAATGCGTTATCACCCCTGAGGACCAAGATGGAATGCCTCGTTTCCAGTATAAAGTTTTATACGTGGTAGAGCCATGCTGCAGTTATATTAGTCGTATAGTTGTAGCACGAATGGGTCGGCTCGACCGAGGAAGGACCACGCTCTCACAGAATACCAGCGTGAAATAGTAGCTTAATGCTGCTGTATTTCGTATGGTGAGTGTAGAGAACCAGAGACCCTTTTTACTGGAAACGAGGCATTCCATCTCAGTCCTCACGGGTGACAACGCCTCTGCATTTTAATTCGTAATTGTCGATAGATGTAGATGTCTATGGGCCCAGCCACAGCAACCACTTACCATCAGGTGGACTGTGTGATAGTTTGTCACCCTATCCTATAAAAAAAAAGCTGCAGCGTGGCTCTACCACGTATGAATAGTTACTATACAGCACCATTTACCGCAAAACGGTTTGAATTGCAAGAGTGCACATTTACTATACTATTTAATAATGTAAATAATTGAAAGGTATCAAAATGGTAAAAAACGTACGACAGCCACACAAATGAGGCAGTTCGAGCAGCAAAGGATCACGCTCGTACAGAATATCTGTACAAAATGGCAGCATAATGCCGGTGCATTTTAAACGTTATTTCATTCATTCCATTTCATCTAAATTAAGCTCGGACCTGCATTTTCATTTTCATGCTAGTATACAAGGTTATTTTGCATCACCAGCCAAATTTGCAGAGAACGTTGGGTATAAGTAATATAGGCAAATGAAGATAAAATATTAATTTAAACATATCTCAAACATATTTTCAACCGACTTCCAAAAGGAGGAGGTACTCAATTGGAATGTATGTTTTTTATGTGTGTTATCTGTCAGAACATTTGTCTGGGTGAAACGATTTTGATGATACTTTTTATTTGAAATCTGGTGCTTTTCGTGCGGTCCCGTATAAATTAGATCAAGATTTGGTGACTAGTTTTTGAGTTATCCTTAATAATTCGTATTTATTTCACTTCAAATACTTTGATTACGTTCTCATTTTATTTATATTGAAGTCGGTTGTACATAATTTTTAATTTTACCACTTGCTATCTTTTAAATACGAAATGTATGGTTATGCATTATTTTAACTGATTTTACTGCGCACACACGCATTTGTAAGGATCGATCATTCAATTTTGGATAATTTCAAATAAAATCAGAAGCCTTATTTAGTCGTATTTTCAAAAACTGTAATAACGGTATATCCATAGAATACTATAATACGAGTACATACATATTAGAATGAAGGAGTGGGCGGAGCCCGTGTAGCCACTAACATGTCACTAACACGTCAATTCACACGTATTAAATGTCAACACAATCAGTCGTTTCCAAACGCTGTGCAAATTATTTAAAAAATAGCAAATTGTGCAATTACCACGTGTAGAAACAACAGCGGTAAATGAAATTTATATAAAGGAGACATATTCTACAACCAGTAAGTCGAAACTATTTATATTTTGTGTATATTAGAAACAAAAATGAATTTCCATATCAGTCTAAAATGTGTTTGTTGTAATGAAACTGATAATACGACGTAATTGCTTGTATGTGTGCTCCCGGCGACGCCAATCCTCCTACAAAGTAAGGTTGACAGCCATTCTATTGTGTATTATAGTAGGTATTCTATGGGTATATCATTACTTATATTTGGCTACTCTTTGAAAAATAACCCATTAGATGTAATTCTTTATAGAGCATCTAATTTTACATAATTCAAAAAAAATTAATGGATGTTAATATGATTATTAGCTCTTTTAATTACAATATAAAAATGATTATGAAGTCTTCAATTGAAAAGCAGTAAAGCCACGCTATAGTTATATTAAGGTTGCTATATGAATAGATAGACGGAATATCATAAAGTAGTATGTTAATGCTGCTATGATTCGTTTTGTACGTGGTAGAGCCACGCTGTTATATTATGGTTGTAGCATGAATGAGTCGGCTCGACCGGGGAAGGACCACGCTCTCACGGAACACCATCGTAAAATAGCAGCTTAATCATGCTGTGTTTCGTATGTTAAGTTTAGAGATCCGGAGACTCTTTTTTACTAGAAACGAGGCATTCCATCTAAGTGCTCAGGGGCGACAACGCATCTGCGTTTTGACTCTTAATCGAGGATGGATGTAGATGTCTAGCACAGCATCCAATTACCATGAGGTGGACTGTGTGCTCGTTTTTCACCATTACTCTATTAAAAAAATGCGTTTTCTGAGTGTTTGTTCTCCTTTTCTAACTAAGAGTGCAATGTTCCAGTCTGAATGGTATAAAGGTAATAGAGAGAATCGAGAAGAATAATTACAGGCTGTGAGACATTTCATCTTAGTCCTCAGAGTTAATAACGCATGTGTAGCTCCCTTTGTTTAGGTGCAGATGGTCATAGACCATCCAGGCGGTAGACACAGTCCATCAGGTGGGCTGTAAATTTTATAATAATTAAATTATTTCTCACCACAAACGACATGGAAGATACATTAGTGTTACATCTCTATTTTAACAATATTATGTTATTCATGGAAGACTGGTGCCCGTGTAGGTTCAAAGGCCCGTATTACAAGGGTGTACGTTAGTTTGTCACTTCTCTTATAATAAAAAAATGGTAAGTGTAGGGAAACAAAAACGGAGTAATTCTATCTTAATCCGCAGAGGATACAACGAATCTACATTTTACTCCTACACACATACACACACTGTCATACTATACACAAGGAGGCGAGAAGGAGAGGAGGGAAGGAGAAAAGTTAACTACACTCTACAACTTTAAATTAGTGACTAATGATCTGTTTTGTATACAGTGAAATGTATAACCTTAAAGGGAAGAGCGCTGCTGTTTGAAACACAGATATTAAGTTATCGAGTTCAGACTTAGATGTTTACTGAATTGTATTTATTGTTTCTCAAAGTGTTTGTATCCTAGAAATTAAAATATTTTTTGCTTAAAAAAATAAATTATTATTATTGCTATTTAGATTCGTAATTAAGGATTAATTTAAGTCTCTATAACCCACATTATCTGCTTCCTTTCAGATATTTATCACACTAAATCTTTATACAAAATATTAAAAGGTATAAAAAATAAAGGAAAACTCAAAAACAACACTTCAAAGTTAATTCTTTATATTTAATTTACACATCCTTTAGTATTTACAATAATATTTTTTAAAGAAATATTTTATATATATATATATATTATATATATATATATATAAAAAAAAAATATATATATATATACAACAAAACAAATTTGAACATTTTTGAGTGTTAATTTAAGCTCGAAATTGTTTCTGTATTCTGTGTAATACCGAAGACACTTATATTAATAATAATCCATCTATTTCTGTCGTTTTAATAAAGAGTATAGAAAGAATCTTTTCTTTGAGCTTCTCGAAACTTGCACATTCGTAATACGTACAAAGTGTGCTGTCGATCTTACTAACTGCACACTCGATGTATTATTGAAGCACGGGAGACTCACAGTGTCACTTCCGTTTCAAATGAGCAACTAGGCAATATAATTTATCCGTACCGTTTAAAAATATATATATATATATCCGTCCAACAAATCATGTTAATGTTACAAAAATTATGAAATGAATCCCAGCTTTAGAATTTTTATAACATATTTTAGTCTAGACCAGGGATCGGCAACCTTTTAAGTCAGAAGAGTCAAAAATTAAAGACCATACTAAGTTACACAAATGTTGACATTGTAAATTTTGGGCTCAAACTCAATATTGTCTCTAAATACCAACCGGCTAAGGGTCAGTTCATACAGAGACACGACGAGACGCGGAGATTCTTAACTTTTCAAACGGCAAGTGTCCGAATTTGAGCGCTTCTATATTCCGGCAAAATTTAAGAGGTCAAATGTGACCGCACCCTCCCACAGCACTTTAACCCATAAATACTTATGTTTAGAGACTACTTTTCTATGAAAAAATTTGACATTATAGAATCAATATGAAATTTTCTATCCTCTTGTGGAATATAAAATCAGTTAATCTATGTATATTTAATTATAATCTACGTTCATTTCGTACGCCATTTTCGTGTGAATGTTGTTGTGTTGATTTTTGGATTTTTCTAGTGTTTTAGTATAAAGTTTTATTATTAACTTGTAATGAAAGTTTCTATGTGATTATTATTTATCTTTTTACGTAAATAAATTCGAGTAATATGTACAGAAATAATTGTGATTTTCATTCTGCCGACATCCGCTTGGTATATATTTTTGTTGTTATCAAAATAGAATAAAATCTTTTTGTAATGAAGTAAAACCTGATTTTTGTTTAGACCAGACTATAAAGAATTTTATATAGATTTTATAATGCTAAACTTCTTCATAGAAAAGTAGTCTCTAAATATAAGTTTTAATGGTTTAAAGTGCTGTGGGTGGGTAATCGGGATTTGCCGGACGTATGTGACTGCATGGGATTTTTTGGGGATTTAAGGGTTAAAAAGACCAGTGGTTTCGCAGCGCAAGCGCAAGTCGCGGGCAGCGCTACACCTAATAATAATTTTAGAGAGGATTTTCGATTTTTCATCTTAAAATGTATATCCTTTTGCGTAGTAAATAAAGTTATATTTTATATCACTATCTTAAAAAGTTCGCACCGCGTTGCGTCGCGTCCCATCTCGATGTGAACTGACCCTTAAGAAACAATCATATACATGCAATTAAAGAAATTTTATAAATCATAGTAGTTTTAAAAGATCTACAAGTGTCATTTTTTTTCTCAAATATAGAAGTATCAGTTAATAGATATAAATATATGCGTTTTAGGGTTTTCGGTATTTCCAATAATTATAAAAAAAAAACCTAAACAACCAAGAGGAGACTTGTGCTGTTTAAGACACATGTCAACTCTGAGATATAGGCGTATATCTCAGAGTTGTAGGTAGATATATAAGTGATGTATGATGTAGGCTGTCGCTTCACTTCTTTACTTATTAAAGACTAGTTGTATGCCCCGGCTTCGCCTGAGTGGGTCTATTAATGTAATGTCATTTAAATTTAATCGTTAATTTTATCAATTTTTCGATTTCCCAAATAAACCATCCATTTTTTTTAAAAGGTATTGCCTGGACCTCTCCTGACCTTGCTCTCTATCTGTTATTTTATTTTCATTGCAATGGTTCGACTATTCCGAAGATGAACTCAAACAGACAGACAGATAAAATTTATATGCGGTAGAGCCACACTGCAGCTATTATATTTGTAGCACGAATGGGTCGGCTCGACCGTGGAAGGACCACGCTCTCACAGAATAATAATAATAATTCTAGGCTGCACTAAAAGTATCGGGAATGGAATATTTCCACTGTTCCTATCATATTAAAATCTTTTTAATTGAAAACTCCTTGGTTTTAAAAATCGAATACCATTTATATATCTAATAAAAGATTCTCGGTCTTAGTCGTTGAGAAAATAGAATTGACTCGAGAAAATTCAAGAGCGATGATTTATTATGACTTTCGAAGTGGTTTAACACAAAAACAGTGTGTTGACCGGATGATTTCTGCATTTGGTGATAAAGCCCCATCCAAAACCATAATTTGTCGCTGGTTTGCTGAATTGCAACGTGGACGTGTCAAGCTCAGTGATGATCCCCTTCAAGGTCGTCCAAAAACTGCAATCACCCAAGAAAACATTGATGCTGTGCGTAAGCTTATTGAGGAAGATTGACACGTGACATACCGCGAAATTCAGGCAACTTTAGACATTGGCATGAGTCAAATACAAATAATCCTGCATGAACAATTAGGTGTAAAAAACTTGTTTTCCCGATGGATACCGCATTCGCTCTGTGAATAGCAAAAAGCGGCTCGCGTTACTTGGTGTGTCAGAACTCTCGAAAGATTCCACGCAGGATCCTCAAATTCTGTATACAACATCGTATCAGGTGACGAATCCTGGATATATGAGTAGAAACCCGAAACAATAAACCAGTCACGAGTTTGGGTGTTCGAAAATGAGTTAAAGCCAACAAAAATTGTTCGTTCACGGAGTGTTGCAAAAAAAATGGTGGCCACGTTTGTCTCCAAAACCGGCCATGTTACGACTATTCCTCTTGAGGGACAAAGAACTGTTAATGCAGAATGGTATGCTGGCATTTGTTTGCCACAGGTCGTTTCTGAACTCCGTAAAGAGAACTGCAACCGCCGCATCATCCTACATCACGACAATGCGAGTTCTCACACCGCACACAAAACAAAAGAGTTTTTAGAGCAAGAAAACATAGAATTATTAGACCATCCACCGTACAGCCCCGACTTAAGCCCTAATGATTTCTATACTTTCACTAAAATAAAGAATAAATTGCGTGGACAGAGATTTTCATCACCTGAAGAAGCTGTGGACGCCTACAAAACGGTCGAGACCCCAACTTCCGAATGGAATGGTTGCTTCAATGATTGGTTCCATCGTATGGAAAAATGTGTCAAATTTCGCGGAGAATACTTCGAAAAGCAATAAATACATTTTTAAATAGTAATGTTGTGTCACTTCCTTGATTCCCGAAATTTTCAGTAATAAAGCTTTATTTATTTCCATGCATATTACATATTAAACGATACATTTCTTAACTTATTAACCTATAACATTCAATTACATTTGTATATTTATTTTAGTTAGTAATTAGTTTAATTTTTTTTAAATATTATTTGCTTTAATTATCAACTACCTAATTATTTAATGCATGGACCCCGTTCGGGTAAAAGCCTCCCCCTAAGGAATGCCAACCAGAAGGTTGCAGAGCTATTGACAAAGAATTGACAATAGCTCTGTCTAGCCAACTACCACCCGCGCACGCTACAATTTCATCTGCCCCTCTGGCCTTTGGTCGACCTCTTGATCTGGTGCCTTTTGGCCCAGACGACTTTACTGACCGTAGCGTCCATCTATCGTCTTTGTAACGGACTACGTGACCCGCCCATTTCCATTTATAATAAATAAATAATAAATAAATCATTTATTTCGGACAACTTTACAACCATATTGTGTTAGTAAAAATGGCTTACAGAATATGTTAGTATATTATTAATTGGGATTGATAATTATACTCATTACAATAATAATAATAAATTAATTATCTACAGTTATATTTGTTACTAAAAGTGACCATCAGGGGGAAAGGGTATGTTCCCGTGATCGTCACTCTTTGCACAAAGCATTTCCAAATTGGAGAAGTAAATCGGTTTGCTAATGTCTTCAGGATGCTATTGGAACTGTTCTTCACTCTGCTAATCAGGGAGCTCGTTTTTATTATTCGCTCATTTAGCCTTCATTGCAAAAGTTAAGGCATCGCATACTTTTGTCTTCTTTCGAATGTCAACGTTCTTTAAGTTATCCTTCAACTTTATACCTAGGCAACTTCTTTTCATTCTTCTCTGGGTAGTCTGAATTTTGTTCCTAGTTTTGAGGTCGAAAGTCCAAGTTTGGCATCCATAGGTGAGGTACGGTAGAAGACCAGTATCCATGACTATTTTCCTGGTCGGTGGCGGAAGTTGCGTTTTAAGTATTTCCTTATGGTTGGTGGAGCTTTTATACTAGCCCGGTTTTATTCATTTACCATTTTGTTTATTTGGTGAGGGGTTTTCGAAAATAAAATTATGTCATCGGCAAATCTGAGATGACTTAAAAAATTTCCATTTATATTAATACCTTGATTGGACCATGGCAGCTCTCCCATTACGTGATGTAAGACGGCTATGAATAATTTTGGTGAGATCGGTTCTCCTTGCCCGACATCTCTCTTTATGTTGATTTCTTCGCCTACTCTATCTAGTTTGACTCTACTTGAGTTGTTAGAATAAATATTTTTTAGGATATGAATATACTTTTTATTTGTGATTATTGCTTTCAGCGATTCCCAGATGCTCTCGTGTGAAATTGAAGTGCGCTTGAATTACTGCAAAACACAAGTCTTCCATTTTGATTTCCAGTACGCACACTCTTTCGGATATTCCAGTAAATTTTATAATGTTATCTTTGTGCTTCTTTCTTACTAGAAAACCTACTCCATATAGTCCTTTTGTTTGGCCAATGTAGTAGAAGATGTATTCGTCGTCTTCAATTGTCTTTTCTCCTAGGCGGCGAACTTCGCTCAAACCTATTATATCATGCTTAATATCTTCTAGCGCAGCTTTGAGCTCAATATATTTTTAGTCAGAAGATATAGATCTTACGTTGAGGGTGCAAATGTAGACGGTATTTTTCGTTTTGATAGTGGTTTTTGAGGGGTTTTGGTCGAACTCTCCCACGGTGATCGGCCGTATTGGGAGATTAGGGGTCGGAAGAGGGTCCAATTTTGATTGCTATGCTGTGTTGTAGTCTGATGTCTTTGATTGGCGTTGAGTTGATTCTGTATGAGCGAGGATTAGTTTGGGCTTATGTATTATATAGTTCTTCATGTTCCCTTTATTTTTTTAAGTGGTTGTTTACTAGTCTGTTGAACGATGTCTAGTGTGAGTAGATGCAATAAGTACATTGCTTTAGTGAAGTCTCCCAATTTAATATAATTTTTAATATATAAAACATTACAATAGTGTTGTTACTATATGGGAAACTAATGTACTAACCATTATACCTGCCAGGCAGTAAAATCCTTGCTTTTTACAAACTTAGACAATAAAAATCTGTCTCACAATTTTCTTACATTATCACTGCACAAGATATTTTCAAAATGGATGCCATTCAAGACTCAATAACACAACTCCAGAAGATGTTTACTCAGCGCATGGATATCTATCAAAGTGAGCTTCAAGCTGCAGCACCTTCAGCCTCCATTGCCAATTTGACATCCGAGTTCTCCTCATTCAGATTATTTATCATGACAGCCCTACGCAATCTTCAAGACCAGGTAGGCCTGTTGATGCACCAGGTGGATAATATGGAGATGCGGAGCCGGCGGAAGATTCTATTACTTCATGGACTTCCAGAGGAAAAGAACGAGGACACTGTACAGGTATTAGTGAAGACTTTTGCTCACCGTTTCAAGTTGTCTGGTTTCTCGGACAAAGATATATCTCGCTGCCATCGCATGGGCCATACTTCTTCTTCTGACAAACCAAGACCTATCTTGTTTAAGTTGTGTGAGTTAGAGGTGAAGAACAAAATCTGGCAAGCTAAGACGTGTTTGAAGGGCACTGGTATCACTCTGTCGGAGTTTTTAACTAAAACTCGACATGAAGCCTTTATGGCAGCTCGACGGAGATATGGGATATCGAATTGCTGGACACGTGAAGGCTTTGTTTTTGTACTGAGTAGCGGTGGTGTTCGACATCGCATTAGCTCTGTGATCGAACTCGATAAAATTGCTGAGCCTCCTGTGTCGAAGTCGAAGACAACGACCGCGGTCAGGGAACCAGCTGGAGCTTCCAAAAGTCGACGTACTGGCACCGCAGGCAAGAGATAGTGTCTTCGCATTAACTTAGTGTTTATTTACCACAATTTATTTGTATTTTTGTGTAGTCTCCATTTGCATAGTGTTGCATCTCTTCAATTTTGTGTGTTAACTGAAACATTGTAGTTGGTAGTTATCTCTAATATTATAATAATTTACCTTCATAATTTTGTTTACTATGTGACACAATGACATTAGTGATTAAATAAATCATAGTGACAGCTATTAATATCTGTCATGCTGTCATTCGATTGCTTATACTACTAGTCTTTTTGCCAGACAAGATCCGTAGATAATATTTATCTGTCTTATTATTTATGGTAAGACTGTGCTTTTTCTATATTTTTTTTTATAATAGTAAGTTATCTAAATATAAAATTCTACCGATGCCACTGCCGGCAGGTATGAAAGAAATGTTTTGTTAAGTGCATAATTTTTGGCAATTTTATTTTAATATATTTACAGTTTCATAATATTTCATAACATATTATTATTTATTTTGTAGGTATTATATCCAGACTTATATAATATTTATTTGTTTTACATTATACAAGTATATATTTAATTTTTATTGATTTTGTTATAGCTTAGTTTATGTTATAGTTTTGATTAGCATGTGTGATATTTTGGAATTTGATGATAGTTATTTTTCTTGCTCTTCTTCTAGTTCATCCGATAAGACCTATAAAAGCGCCTTAAGCGATGATTCCACTCATTTACATGATCAACTAGTAGCCGTATTCTGTAATTATAGTAAAAATCTTAATATAGTCCATATTAACGCTCAAAGCATTCATGCTCATTACGCTGATCTTTTATCAACCTTCGATTCTAAATATGTTGATGCTATACTTGTTTCTGAAACTTTTCTAAAGCCTGAACTTCCGTCGGTACAGTATTGTCTCCCTGGTTTTCAACTTATACGTAATGACAGGGTCGGCAAAGGTTATGGTGGAGTGGCAATCTATTTGAGAGCTGACATTCCTTATAAAATAGTTGATCATTCACCCAATATATACACAAATTTTGCTGAACATTTATTTATTGAAATTACTATTAATCATTCTAGGACTTTGCTTGGGGTCTATTATCCCCCCCTCTCGCAATATAAATTATTTTTCTTCTTTGGAAGAAAAACTTGTTAATCTAACTCCGCTTTATGATAATACCATTATTTTAGGTGACTTTAACACATGCCTGTTAAAGAATGATTTTCGTAGCAAAAAACTGCTCTCCCTGGTGTCATCTTTTAATTTACATATTCTTCCTCTTTCTGCTACTCACAATTCGCCTAATAATACCCCTTCTCTTTTAGACCTTATTCTTGTTTCTGATGCTGACCGGGTTGCTTCGCATGGACAACTATCTGCGTCTTTCTCTTACCACGATCTTATCTTCCTCTCCTATAAAATTCAACGTCCTAGGCGTAAATCGAAATTCTTATTCCTAAGAAGCTTTAAATCAATTAACCTGGAGCGTTTGAGAAATGATGTAAATAATATTGACTGGTCCCCTGTTCTAAATTCCGAAGATGTTAATCATAAGGTCTATGCTTTTAATCACCTCATTTTAAAACTATTCGATACACATGCACCACTTAAGCGAGTCAGGGTTAAACACTTTCCAGCTCCCTGGCTTTCAGAGTCTATAAAAGCAGTAATGGCCAAAAGAGATAAAGCTAAGAGGCGTTATAAGAAGCACCCTACTAATGAAAATTTATTCACATATAAAAAACTGCGTAATCGCTGTAGTAAGATGTGTCGTGATGCTAAGAGGAGACATATTTATGATGAGGTTGAAAATTCTCATTCCGCTCAGATGTGGAAATTTTTTAGAACCCTGGGTATAGGCAAATCATATATTCATCCTAATATCTCGTTTGATTTGACTGCACTCAACCGGCACTTTTCTGAGCCTCCGATTTCTATTGATGACTCTATTAAGTCTACTACACTTAATCTTCTCTCCAATATTCCTAAACCGCTGTGTTCTCCTTTTAATTTCAGTAAAGTTACTGATGGTGACATAAAAAAATGCCTTTTATCTATTTCCACTAAAGCTATTGCCTATGACAATTTTTGTATGCAAATGATTAAACCTATCACTAATGAACTTGTCCCTATTATCACTCACATTATCTCTTCTTCGCTTGAGACGAGCTCCTTTCCGACTTGCTGGAAAAAAGCATTCGTCATTCCCCTTCCAAAAACTTCTAATCCTACATCTTTATCCCAATTCCGCCCTATTTCCATTTTTTTCAATCTGGTTTTCGTCCAGGCCATAGCACAGTCAGCGCTCTGATTAAAGTGTCTGATGATATTCGCTGGGCCATGGATAAAAGACTTCTCACTGTTCTAACATTATTGGATTTCAGCAGTGCATTTAATTCAGTTGATTATGACATACTTCTTGGTATTCTTGCGTCCTTAAACATTTCACCATCAGTAATCTCTTGGTTTAATTCTTACCTTAGGGGTCGCTCGCAGTGTGTCCGCCATGAGGAGGATTTCTCCGAGTGGTGTGATCTTACGGCGGGTGTTCCTCAGGGTGGTGTTCTTTCCCCACTTCTCTTCTCTATTTTTATCAATGCTCTCACTACTGTTCTCTCCTCTCATTATCATCTCTATGCTGATGACTTGCAATTATACCGTCATTTCAAAGTCCAAGATATAGATGAGGCTATTAATAAGCTGAATGCTGACTTAAGTAGCATAAGCAGTTGGGCAAAATCGTTTGGTCTTCTTGTTAACCCTGCTAAATCCCAAGTAATGATTATCGGCAGCTCATATATGCTTAATTTATTAGATCGTTCGAAGATCCCTGCAGTAACGTATGATAATACTCAAATTCCATATACAGAGACCGCTAAGAACTTAGGTGTTATTTTTGATAATAATTTGTCTTGGGTCGCTCACATTAATATGATTAGCAGAAAAGTGAACTACTCTTTTCAATCTCTCAAGCGTCTCCAGATGTTTTTACCGTTAAAAACTAAGATAACCTTAGCTCAAGCACTTCTTCTTCCTCTCATTGACTACGCTGATGTTAGTTTTTTGGATGCTTCAGAGGAGCTGTTGAACAAACTGGAACGAGTTCAAAATTTGTGTATACGTTTTATTTTCGGTCTTCGTAAGTTTGATCATGTTTCAGAGTACAGGGCTCAATTAAAATGGCTTCCTATCCGTAAACGTCGAGACTTACATGTGTTATCATTTCTATACTTTCTACTCTTTAATCCTCTTGCACCTCCATATCTCCGCGAGCGTTTTGAGTATCTTGTACCTCGTGAAACTCAGTGCCGGACCACTAAACAACTACTTCTCAAAACTCCTTTTCATTTCACAAGCCGTTGTGGTGGATCCTTTACTGTAAGGGCGGTCAAGCTATGGAACTCACTTCCACATGACATACGTGCTAGCTCTTCTCTTGATATATTTCGGAGCAGAGTAAAGAAATATTATCTGTCAACTTAGAATTATAAATATTTACATATTTTATGTATTTATATGTATAATTGTATATATATGTATGTGTGTATGTATATATATGTATATATATATGTATATATATGTATATATATGTGTGTGTATATGTGTATATATGTTTATATTTATTATCTTTATTGGTATATATGTATGTAAATTAATAGAAATAAGAATAAAAGGAATAAGAAAATAAATTATACTTATATGTTATACACTTATATGTTAATTGTTAACTGTAACTTATAGCCAATTTCTATTAAGTAGCGTTATGTTAATTATTGAGTACGCACGCTGCTACCTACTTGCTTTATATATAAAACTATTTCTCTTTCCCAATAGGTTTGCTGGAAGAGAACTCTTATTAGGGTTAAGCTCGCCTTTGTACATTTATTTAAATATTTAATAATTGTTACCAACTTATTGTGTGTACAATAAAGAATAAAGAAAGATACATTTTGGTTATCAGGGTGGAGCTTCTCCAGGGACTCTGAGAGGCTTATTTTGCTTGACTATTTCTGTGGGGGTTTTTTGTTAGTCAGTATAATAATTTTGTCGTATTTTATAAAAGCGGTGTTTCCTGCATCTTTTTTTTTCAGTAGTTGGACTTGTAGCTCTTTACGCTTAATTAAAACTTCGATTGGGTAGTCTTCTTTTAAGTAATAGGAAGTGTTTTGAAGGTTATGTTTGTATTTTTGTATTTTTTATTTAAAACCAAGTATTGAATGTTATTACTATCGGTCGAACTTTTTTACCCTTTATCCCTAACCTTCTAACAGCTTCTATGTTTTAAGTATTGCATGAAATTTTTATGTATGTATTTATTATATTTATTACCATTCTTTCCAGTTCTTCGTACGATTTTTCTCTCTTCAACGCCAAAAAGAATCAGATTTTTACGTTTACACTGTCTTTCTAGGTTTTTACTTTTATTTGATAGCTCTTTAATTTTTTTCTCCAAAAGCTCATTTTTCAGTACTAAGTTATTGAACTTCTCGTTGAGGCTGTTAATTAATGTACTTTTAATATATTCTTTCATCTCTAGCATGTGTTGTTCTTGCTGCTTTATATATTGCTGCATGCTAATTAACATATTTTTTATTTCATCCATATTTGGTTATAATTCGCTTAGTTCAGGTAAGTCAGGAACAGGTAAGTATTTCTTGACTTAGTGGCGATCGAGTTGTCTAAGTGTATTAAGAGGTGTCCTAAATGTTGCGAGATATCAGAATGCGCGTCGAACTAGGACCTGGCTAAAAAGTTCTGATGGGTCGTAATAGATGGCGCTGATAGATACCTTAATCGATGATTTAGGAACAGAGATATTTATTACGATTTCATAGCACTTTTGAGGTTATAGTTCTTGATGCTTTTGGTTTACTTACAGTTTTAATATAATTCAAGTTCCAGTTTTGTCGTACACATTACACTAATAATTTTTCACTTGAATAGTGATATGTTCTTGGTATCTTAACGGATTTCTAGTGGCATTTAATAGAACGATTTTGTGTACTTTTTGATAAATTTTATTGTATATGCACTATGTTTTTTATATTGTTCGAATTAGTTTATGCACTGATTTTATATTTTGATTATATCACTTTGTTTTGGAACACACAAATAATTTTAAAACTTATCTAATAGCGAGTACGATGTTGACAGTGTCGCTGTGGCGCCCCCTACTTGACTTGCCCTCGGCTCGACTGGAGAAGGACCACGCTCTCACAGAATACCATCGCAAAATATCAGCTTAATACTGCTGTGTTTCGTGTGGTGAGTGTATAGATCCGAAGACCCTTTTTTACTGGAAATGAGACATTTCGTCTTAGTCCTCAGGGGTGACAATGCACCAGCGTTTTGATTCTTGAACGAGGATAAATGTAGATGTCTATGGGCCACAGCATCCACTAACCATCAGGGGAAGGACAGGACTCGGATCAGGTGGACTGTGTGCTCGTTTGTCACCCTTATCCTATAACAAAAGATAAACAAAATTTTTAAAACCTTTATTAATTTCTTGATAGCATGAAAATAGCCCCTCTTAAAAGATAAATAAAAGAAGATCTTAAAAGACGCCAGTTATTTGTATATTACAGACGGCCATTTCAATTTTATTCATATGTATATATCACAAACAAAAAATTTACACAGATTATAAATCATTGTCATAACTGTCATAACTGTCATTTGATTTTTAAATCCTTCTCAACTATGTAACACATCTGTTTAAATTAAACAATTTATTAAAAACCCGCACAATACGATGAAAACTTTATCTTTTTAATAAAGATCTCAATTTTATGGGACTTGCACAGTATGTTGATAGTACAGCAAATAATTTAATACTAAAGCGATGTTGTCGTTCTCTTCATTTTATCTTCAATCAAATCATTTTTCACGGGTGAGAACCAAATGTCCAGATCTGTCAACAGTGAAAACTGGACGAGGACGGCGGCTCCTATAACGAAAATAAAATATCAATTATCATATTACCAACATGTTGTGATATTTAAGTGTCTTAAACATTATATTATTTTCTGGATCGACTAAAATATAAATTGATAAAACATTCGCATAAAAACTTTGATTTTAATGTAATTTGAATAGATATAACTTTCAAATCAGTAAAGCCGTGCTGCAGCTATAGTATGGTTGCAGCTCGAATGAACAAGGATCACGCTTTCTCAGAATACCAGCGTAAAAATTACATTGCGTAAATATCTTATCTTATTCATCCATCATCTTTATCCGCCAAAAGTAGACCACTGCTGGACAAACGCATCTCTCGTTATGAAGAAGATTTGAAAATCCTTACGCTTGAAAGACATTAGCGATCGTAACATTGACGTTGCTTCTCGTATTTTAAGAGTATATCTTGTATATACACGATCATATTTTGCCATTTTTCGAAGGCCATGAGATCTTTCTAGCTTTCAACATACAGTCCACCCGAAGGCAAGTGAATACGGATACCCATAAACATCTACATTTATCCTCAATTAAGAAGCAAAATGCAGAAACTTTGTCACCCCTGAGGACTATGATGGAATGTCAAGTTTTCAGTAAAAAGAGTCCCCTGTTCTCTACACTCACCATACGAAATACAGCAGCGTTAGGCTGCTATTTTACGCTGGTATTCTGTGAGAGCTCTCCCTATCGTCACCTTTACGACACCCACAGGGCCAAATGCATCGCATATACGCTGTCATTTCGTGGTATCCGCTACCACTCGACATCTCTTTTTTCGATAGTAAAAAATGTAATTTCTAGTGATACAAAGTGGTACATAGCTTACATGTTAAATACCATTAATCAAGACTCGAAGATTGGTATCTCACCAATGATACCTCTCGTTAATTAATGTAATATTAACAACACTACGTGTCGTAACCAATAATGACGATAGATGTGTTCATGTACGCCCATCAATTAACACAGTATTAAACTATAAGCACTATTATAAATTAAGATCTATGGAGAGATATTATAGACCATTACCATGGACCACGGTTTACACTTTAGTGTTAATAAATGCACTTAGTCTGCTAGGAGAGACTATCTTGACAGGTGAGGTATATTTTACAAAGAAAACTTACCTCAGTTTAGCGTTTCTGCTCCTAGACGGCGAGGCAACTGCACTTGCCTGAGCTACAGCTGGTCCTGCTTCCGTAGTCTCCTATAACAAATAACATGTTTTTTTTACAAAATAAGGATGACAAACGAGCAAACAGTCCACCTGATTGTAAGTGATGCTGTGGCCCATAGACATCTACATTTATAATATAAGAATCAAAACGCAAATGCGTTGTCACCCTTGGGGACTAAGGTGGAATGCCTCGTTCCCAGTAAAAAAGGGTCTCTGGATCTCTATACTCACCATACGAGACACAGCAATATTAAGCTGCTATTTTACGCTAGTATTTTGTGAGAGCGTGGTCCTTCCCCGGTCGAGCCGACCCATACGTGCTACAACCATAATATAGGTGCAGCGTGTCTATACTACATATAAACGTGGTGCTTAGAGGTGGCAACACTTATCGCGTTTAGTGAAATTAATGTGGTGTTATTCCGGTCGGATTTGACTGAGCTACTCGTAACAACCTCCAAATATATCGTACGTTTTTTTAATAAATAGGAGAAAGGGTGACAATCTATTACAAAGTCCACCTATTGCTATGTGAATTTGGAAGTGAGACACCAACATCTAGCCTCGAATTAGAATCAATATGCTAAAATGCAGATGCGTTGTCCCTCCTGAAAACTAAGATGGAACTTAAATGCATCGTTATTAGTAGAAAAGGTCGGCCTCGTACGAGGCTACCACAAAAACTTTTCTTGCCCATCGATTCTCAGTTCTTCAAATTCAAGATACGAAACTGATGACGGGTACGTAATTAGACGGATGTCCACCCGCTGAAGTCAAAGGTTTTACTGCTGACACCCGTTAATACCTTTCAAACTGTAAAATGGATATAACGTGTCTTGGATCGCTATTCATATGACTTGAAAAGTTACTATATTGGCAAACTTGAACTCATTTGTAATTTAATTTTATGGAAAATAAAGTATTTCCGCAAGTGTTAAGTTTAATGCGTGGTAGAGCTTTGCTGCAGTTTATATTAGTAGTATAGTTGTAGCACGAATGGGTCGGCTCGACCGGGGAAGGACCACGCTCTCACATAATACCAGCGTAAAATAGTAGCTTAATGCTGCTGTGTTTCATATGGTGAATGTGAAGAACCGGAAATCTTTTTTTACTGGAAACGAGACATTCCACCTTAGTCCTCACGGGTGACAACGCATCTGCATTTTGATTCGTAATCAAGGATAGATGTAGATGTCTATGGGCCACAGCAACCACTTACCATCAGGTGGACTGTGTGCTCGTTTGTTACCCTATCCCATAAAAAAAGAGTTTTTTTTCCATAAAGTGGCGATGAAAGAGAATCCACTACGCCATATCCAGCCGACCGATGGCTACTCTAACTTACATATTTGTTAGGGCATGGTAGGAGGACCCTTTCAGAAATGAGCGGAGGCCTGTGCCCAGGAGTGGGACTTATATATATATATAGGCTGTAACTAACTATGGTAGAAGTCGGTACCTTGGCTCTATTACTGATATTCTTATTATCTCAAAAATCATAAATATCTATTTTTAGTTAAAATTAATTTGCAGGCCGTGGAGGTGCGCTTGCATTGTAGCAGCGCATCGCCTAACTGGGTCGCCATGTAATGTTGGAAGGTGTTAACGAAAAGGAGACGTGTAACTCTTGCAATGGCTTTAATCATAATACACTAACTTGTTCTATCTTAACTCTGATATAAATATATATATATATATATATAGCAGTGCCGAGCCGTGGTAGCTCAGATGGTGAACGCTCGCTGTAAATATAACAGAACGTGAATAACCCGGGTTCGATCCCCGCCGGCACCAATGAAATTGTTAATTGAAATTTTAAGTGCTGATTTACCACGTGCTCGGCGGTGAAGGAAAACATCGTAAGGAAACCTGCATGTCTGAGGAATAAGAAAAACATATTTCGAAGACATGTGAAGTACGCCAACACGCATTGGGGCAGCGTGGCGGACACTTCCTTACCCTAAAACCCTCTCAGAAATGAGGGGAGGACTGTGCCCAGCAGTAGGACGTATATAGGCTGTAACTTTACTTTACTTTTACTATATATATATATATATATATATATATATATATATATATATATATATATATATATATATATATATATATATATATATCTCAGAAATGAGGGTGTGCCCACAGTGGTACGTATATATGTAATATTACTATATATATAAAGTTGTAATCAGAAAGATGTACAGAATATCAATATCAGCGTAAAATAGCAGAGTTATGCCTCTAGCATTCACATGTTGATCTTATATCCCTATTTTATACAAGTGTGTTATATAATTATTTTTAGTTATATTCTTATAACTTTTACTCTAACATTCAACTTTATAAAAAACCACAGTAAATGCACTCTCTTTTAAATAATTTTCGTACTAGTTTTATATTTTCGAAAAACAGAATGTAAGTTGAGTAGCTTCAAGGCAAAGTGTGATAGGCTGTTTTTTGAGGCCAGCATGAATACTGTCGAGCCAGACGCTTAGTATTAAATAGGATATAGGTCAGATGTTGACTACTAGTGCAATATTAAAAGACTATATTGCACTGTTTTACTATACAGGGCTATTTTTCAAATAGGAGCCAAATTTTAAACTTAAGTTCGAATAAATAAATAATGATATACCGTTATTGCTTCTACTTTCATTTGAAATTATCCCAAACTGAATGCGATTTATTGGCAGCAACCTTTTTGCCTACCGATCGATCCTTGCGAATGTGTACATGCTCAGTAGTCAGTTAAAATAATGCATTGCTACGCATTTTGAATTTGAATTATTTTATTTATGCTGAATCTTCTCTGCAAATTTTGTATTTGTAGTAGAGTATAATATGTGTATGTAGTAGAATAGGATATATATATATATATATATATATATATATATATGCGTTCGGGAAATTACGACACATCTTCTCGTCAGGTATACCTCAATCTCTGAAAACTAAAGTGTACAACCAGTGCGTGCAACCGCTGGCCGTATGAGGACGCTCAAGGTCGCTCAGCGAGCTATGGAGAGGGCTATGCTCGGAGTTTCTCTGCGTGATAGACTCAGAAATGAGGATATCCGCAGTAAAACCAGAGTGACCGACATAGCCCAACGGATTAGTAAGCTGAAGTGGCAATGGGCCGGCCATATAGCTCGAAGAACCGATAACCGATGGGGAAGAAAGGTTCTCGAGTGGCAGCCTCGTACCGGTAGGCGTAGTGTAGGGCGACCCCCCACTAGATGGAGTGACGACCTGGTAAGATATGCAGGAAGTCGATGGATGCAAGTGGCTCAGGACCGTGCTTTGTGGCATTACTTGGGGGAGGCCTATGTTCAGCAGTGGACTTGTGAAGGGCTGTAATGATGATGATGATGATGAATATATATATATATATATATATATATATATATATATATATATATATGTATATATATTCATATATAATACTGTATATGTAGTAGAATAGGATAAAACGTACAAAGACAATAGAATACATGAATCTAATGTAATAACTAATACTAATAAATATAATAATGATAATACAAAATAAAAAAAAATATTTTAGTACATGTTTGACAAACGAGCACACGATCCACCTGATGGGGATTGGTTACTATTACCCATAGACATCTACATCTATCCTCAATTCAGATTCGTTGTGACCCGTGAGGACTAAGATGGAATGCCTCGTTTCCAGTAAAATGGATCTCCGGTGCTCTATACTCAACATACGAAATACAGCAGAGTTGAGCTTGGTATATATAGGACCTATTATTTTAAATTTTAAATTTACGTACAATTAAAATTGATTTATTAAATTGATATTGTTTTGTCGGATTACTATTAATAGTTATTAAAATGACAATTTAATTGACTAGAATTAAATTAAATAGATTATTTTTAATTTTGTACGTCCAATTTGGACTGGAAATAGCGATATGTAATAAGTAATGTAAAATCATTTGTTTATATCTTACAGAGCCATACTGCTGCTATATTAACAGTATAGTTGTAGCACGAATGGGTTGGCTCGACTGAGAAAGGACCCACGCTCTTACAGATTAACAGCTTAAAACAGCAGCTTAATACTGCTGTGTTTCATATGGTGAGTGTAGAAAACCGGAGGCCCTTTTTACTGAAAAAGAGGCGTTCCATCTTAGTCCTCACGACTGAAAACGCATCTGCGTTTTGATTCGCAAACGAGGATAAATGTAGATGTCTATGAGCCACAGCAACCACATACCATCAGGTGGACTATGTACTCGCTTGTCACCCTTATCCTAAAAAATGATAAATATATTTGGTTTGATTTGATCAGCAAACGTTATTTAAATTTGACAATTGAGAGTCGGGACACGCGCAAGTCAAACTAACTACTGTACTATAACTAGTGATTAATTATTATTTTTTTGTATTTTCTTAAATTATAATACTACTCTGTTTGTTATAATTTAGTAAAACCTACTTTTCAGAAGATTTTCAATTGTATCATTCAAAAAGTTAAAATTAACTTTTAGTAAATATTAAAAGACGACTTCAAAGAAGTAAAAAGAACATGATACTTTATAGAGATACTTTACATTTCATAATAACGTATTTTTATTATCATTATAAATACATATTTCGAAGACTTTTGAAGAAATTTGCTGAACTTAACATAGTTCACCAACACAGCAGGGGCAGCGCTGTGGACATTTCCCTGCCCTAATCATTAATAAGAGAAGGCCTGTGCCCAGCAGTGGGACGTTTATAGCCTGTAACTTTACTTAATATTTATTTATATTTATCATTGTCTTTTATTTATAAAGCCCAATCTTTATATTTATACAGCCAAATTGGATGAGAATACAATAATATCCCCTAGACCGAATTTTGACCACGGTGTCCAGTCTAAGCGGAGACTAGACGTTTGCGCAAGCACAGGTACACTCTCTTATTCTTTCACTCTCAAAGAGCGATGGGATGGCAGTCCGCTACGATGAGAGAGAATGCAGGCGCAGGATCAACGGTTTACGCTCTTTCCTAGCCCCTCAGTCCTCTTAAAATTCTCATGCAGTCTCGCATGCGCCCGGCAAATCCTGAGCGGGCGGTAATGAAAAGTAGTCTCTAAATATAATTTTTAATGGTTTAAAGTGCTGTGGGTGTACGCGTTCGAATTCGACCGCTTGAATTTTGACGGAATAGCGCCGCGGTCGAATTCGACCGCTTGGGGGCTGAGGGGCTAGTCATGGGAGTGAAACACCGCGAACTTTATGTCTCCGGCCTGCTTCTGAGAAGATTTTTACAGAAAACCTCAACTAATTTTAGGCACGACCCGGGATTCGAACCCAGGATCTCATGATCAGCAGACAAGCTTACGAACACTTGACCAACAAGGCAGTCAACCACAGTTTGTATTGACACAAGAAATGTTTTTATCACTTTACCTCAGCAGTCGATTCAGTTGTAGTTGGATATCCACGATTGGCTTGATCTCGCGGTCTTTGTGCTGGAGCACCATATTGAGAGAAAACGCGTGGTTGCGTTCTGGAAACATGAAATTATAATTATTTCACTTTTTAATTGCCGTTACTACTTCATAGTCCGCGAGCAATCCGAGCTTGAACCCCTTCAACAGATTGTTCCAATATTAAGTGTTATTTACCACATGCTGACGTTGATAAATATCTAAAAAATTAAGAAAATATTTTGGATATGTGAAAGTCAACCATCCGTATTGGCCTGAACTAACACGGCGTCCTCGGCGGTCTTTCCTCCTTCATTCAATACCCTCTTTCAGAGTTAAGGAGTTCTTTTTAATTTATTTTTAGTTTACAAAACGAAACACATAGCTTCTGCCTGCGCAGTTCTGTCGCTCTTAGGGGGTCGGTTTAAAATTAACCGCAGTTGAAAACTTTCATTACTGAAATACACACATCAAAATATATCCGAGGTAAATATGAAAAAAATGCGTAGTTAGATAATATTAAGGATAAAGCATTCATTGTGAAGTAAAGTGATGAGAAGTGTTTTTCTTTTAATTATGTATGCTTTATAATATACCACGTATTTTTTCATATTCTTACATTGCCACCCAGTGAATTTCGAGTATCTAAGCTTATCGGTAACTTAGTTTAAAATCAATTACTAAATTTGGCCCGAATAGACATACACGAAAACGAGTTACTTCGTATATGTCTATTAAACGTGGTAGAGCCACGCTGCAGCTATTATAGTTGTAGCATGAATGGGTCGGCTCGACCGGGGAAGGACCACGCTCTCACAGAATACCAGCGTAAAATAGCAGCTTAATAATACTGTGTTTCGTATGGTGAGTGTAGAGATCCGGAGACTCTTTTTTTACGGGAAACGAGGCATTCCATCTTATGTAGTCCTCAGCGATGATAACGCATCCTCGTTTTGATTCTTAATCGAGGATAAATGTAGATGTCTATGGGCCACAGCATCCACTTACCATCAGGTTGACTGTGTGCTCGTTTGTCACCCTTATCCTATAAAAAAGTTAAAAAGCATGGTAATAACAAAACAAAATGAAGAACCAGAAAAATCTTGCAGAAAAAACAAAAATAAATCATGGACATTGAGAAATAGATTTGGAAGAGACAAAATCAACAGAATTGAAAAATTCTACTAACGAGATCGAACGTAACAAACAATCTAATAATTTATGTATGGGAAGGCCTACTGGTACGTGACCGAAGTATTATAAATCCGTGTGTGACATTCATAATGAATATTTGAATATTCTGTTATCTGTACGCACATAAAATGTAATGTGATTTTACATCATCCGAATATGACATTTTCTTTACGCGGAGCTTTTCTTAATTATGTCATTGTTTACGTATTTTGCATCCTAATTATTCCCTTATAGTATTTGATAGTACAAACCTTACAACCTTTACACATCGCAAATTACAATGTAAATGTGTCCGGCTACTACATAACAATTTAACGTCACGTCTTTACTATGACAAAATACTTCAATTTGTTTTTCGACGCTATTTATATATTCGGTGCGCGATTGGAAAAGGCAGACTTATTTAAATTCATCGAGAATACTGACCTTGCCCCAAATGCAGTCGCCACGGCGGTAGCCTTCGCGCCGTCATCTTTTTCATCATCATCGTTTTCAGAATTTTCATCTCGCTCCTCAGCCTGCTCAATGCCATTACCTTCTTGATTTATATCAAGACCACTTTGAAGGAAAGCATCTTGTCCCTGAACAATAGGTTGAGCTCCAAATTGATTAGGAACTAGGTATTGCTGTTGAGTTAATTGATTCTGATAATATTGATTTAAATCTTGATTTGGGTAGTTTTGCTGACCCTGAGGTAAGAAAACATTTTGCTGCGGATATTGATTTGCTGGTATTTGAGGTTGAGGGTACTGAGGTTGATAAACTTCTTGTGGTTGGTAAACTTGCTGTGGTTGATAAGACTGTTGGTAAACGTATTGAGGTTGTTCTTGGTCGTTCTCTTCAGTTTCTTCATGTCGCTGATTTGATTGACTTTGTGGTTGAGATTGGCTTATAGTTTGTGGCTGATAAATGATGGGTTGAGCCTGATATTGAGGATACTGCTGTAATTGAGGTTGGGCAATTGGTTGGTATTGGTTAACAGTTGGTTGGTACTGAGATAATGGCTCTTGTTCAGCTTGGGTTTGCACAGCTGGTTGATATTGGGGCAATGGTTCTTGATTTAACTGAGGTTGAGCTATTGGTTGATATTGAGGTTGAGCGATTGGTTGATATTGAGGTTGTGCGATTGGTTGATACTGTGGTTGTGCGATTGGTTGATATTGATTTACAACTGGTTGATATTGAGGTAATGGTTCTTGATTAACAGCTGGTACAATTATGGGATTGGATGGCTGCTCTTGACCTCGGGGTACTAATAGAGCCGGATTTTGTACAAAAGTTTGTTGAGCAGGAATAAGTGCTTGCTGTCGACTTGCAAGTTGATTTTGTGCTAAAACAGAGGGCAAGGCCGCAAAATGCGCTGGGCCATCGAAACCAGCCGCTTCCTGTTTCTCGGGTGCACTCTGTTGAACTGTTTGATAGAAAACTGGTTCTCTAATTTGTCCAAATTGCTGCAACGGTACGAACTGTGGCTGTAATTGTAACTGAGCTAGTGAACTTAAAAATAATTCTGCTGGGTATTCCTGTAAGTTCTGCTTTGACACCTCAACCGAGCTGTTTTTTATCTTTGGCGATGCATTTTTATCGTCTAATGTCTCGCCCTGATTTAAGTCGGATTCTGTTGTAGGCTCGACTTCTTTGGATCTCACAGTGGTTGTGGTAGTAGCAGGGGTAGTTTGTGGTACGAATTGACGAGGTTGTTGAGGGTTAGGGAGACCGCTCGCAGCATTGGGGTTTGCTGGAAATTGCTGTTGTCTTGAAAATTGACGAGCTTTTTCTTGTTGTAGTTGGAACTGAAATTATTAATTTACATCTTAGTATCGAAATTTTTATTTAAATTATAGTTAATTATTTTACAAGGATTTGTAAAAAAAAATAACATGTTTATACGCATCAAATTAATAATACGAGCAACTTTTTTGCTGAAATGGCGATGGGCCCGCCATATATCTAGAAGAACCAACAACCGATCTGGAAGCAAGGTTCTCGAGTGGCGACCTCGTAACGGCAAGCAAAGTGTAGGGCAGCGCCCACTAGATGAGGTGCCGACCTGATAAGATATGCTGGAAATCGATGGCTCAGGACCGTGCTTTGTGGCATTTCTTGGGGTAGGCTTATGTTCAGCAGTGGAATTGTGAAAGGCTGTAATGATGATGATGATGATGTCCCGGTTAATGTCGAAACATCTATAGTGTTAGCAACGCGCATGTGTTACGTTAATTGTCTATTGGGTAACATGACGGAATTCAAATAAACTCAAATTAGTATCTCTTTGGGTTCGATACACGTCCGCTTGTAACTTACTATAAAGAAAACCTGTCACTTTTGCATTCCTTCACGTACGTCGTAAAGGACTTCCTAATTGCCAGCATAAATATAAGCTCTATTAAAATTAGTACCTATATAGTATTTTACCAGCTCTTAAAAAAATTAAAACATATTACATATAGACTTCTTCTTGACGTTTTTCCTTAATGAAAATTACATCGTTATTATAACAACATGTAACAATTACTACTTGTAATATTGGTAGGTTAGTTACAATTATTCGAATACAAATATTAAAATATAATATTATGTACAAACGTATTTGTATACCTTTATTAACAAAGAAAATTTTTTCAGATACACAAAAAAATACAATAATATAGAACTACACACCATAGATGAGCCTTTCTCCTACCCTAATATAAGATGTAATACGTATGCGATAGAACGTTAATTTAATATTAGAATAAACGATAAACGCGGATTTAATAATTAATAATTTATATTAGAGGCACTGTCAGAGTCACAATATATCCAGATCCAAAATCTATGTGTTTCGACTAGGTTCTAGTTCACAGAACTGAAATAAAATAGTAGGAGCATAGCTATGAGAATCGTCCGCCGATGTTTTAAGCGTTACTCACTAAAGCATTTATACTACAAAGTACTCGAATATATTTACGTAAATACAAAAGAAAGTCATTATTATGAAGTTAAAAATTAACGACTAGGACTCGTAAGAAAAATATCACTCCATTTCGTTCGAGCGAGTCGTAACAACTTAAAAAATATCCAAATTAGATGTCACAATGCCAATCATGCCCTAAACAAATGTGGGAATTACGATAACTCCCTGATACCGGCTCGCTTCGATCGACGCACTATAATATTTTATTGTGGAACCTAGATATAAATATCAAGAAAAGTTATTTTTTTTTATGATCGGATTATCGTAAAAGCCGTTCTTAGTAAGCGTCTACAATGCGAAGTGAGTAACTATACTGAATTTCAAGTCAATCTGGTGTGTAGTTTTAGAAATCTCGTGATGAGTCAGTCAGTCGTTGCAAAAAATCAATGCGTATAAGCAAAATATGCTTATACGCATTGATTTTTTTAAGTAGTAATAACTGGTGATCGGAATATAAGCCTATACCACTGATGTTTTACAATTTCTTTATTTATTCTACATTAACTTGTTATGAAATTGATCTATCAATAAATACTTCTAATTTGACTTGTACTAAAAAAATAACTACAAAATTTTTAAATTATATAAATAATTCAATTAAAAATATCGAAATTTATACAATTCGTACCCAATTAGTAATAGACGTCTGTCAATCGTGGCAAAAATAGCAAATATGCTTCTTACGAGGCAAACTATGGACTTGTGTTCTGCAGTGAACTTTGATGGGTTGTATTAAATTGTAATGAAACAAATTAACTAATAAAAACTTACTTACTTACTTATCTTCACGCCCAATCCCTAACGGGGTAGCCAGAGAGAACAGATCGCCAAGTGTCACGATCCTTACATACCTCTTTCGCTTCTTTCAGGTTCATTAACTTCTTCATACATGCACGTCTAGGTATCCGAGTACTCTTGACCCTCCCCTCTTCGAGCAATTTGCTCACATGGTCTTCGAAAGTTAGTCTCGGTCTACCTCGACACCTTTTAATATTTACTTTCGCTCTATATATTTTCTTCACCATTCGGTCTTCACTCATTCGTTCAACGTGTCCAAACCATTGGAGTACGCCCCGATTAATTTTTGTGATAAGGTCATCTTTCAATCCTGCCATATTGCGAATCTCTTCGTTTCACTTTCGGTCGGCTAAGGTAACGCCACACATTTTACGAAGAGATCGCATCTCCACTGCATTCAACTTGCTTTTATGCTTCTTCTGGCATACCCAGGTTTTGCTGCCATATAACAAAGTCGGTACCAACATTGCATTATGTATTGCAAGGCGTGCACTCTTCACCACGCCTTGCCTTTTTACTAATGCATTCAGGGCACCATTGACTTTGTTTCCGGCAGCGACACGCCTATCCACATCTAAATCACATCTTCCATCCCGGCTGAAAGCACTCCCCAAGTATACAATTTCATTTACCTGTTCTAGACATTCCTGATTTACCCATATTTCACATTTCGTTCTCTCTTCGTCCTTTTCAAATACCAGAACCTTAGTTTTATTAGCATTCAAACGGAGACCTTTAATTTCACATTCCTCTTTCATACACGTGACTAATTCCTGCAGTTCTGCTTCTGATGGTGCAATAAGCACTGCATCATCAGCATACAGCAGACAATTAACTTTTATGTCACCCAATTTCACACCCAAACAGCTATTTTTCAGCTTCTGTAAACAGCTGTCGAGATACAGTATGAACAGCCAGGAAGACATGACACAACCCTGTTTTACGCCCGCTTGGACGCTAAACATGGGTGACAGGTCATGCCCTACCCGCACACAGGCTTTACAGTCATAGTAAAGTGACTGCACAGCCCTTAACAATCGACCATCCACACCATATCCCGGCAACAGTTCCCACATTTTCTTCCTTATAACCTTATCAAATGCTTTCTCCAGATCCACAAAAGCACAGAAAATCTTCTGGTTAACACTCAGAAGCTTCTCCGTGATCATGCGGAGAGAAAACATTTGATCCGTGCATCCTCTTCCAGGTCTAAATCCGCATTGAGCCTCCCATAAGAATCTTTCCGATTTCTCTTGCATCCTACGTGTCAAAACCTTCGAGTAAACTTTACTTGCTAAACTGGTCAAGCTGATCGCCCGATAGCACCCGCAGTCAAAATGTGAACTTTTACCTTTATATAAAGGCACAATGACCGCGGATCGCCAGTCACCCGGGACATCTCCCGTCCGCCAGCACAAATTGCACAGCAGATGGAAGCTGTCCCAGACGCGAGGCCCACCGTACTTGACCATTTCAGCAGTAACTCTGTCTAGTCCCGCAGCCTTACCACATTTCAAACTTCGAATCGCACGTTCAATCTCTTTCATGCTGATGACCTCAGTGTCATCGAGGTCCGTGTCTGGCGTGCCAGTCACGGCGTCACCCCCGGATCCTTCACTAAGATCATGACACGCATACATTTCTCTATAAAATTCACTCCATCGCTGCATGACGTCCGATTTTTTTGAGAGGATGTCATTGGTTCTCGAAAGCACTTTGTTCATTCTTAAGGCTGTCGCACCACTCCGGGACCTTCCAACCTCTTTCCAGAAGAGTTTGGAGTTTTCCCTAAAGTTGTGCGACAACCTCTCGTCCGCTTCTATTCTACACCTTTCACGTACTTCCTCAATCAATGTTTTCGCATGAACTTTCTGCAGCTTATATCTTTCTTTCATCTTCTCTCTCATATGCTCATCGTTACTAGAGGCCAAGTAGTCTAACCATGCTTTTTTCTTCTTTTTTACAGCTTCTCTCACTTCATCATTCCACCATGCATCTCTTCTTTTACTACTACCTCTTTTTGTCGTACCACATACTTCTTCCGCTGCACTTACCATTCCATCCCTAAGGTTCTGCCATGTTCTCTCCACACATTCTTTCCTGCCATCGATGGTGATGGTGAGCAATTGCATAATAAAAACTTGAATTTTTATATTACCTGGGATTGTTGGAAATTTTGTTCCAGACCTCTTATATCGGTATTAAAGTTTGGTCCGACATATTGCTGCCCATTGACCGGTGAAACTTGGAATATTGGAAGCTGCTCTTGCGTGGGCAAACCTTGGACGGACACGTCGACGCCCGAGTCGTACTCTGTCGGTCTGAAGGGAATACGGGGATCGACAGGAGGTAAGTACTCGGGTCTTTGAGGAAGCTGCGAAAAGAAATGGTTTAGTTCAATATGTATAATTGGGAGAGGAGAAATTCATATAATATATAATATTAATTATAAGGACAACTTAAAATATCAAAATAAATCGCCTTGGAAGTACAGTGGCTAATTGTTTGGCTGTAGCGCTAACGGCCGCGGGTTCGAATCCGAAACAAATAAGGATTTGAATAGGTTCGACCCAAACAAGTGATTGTTCTGGATCTGGATACATGTCATGTGTAATTTATGTATGCAAAACGCCTCCACGATACTAGAAAAGAAAATAAATTATAAAAATAGCTATATTTTTCTATATAGTACTAGGGTGACAAATGAGCACACAATGTGATGGTAAGTGTATGTTTTGATTCATCTACATCTACCCTCGAATAAGAATCAAAATGCAGTTGTACTGTCATATGAAATACATCGTTTGCAGTAAAAAGGCTCTTCGGTATTTTACACTCACTGCTGCTGCAATTTTACTCCTGGAATTCTGTAGCGTGGTCCCAAGACGAACTGTCCTATTTGTGCAATAATCATAATTTAGCTGAAGTATGGCTCTACTACGTAATAATTAAATCTCTTATAATAGACTTACGACGTTCAATAACAGATTCGTAAAATGATACACTTTCTTAAATGTCTCATCAGTGACATCTTTATCTTGATTTTTTTTCCTTTTTATTGCCGTACCGGGTTTATTTTTTTTAAATTAATATTTCTTTAACTGTCTCGTTGGTCTAGTGGTCTTAAATGTGATTGGTGTTCATGAGGTCCTGGGTTCGAATTCCGGGGCGGATAAAAATTACTTATTGGATTTTTGTAAAGAAATTCTCATAAACAGCCCGGAGTTGGAAGCTGGCGGTGTTTCACCCCCGTGCCTCGGAAAGTACATTGATCCTCGGCCTGATCTCCTCCGGTCGTGTCGGTTTACCGTCCCATCGGATAATGAGAGTGAGGGAATAGAGATTGCACCTGTGCTTGCGCATACACTTGGGCACTATAATCCTGTCCTGCGCCGATGGCTAGTCTCCGTTGAGACTTGCCGCCGTGACATAAATTCGGTCTGGAGGACAGGGCTTGGATTGCGCAACAATTTTTTTTTTTTGTAGAAGAGGGGGCAAACGAGCATGCGGCTCACCTGATGTTGAGTGACTACCGCCGCCCATGATCAACCGCAACACCAGGGGAGAAAGAGAAAGTAAGGTAGAATTAAACATTATTATGCATAAAGGATCTTACTATCAAAAAGCTACCAGATATAACTGTAAAGTTCGTATCATTCATATACTTATAACAAACTACTAATAGTTCACTACTGAATATAGACCACCCTAAGGACTGCCTCAAAAGGGCGGTTTTTGCCATATTTGACACACTTGGCTGTTGTTAACCGCAGTTTTCCTTATTTAGAGTTGTTGTCAGAAAAATGCTGAAACCTATTCTCTGTTTTATTTCATCGCATCTTACAGCATTCACAGGACGACAAGTATTCAACAATAATGGTGGGCTACAAAACGTTCGAGTTTATTATCACCTGCTACTTTTACTGGAACTGTTAATTCCATAGTATTATTATATGTATATGCTAAATCTACGTCTTTTTTTTTAAATGAAAGTCTAGACTCAGGATTATTTTGGCATATTATATAACTCATTTTTGAACCGAGTGTGAGTGGATCCTTTTAACTACGTCCTTTATGTCTATATTATTTTGATTTGTATAATTAATAGGTACTGTGATATACATCAGAAAAAAATATACGATGAAAACGCGTTGTAACAATAAGTTCGCCTTATTTCAATTTTTGCAACAAAGCTCAAGTAATTAAATAAAAATTAAGTTTAATGCTATCAAACAGATCCTTGTTTTAGTCCACTCCTAAAGTAAAAAAAGTCCCATACGTCCCACTAACTCCGCAACACAGGTCTACCCAATTCGGTTTTAGCGTTAATTGGTTTATTTAACCATCAAGTGACCGCCAAAGCCTTGCTCATCTTAGGCTTAATTCAGCACATAATGCGTCTGTGTTTCGTATGATATGTGTAGTGAACTGGAGAGCGTTTTACGTGTATTTTAGATGCGAGACGTCTGGCATTGCAATATTTTCATCAAGTGTGATGACTAAGGTAAATCCTTCTCACAACGGCGGAGGCCCACCTCCAGCGGTGGATTTTTACTGGACTGGACGATATAGTAGAAGAAAGACGAGATATGACTTAAAAAGAGTTATTTAATAAATAATTATTAAAACTATACCTGAGTTTGTGTCTTCGTTGGCAGTTGGAATGCTGGACCGTTCGGTCTCCAGCCACTGGGCGGGTATGGTGCTGGTGCTTCACTGAGGACACCACTCAGCAACAGAGATACGACAGTAAACAGTCCCTGATAAAATAAATAAGGTTCATATATTTTAAAACTTATTTCAATTAAAACCTTATTCGTTCTGCGTAGATCGGACCAAAAATTAATATTCAAAAACTAAAGGTAGCCGGGCTAACTGTGACATTGGGACGTCAAACATCTCAATCCCCCACGTGACCATGGGTGCTGTAAGCTGTAAAGCACCCGAAACATCGGGAATTAAAAATAAGTTAAAATAGTTAATTAAAGCGATAAAATCCGTAAATATAGTTTTATTCAATGTGTAGTGTTCGCGTAAATTTAAGAAATCATTAAACTTATTTAAATTTAAACTTTGAAATATATGATTTACTACCCGACTGCCTTCTGGAGCAGGAGGGTAATGTTTTGGAGGATATTTATATACAATATGTATGTATGTATATGTCTTTGGCACGCTCTGTGTACTCGAAGCTTAAACGATCTGATGGATTTTAATATGGGCTTTCAGTGTATTACATTCGTCTTATATTAATCGTGTAAATTTTTCTCTTTTTAGTAAACTTTTTTACATAGTCAGATTTTTTATTTTGTAAGGTTAAATTACAGTGAATTGATTTAGCAAATTGTTAATGGGTTTTATTTAAAATACGAGTAATAAGGTACGTGAGTGTAATATGGTCACCTTAAACTTTGCCGATAACTAGGATGAGGATGGAGACAAAAACTCAGTCTTATACTATAACTAATATATTAAGAAAAAAATAGCTAACAAGCCTTGGCAATAATTATCCACACTTCGAAAAATGGACTTTAAAAAACTAACTACATTAAAATCGACTAAAATGTTTACTTTAATATCCACTGTCAAAATGGCGTCGATAAAGCAGCACCCTTTTAACCCTTTATTATTCGATTGACCGATGAAGAGCTATCGTATCACAAAGCCATCTATATACACAAGGCTGTAGTTTTAAAGTTCTAAGAAAGTGACCATCTTAACCGGATAATCATATTACCCTCACGTACTATAGTAGGATTCCACTATTAAGGAATATTTAAAAATGTTAATTTAAACGAAAGTCGCGCGCATTTATAAAACAAAAAACTATTCAAGTAATTATTATTTAATACTGTCTTATTTAAGTATATTCTACTCTTGTCGGATATATCTATGTAAATACGTCTCAATCAAAATACAATTTGGTTATATAAGCTGAGTCATAAACCTTTTCACTGGCTCGATACATATTCCATCGCTAACTTGTAGTTTTAGTCTTTTTTATTGTGCGATGTGATATATAACGGCTTTCAATAAAAAATATGATAAAATAAAGCATTTTGTAGACGACGATTATTACTTATATTATTAAAATTTAGAATACCTCAAGCTTACCGACCTCCAGTACTCTATAGTCTACACACACCGAAAAGCGGTAACTATAGCCTACAGAAACTTGCCGCTAACTTTAAACAAAGTAATTACAAGCTTGTTTGTCACTCATTAGAACTCGAGTATGAATTGCCGAAAAGCTCAAAATTATACTGGTGGTAAGGCATCAATCTACTATAAAAACAAAAGGTATCAAAACCACAAAAAGTTTAAATAATACATTTGTTAATTCGATTATGCTCGACTGAAAATCCAGTCACGCTACGGTAAAAAAAACTAAAAATAAAAACCAAACAAGCAAAAAAACAATCGTTAAGGGTAGAAATTGCGAAACTAAAAACACGTTTAATTTAAATTTACGTCCGTACGTGGAATGAAACTTTTTTACATATTTTGTCACAATTAATATTAACTTAAATTTTAAAATTAAATTTAAATTTTAACGTTTTGAGTGGTTTAAGTCACCCATAATCACAGTGTATCAGACTGGAAATGTCGGAAATCAAAAATAAGTTCACATGAAATGCGATTATATTTGTCAAATTTGTTTTATATTTAAAAAAATGTCGTGGGTTTAAATGTGCCTTTTGACTCCATGCAATAAATTTTAATAGCGTTGATAAATTATTTTTTGAATCTAATAATATAAAAAATGGTTTTAGCTTCGATTCGGTTTCGATCGTCTTTCCATTTCGCGACTTATTGCAAGTTCGATTATCGATATTGGTTTCAAAATATATAATCGATTTTAATAAAAAGGTGAAAAATGCGAAATTAATGAACATAAAATACCAATTCTATTCCCTTTACAGCCTCTACAAAAAGTCCATTCCTGATCATAAATCACCCCCATGATTTCCTCGTAGATAAAAATATTTGCCATGGTTGTCACGCTTTGCGGGAGGGTTGACTTAGCTTATTATTCATTAATTGTCATCATGAAGACGCTGTTGCCCATCTCCCGAATTTTTTCCTCCGTCGCCTCGTACGACGCCTACGGGACGATATTCTTACACCGCAATCAAACGGGAGAAACACGAAATATCAACAGGAACTTAAAACAAGTCCTCGTATCAGATCGTTAATTCACACAACCACAAGATATAAACACAACGTGTAATCACCTTCATTTTCGTCGACTTTCGCTTGGTCCTTTGCGCGAGCGCTGCTTTTTATAGACAATAGCCAATGCTATTGTAATTCGGAACGCGCGCACTATCGACCTTATGAATTTACATAGCCAGGCTGCGGCCGTGGTGTAGCTCAGGATCGTCCATTTCTGTATCGATCTTAATCATTGTCGTATTTTTTGTTTACATGCTGGTGATTGTCATCTGTCTCACATTCCTGGATCCACTGAAAGTCTGCATTACGTATTAATATACCTATATCTGCAATTCGTGACTTAAGGCGACACCGCGAAAAAAATGCACCTCTTTTCATCGAATAGTATAGGACTATGACATCACTAACGAAAGTGGAATTTTGATATAGGTAAATTCATGTCAATTTGATTGTTCGAAAACACGATTGTTTAATTTTGACTCGATCATAATTATTTGCGAAAACACCTCTAAAAAATCACTATAGTTGAAATACAACGAAATTACTTAATCTATATCCTTAGGAATCACTCAAATATATTCATAACATCAATATTTATAATTTACTTGCTCATTATTTCGATTACTTAAATCAATAATTAAAAAAAAATATTTTAAGATTCTGACAATTTCTAAGCGGTTTTATTCGTCTCCGAACTTATGACGGCGTTTTTTCAAGTTTTTATAGAGATTATGTATTCACTCGGATCAGTACGGTGATAGCCTGGAGCCACTTTTCGATGTGTCGCCTTAAAACTGAGTGGAACCATTTTGGTGCATATTTCTTTTTGTAATATTATTGTTAAGATAAAAAAATCTATTTGACTTGATTTATTTTTCTTTGTTATGATGTATGTGCCAAGTAAACCTATTTCTTTCCTTATTTCGTTCTTTCTTTCTATTTTGCGTATAGTTTAATTTTAAAAAATGAATCTAAAGTATCAGAAAAACGACAAGTTGCCATAATTATGTAACAAGATGGAGGCTAGGGGAGCCTCGGGTAGCAGTATCTAGGGATAACCTTTTGTGAAAGAAAAGTCAATCAGGCCGTAACGTTTCAATGTACATGACATGACACTGTCATATCAGTTGACAACGTCAGTCACAATCTCAAAAGAAAACGGAAAATGGCTCTTGCTGAATACTTTTCATTAAAATATAACGAGCACTCTAGTATTGGAAGTTCTGGGAATAGCTTACCAAGTGATAAATAGATCATATGATTTTATTTATTTTTAAGAGATGGCAGCAGCATCTTCATAATAGAATGGAATTGAATAAAGTAGACCAGAACAAAACAGTATACAATAAAATAGAATAGAATAGTTATATAGAGAGGGGGGGTAGCTTTCATACCCATTTCTGCCGCCAAACTTCTGTGCGTGCACTAGTTCCGGTCTGCTAGGTCTCTATGTTCCGGTCTGAAAGGAATATTGTGTCAGTATAGTTACAGGTTGTGGGACAACCATAGACTATTTTTAGTACCTTGTTTTTCAAAATGGTACCTTGTTCTGTAAGTGAATGTGACACAATGTCACAAATTTCACAAGTAAATTCTCAAGACTTCGTCAATAAGAAAACGTGTCTATTGTGTTTATTAATTTGTATATTTTGCAAAGAAAAAAGTCACGTTGTTGATAATTTGCATGAATTTGGTAAATACATAATTATTTATACAAAATATTTTACATGTACGCTAGGGATTGACTCAATTATATCAAAATTAATATCGATATTTATCTTAAATGTTCATAATCAATCGATAAACTTGCCCATACAATAAGATGAAAATAAATGCTCGGTTTGCGTTCTGAAAATCTAATTTCATATCGACGTTTGTGAAACAGAATTCCCCCGGATTCTATAATTAGGAGTTGAAATCCCAAGAAGAACTCAATAATTTGCAGCAAACATTTTCTTGAGAAGTTTAAAAGAAAAAGTAGAATAAAACCAATTTTATTAAAAGGTGCCATTTCTACATTATGTAGTAGTGTGTTAGTAAGTATAACATTGTTATAATAAGACTTCAAAAATTTGACTTCAAAAATGTTTGATGAATGAAAATAAAGAAAGATTTTTATACATTATACAACTGTAGTACATTAAAGAATTATCTATTTATCGACCGAAAAAAATTATAACCTTGCTTAACCACTCACACCTCATGGTCACACTACTACAGTATTCATAGGACCGCGTTATTTTTCCCAAGGGGTTGAGCGGAGCTTCGGATTATAATTCCTAAGTCACAATGCTAAAACTTAACTTAGATAAGAATAGATATTAAGTTATACTCCTGAAGCGCCGATAGACGCCCGCGCATGAGACGCGCCGTTCAGTGTGCCAGGATAGTATATATTTCATAGTATTTGATACTAACGACGCTCGCTGCCTGATTAATCCTTAATAGCCGAAGACAGTGCGCCGAGGGTTTAATAGCGTGGTTCATCACCTACAGTGTTAGTCTTAGAGAAGAGGAGCTCGTAGTACAGTAATATATTATCAGCGTATCTATTATACAGTATATAATAGATGCGCGGATCAATAGATCTGAGAGATTAAGCCGCTATTGCCGCGGTCATTCCATGAATAGATGAATATTTTACACACGTATATACATATATTAACATAAATTGAGAAAATAAAGAGTTCATATGTATCCTTAGAAGTTATACTTCATATTTAATTTCTCCTGCGTATTTGGTTAGTTTCTGTTAATATTATTATCACAAAATGATAATAAGCTTATTATTACTTTATAGTTTTCAGGGACGGATGATAGAGGGAGTAGCGTCATAAACATATTAGCATTAAAAACAGGGCAATCTTATTTAACTGATTCCTACAAGTTTTCTTGCTTATATTGTGAAGTTTACATTCATATTTAAGTGGAATTTTAAAATAAACTTCTATAATGTATTTAATTATTAATGTTTGTAATTATTAAATGTAATACTTAAAATATAAAATATAAAGAAGCCATTATTTACACCATGTTCCCGTTTTTTATTTCACCAGCATAATATTATATAAAATTACTTAATTAAGTATCTACCTGTTTATATTTGATTACAATTATGTTAAAAAAGAAATTCCGAGGAAACTATCCACGGCAGTATTTTTTTCTAAAGATAAAATTTTCCAAAATACAATTTTCCAATATGATTCTTGAGGGAAATTGTTTATTCGGTAGACTCACTTCTACAGAGATTTTTGGAATTTTGTACATTTTGAATTAAAATCCATCAAAACGCATGTAGGTGCTTGTTCTCGATATTAATAAACATACTGAAGAACAAGACTGAGAACAAGCACCTGTTCTCGAGAGTATGTTTATTAATATTTTTTTAATTACTTTAGTAAATCATATTAAAAATTCAGTAAATGTTATTCGGTTTCGTGCACTACACTGGTTTTTTAATCTTTTGCCACTTTCTTAATAATCATTTTTCGATAGTCATTGTAAGTAAAATGTACGTCCCTAGCTAACGCACACAATGGCAAATCAAAACTGTCACGCGTTTTCGGGCTGTCAGATCGTCTATACGCCAGTATATTCTAAGTCTATGGAGACAACAACAAAATAACAGCTAATTTATAATGTATTCGGCGGTGGAAACAAACATCGTAAAGAAGCCTGCATGTATGAAATGTAAAATATTTTGAGGACATGCGAATTCCAGCAGACATCCATCAACACCACAGCAATTTAAAAAAAAACTCATAATGCTACTAAAGTAGGAGTTTTTCTTGTCAGTCTTCCATACACTATACTCTATCCTTAATGTTTGATTATATCAAATAAGTTATACCTTAAGGATGGTCCCACGTTAATTTCAAGAAAAATTCAGCCCTAAGGGTGGGAAAATTGGGAATGAAATTTTTAAAGTAGCTATTAAGATGACATTCTACTTATTATCTTGTTATATTACAAATTATAGAACACTTAAAATAGTAAAATGATTATTTAACTTTATAACGGTGCAAAAATATCCACTAACCCATATCGTTCTGTGAGTGTCGTAAGAGGCGACAGAGGGAAAGAGGAAAAATAAAACAAAAGATGGTCAGCACGTCACAACTCAAATTAATAAAAAACTGCAGTTGCCGCCCTAGCGTAGCAACGATGGCAAAATCCTCCCTATATATATATAATAAATATATATATATATATATATATATATATATATATATATATATATATATATATATATATACCACGCTGCTGCTATAATATAGTTGTAGCACGAATGGGTTGGCTCGACCGGAGCAGAACCATGCTCTCACAGAATTGACACTTCTTGGGTGACACATGAGCACAAAGTCCACCTGATGGTAAGTGGTTGCTGTGGCCAATAGACATCTCCATCTATCCTCGATTACGAATCAAATTGCGAATCTGTTGTCACTCGAGAGGATTAAGATGGAATGCCTCCTTTCCAGTAAAAAGGGTCTCCGGTTCTCTACACTCACAATATGAAACACAGTAGCGTTAAGCTGCTATTTTACGCTGCTATTCTGTGAGAGCATGGTCCTTCCCCGCTCGAGCCGGCCCATTCGTGCTACAACTATACTACTATAAAAGCTGCAGTATGACTCTACCTCGTAAAATACTACTTAACAAAACGACATAATATTTTTTCCCATTTTCAAAATCATATAGAGAGAGTCCAATGCTGCCAGGTATTATTTTGCAGCACCAGCCATATGTGACAGCGGTACTCCATGCACGAGCAGACTTCGCATTATCTCGAAATCTACTTACGATACGAGAAAACGCTTAAAAAAATTGAATATCCTGATATGCTTTATCACCTAAGGTTTTGTCGTAAAATGGTGTAAGTAAAAAAATGATAGATGGTGAATCGTAAGGACATTACTTGTGTAAAATTACAAACCAATAAAGTTTTGTTCGTAACTTTTTTATACCTCATAAAGTTTATGAGATAATTATCAAAAACTATTGAATTTTTAAAAAATACTGCATATATTGCGGATAAAAAAGGCTTAGATCCCTTCTAGTATTTCACGCTAACTTTTCTTGAAATTTCAACTCAATTGGCTCAGCTGTTAAGAAGATTAGCCCAGATGGAAAAACAGGCAAACAGACAGACAGAAAAATTGGTTTTTCATAACTTAATAGCATGCAAGTAACCAACTTGAGCTTAATTTAAGCCAGTTATTTCGATGTTATAGACAGACGCTTCAACATGTATCTATACATAAACATGTCTAACATGTAGTATAAATACTGTTACTATTAGAAATATAACAGTAGTGAAATTATTAAAATTATAATTGTAGGCACAAAGTAAAAAATATATAAAATTTCGTTAAAGTTACAAGTCTCCATTCATTTCTGAGAGGGTTTTAGGGAAAGGAAATATCCGCCGCGCTACCCCAATGCGTATAGGCGTAGCGTATGGGCAAACTTCACATATCTCCGAAATATTTTTTCTTATTTCTCATATATGCAGCTGTCCTCACGATGTTTTTCTTAACCGCCAAGCACGTGGTAAATCAGTACTTAAAATTGCAACTAATAATTTCATTGCTGCCGGCGGAGATCGAACCAGGGTTGCTCGCGTACCGTGAAATTTATAACGAGCGCTAACCATCTGAGCTACAACCGATAAAATTACCAAATTACATGACTTTAAAACAATCCAAAAAAATATTCTATGCGAATGAGGTCGCGGCCACATCTAGTTTTATAAAATGAGGGTGGAATGTAAATTTTTAAATATCTGTGGCACTCGTAATTACATTTCTTCTGTTCCAACGTTGAACAGTTCGTAATTAACTTGGCGTGATGAAATTCTAATTAATTTTACGAAATGAGAAACGTTTTCCTGCGGGTAAATTAATATGAAATGTCTTAAAGATGTATATTTAGGTATACAATGTCAATAAGAGCGATGGTAGCTTAGGGATATATAGGGATATTTAAATGTTCGCTGTAAATTTCACAGTACGCGAGCACCCATGGTTCGATTCCGATGGCACCATTACATTTATCAAAATTGTAATTTAAAGTGCTGATTTGTCATGTACTAGGCAGTGAAGGAAAAGATCGTGAGGAAACCTGCATGTCTAAAAAATTAAAATAAAACATTGCAAAGAGTTACGGTCGCCAACACGTATTGGGGCAGCACAGCGGACATTTCTTGTTCTTTCTTGCATTAATAACCAAAAGTTAAAGTAGACCTGTGCCCGCCATCGGGCCTGCGGATGTGTGCGAGAGCATTCCCGTAGCCCCGATAAGAAGTGAAGCAACGAAAATTTTGGAGTTTTAGCCGGTAAGGGTTCGGCATAACCTAAACACTCATGGAAAACTATCTTTCGCTCACGCGAGAGATCACGCGCGAGAGAGATATCCGCACGTACAAAAAAGGCCATTGCCCAGCTATAGGACGTACAAACTATTATTATTAATAATATAAATTTATTTCAGACACACATATAATCCATAATTATGTTAGTAGATTAGCTTAACCTATGTTATTTTTTAATTATTACACACACAATATTAATTACAAATATTTTTATTTTCGGCACCCCATGACACCAGGCACACGCAAGTGCATACGCATCCAGTGCCTAGGATGGGACAATCAAATCTGTCAGATATTGTCCTCAGAATGCTATGGAGCTCCCACGAATCCTTACTTTATGCTCTGACCTAAGAGAATATAATAATTAGAGATGAAACGGATATCGGATACCGGATATTCGGCTAGTCTTATCGCCGGGTAGCCGGAAATCCGGCCGCCGGATATTCTGCCGAACATTGCCGTTTGGTGATCGATAATTAGGCAGGTATTGCTGCACAATACCCAAGTTTATCAAAGTTTGCCAAAATCTATATTTCAGTGCCCTGCAGCAGTGTATACAGCGAAAAACTATTTTCTGAAGCCTTGTTTATGAAGACAGACGAAACCGCTTGTTACCTTTCAATGCAGATAAATTAGTATAATTTATTCACCATAATTTGCCCTTAGCTACGTAGTACTATTATTTATTCTGTGCCTTAGCGCGTACTAAAAGTTTTAAAATGAAAATTTTGTGATTACTGATTATATTTGTTAGGTGACATAAATGAAGTACTTAACTAAATTTGATATTTTGAGATTTTATAATCCGGTATCTGTAACGTTATTGTATTGAAGATTTTACATTTATTGATTCTAATAAAAACATACCATAGAATCTCAAGTGTATTCTCAATTATCACTGCAATAAACTGTCATCTGGTTCAAATAAGTTTATTTACATGAATAAAGGAATTGAATTTTTCTGCGCATGCGGGATGCGATTCTCTTTCTATTAATAATCATTATTGGAAAGCGAATCAGTATCAAGTATGAATGTCCTGGGAAAAATATTTCTGATTACTTCGGTTTTTTTCTTATCGACCCATAACAGTTCACTGCTGGGCTGTCTATCCTTCCGCAAGCCTTTTGCTTGCGAAGAAACGACCGCTGCACCAAACATTCTGCTTCCCTGAGGCTGTGCACAGTTGCTGATCTGGCAACTTAACGTCTATGTCTGGAACACCATTCATATAATCAAAATTTATTTTGTACTAGTAACCCGCCTGGGTTCTGGATAGGATTTATTAATGTGGCGGTTTTAGATTTATCATTATGTTTATACGTGGTAGAGCCACGTTGCAGCTATATTATGGTTGTAGCACGATTGGGTCGGCACGACCCCGAAGGTACATTCACACGGAATAGCAGCGTAAAATAGCAGCTTAATACTGCTGTGTTTCGTATGGTGAGTGTAGAGATCCGGAGACCCTTTTTTACTGGAAACGAAGCATTCCATCTTAGTCCTCAAGGGTGACAACGCATCTGCGTTTTGATTAATATCAGGGATAAATGTAGATGTGTATGGGCCACAGCATCCGCTTACCATCAGGTGGACTGTGTGCTCGTATGTCACCTATATTCTATAACGAAAAGACAAAAATTTACAAAACAGTTAATTATGTTTTAAACAGCATATAAATGAGCTTAAATATTACAGACAGACTTCCATTTTATAATTATGTTTATAGATTACTATTCTTTGTTGAACTCTGTAATTTTTTTAATTTTATTTAAACAACAACAATACTCAAAGCCGTATACAAGTCAGTCATACACCTGCAAACATTTGTATAATGGTATTCACAAACGAAATGTTAGTATACCACACATATTTACAAATGAATATGCAATACTATTCTGTATTTACACACCCATATTCAAACACGGTTGTGTTTGTTGTGCTCTAGTGCATATATTGGTTGTCCCGTTTAATCCTCTAAGCCAGGCGCCATTTACTAACGTTCTATTTTTATAGGTTATTTTAGGAACACATAAGTATACCTAATTCATTTTTCAAAAGCTATATTCACATACTTTTTTTAGTCGTCGACTTCGACGATCGACGTCGACTTTAGTAAGTCGACTAAAATATTAACTATAATGTCTACTGTCAAAATGGTGTCGATAAATATTTGATTGACCGATGAAGAGCTATCGTATCACAAAGTCATCTACGCAAACAAGGCTGTAGTTTTTGAGTTATAAAAAAGTGACCATATTAACCGTATGACCATATTACCCTCACGTACTATAAAATCATCATAACTCGCCGTGTGACAGTGGCGTTAGAGAATCAATGACTGCCTCGTTGGTCTAATGGTGGTAACTGGGATTGCTGATCATGAGGTCACGGGTTCGAATCCCAGGTCAGGCCAAAATCCGTTACTGAGGTTTTCTGTCAAGTAGCACCTACTCCTTTATTTTTAAGGCGTTGATGGAGCAATAAGGCCGTCGCGTTTCTCCAGCTCGTATTAATAGACTTCACATGTCTTCGAAATATTTTGACTCGTCATGCATGCAGGTTACCTGATGCTTACCATCATCGCCGTGTACGTAGTAAATCTAGATTCTAGATTTGGTAGAAGTATGCTGCAGCTATATTATGGCTGCAGTTCAAATGGATTGGCTCTACCAAGGCAGGACCACGTTATCACAGAACAACAGCGTCAAATAACAGCTCCATGTTGCCCTACTTCGCATAGTGAGTGTAGAGAATCGGAGACCCTTTTTATTGGTAACGAGGAATTCCAACTTTGTCCTCACAAGTGACAATGCATCTACATTTTGATTCGGATTTAAAAATAGATGTATGACATATATAGACATCTCTATGCGTTACAGAAACCACTTACCATCAGTTGAAGTGTTTGCTCGTTTGTCATCCTTATCCTATAAAAAAAACTGTTTTTAAGTAGTCTAGGCGGTGAGCTCGTTAAGTATCGCTCTCACACGGTCAAGTATTTGATGGGCGACCGCTTTAGTAGCTCTTATTCATAAGCGCCTTTGCATTTTTGATGTAAAAGCTTTTGGAAACGAGGGATTCCATTTTAGTCCTCAGGTGTGACAATGCATCTGAATTTATCAAGGATAGATGAAGATGTCTATAGGCCACAGAAAACACTGACCATCAGGTTGACTATGTGCTCGTTTATTATACTTATTGTATATATAAAAAAATATTTATAAAAATAGGGTACTATTCGTGGAATTATTATCATACGCCGCCAACACGTGGCAGAATTATATTAATAACGTCAATTTCGTTAAAAGCACAACTTTCATCCAATTGGAGTAGCTAGATAATTGTGACCCAACATCCCGCCGAAAAAGCTTTCGCAACTTCCGCTGGACATCGCGTGCATCCTGTTCGTTTATATTTTAATGATGTCTTTTGTTAAAGCTTTTGTTTTAACCCGACTGCCTCTTGGGGCAATTTTTAATAAGATGGAATGTCTCGTTTCCAGTATAAAGGGTCACCGGTTAATTAAGCTACTATTTTACACTGGTATTCTCTAAGAGCGTGATCTTTTCCCGGTCGACCCAACCTATTCGTGCTACAACCGTAATATAGCATCGTGGATCTACCACGTAAATTGCAGCTTGGCCTTCTACCATGTTTTTATGCTTTAAAGTTGCCATATTTCCGTAACTCTAATTGTTTGCGATTTAAAATTTGGCATGTAAGTAGGCATCGATCACTAATTTAGTGATCGATGTAAGTAGGTAATTATAATCACTAATAATTCTTTTCCGGTTTTTTCGAAGTTGTTCAAGATAGGTAGGAGATTCATATTTTCGCTTTAAAGTTGCCTTATTTCTAATTCTCTAGTGAATATCATCTTCTTCGACAATCACCTTTAATTCATGATTTTTTACTAAATTTTTGGACGACCACGGGGTTAATTTTTCAGGTGAATTTCCAGAACGGAAGCAAGCAAATCAATAAAAAACAGATGTTTCGTTCGTTTGTAGTATTCGCTTCGTAAACGTCGTTGATGTTGCGTGCCGCTTGTGCCATTTTGGTGCCACAATTGTACTCATATTCCATAATTATTCGAATTTTTAACGTATCCATGATGACGAAAAAGATTCAAATACGATAAAACTATAACGCTTATCAATAAACAGATAACTAACTTTGAAAAAAGTCCATGCTTTTATAATAAAATTAATTTGAAATTAGAATTCTTGACCAAACAGAAATTATTTCGATTTGAAAATGCCGGTACTTCTGAACTGCAATTTCATAAGTAAAGACCTAGTATAGTTAATTTTTAAGTAGATTTTTCGAAATATTCCTAATTATTGTCAGGGTTTGTTTGCTATTTTTTTCTTGATAATTATTAGTTATAGTATAAGGCCATAGTTATAATATATATGTACTACGCACTAGATATGGCAGTCCGAACACTCACTATATGTTCAACTGAACTGTACTGCAATCCGTACACCTGTTATTGTGGCTTCGATATTCATGCAGTGCGGAGCGGCGCTAATAATAATTTTATATTGAATTAGCATATATGCTAAATAAACTAAAATTAAAAAAATGTACTCTATTAACAATACAATCTAAATAAACAATTATTTATTATGACAATTTGGCGCGTTTATATCAACTGCGCATGCGCGACTACTGTTTCCCGCGCATTTGTGGATACAGAGTAGTGCACATTTTATAACTCAATGTATAAGGCTTTGTATTTTTGTCTCTGTCCTCCTCCTAGTTTTTGTTTTATAAGGCGCCGAAGCTTAAGGTGACCGTATTACCCTCACGTAGGTATTATAGTTACAGAAATTGAATGATTCAGTCTATACGCATAGATAAGTTTATGGGTACACGGTTAGACTGTGTCTAGTGATACGGTATACGCCATAGAATACTATCATACACAATAGAATGGCTGTCAACCTTATTTTGTACGACGATAGGCGTCGCCGGGAGCACACATACAAGCAATAACGTCGTATTATCACTACTACAAACCCGATTCGCTGTGTTGCCAAACAGATTTTAATGCATATTTATTTGTAAATAGCGTGCAATTTGGCATTTTCTAAATAATTTTCATGGGAAATTTGGAAACGATTGTAACGTCAAAACACATCTCGTGTTGACATTTATACGTGTGAATTGACGTGTTAGTGACATTTTAGTGGCTACACGGGCTCCGCCCACTCCCCCATTCTACTATGTATGTATTATAGTATTCTATGGTATACACACACTACGGTAAACCTACCTATCTTAAAATAAAAACATAGATCCTTATGAAGCAACTCAAAACATAATTGACATAATTTCATATTCCACGTGAGCGAAGCCTCGAGCGGTCGGTAGTAGAATTTATAAATACACTGATTTGACATTTTGATTTAATTAATATTTGCTCACGGATTAATAACACCTACTAACAACGTTTCGTATATTTGCTAAGTTAATTTGATATTCTGATATAAATATTATTTGACTTTTGCAAATTATTTTACGTAACAAGTCCCTTGTGATTCTATATGCTGTGATTAAATATGTACTATTCAATTTACATTAATGTCCTTTACTAGTTTTCAGTTTGCATGTCAGAATTTTACCTTTTTTATAGAGGTGACAAACGATGGCCCATAGACATGTACATTTATCCTCGATTAAGAATCAAAACGCAGATGCGTTATCACCCTTGAGGACTAAGATGGAATGCCTCGTTTCCAGTAAAATAAATGTCTTCAGATCTCTACACTAACCATACGAAACACAGCATTGTTAAGCTGCCATTTTAAGCTGGTATTCTGTGAGAGCGTAGTCCTTCCCCGGTCGAGCCGACCCATTCGTACTACCACTATAATATAGCAGCAGCGTGGCTCTTCCACGTATAACCTACACAATATGTTAACGTTTAAGATATTAACAACTTAATACCTAACATATATCTACACATAAATTTCATTTTAATTTCGAAATACTCTACGTAGTAGATTTTTAAACAAAACTGCGAATTACAATCAGGCAAATACTACCATGTAGTGGCCACGTAAGATTATCTATCACAACATCTCGTCCCGTGGGCGTCGTAAAAGCTGACTCTGGGATATGCTAGAAAGTTCTTATGTCTTCCGACAAATGGTGGTAAAACCATTTGATTTATGCCAGGTGTAATATGTAGAGACCAGCGACAAAAATTAGCTTGAAAGGTGCGAATACACTGGTATTGTCAATCTACCTATCAAACGTGACGATTCTGACATATCCTCCCTGTCACGGATGAGGCCTATGACCAGCAGTGAATATTTGCATGCTTACCAGGAAGTTACCAATTTTTACTAGCCATAGTACTACTAGTATTACTTTCTTGTTAGTACTTAAACAAAAACCTATGCCTATTTGTAGTATTTAATATAATGAAAATCTCGCTTAACATAACAAAATCATACGAAAATATCGAAATGAAACCTGCATGTCTGAGATTAAGAACGAAAAAAAAAATATATTTCAAAGAATTATTTGAACGGCTCCCTGGCTTAATCCCTTAGCAATCAGAGCGGAATGCAGCGCTGATGACCACGGGTTCAAATCCCGCACGGAACAAGTGTTAATGTCCTTGTGAAATTTATGTATGTAAGCTGCCCCCTCGGTGGAGGAGAAAATCCTAGTTTGGAGGTAACGTTGTTTGAGAAAAAAAAACATGTATGTGGTAACAAACATGTGGTCCTGCCTAAGCCCTGATGGGCCTACTGCGCTGGCCTGGTCTTCTTTCCTTTGGTCCTGTTGCTTCAGCTCAAACCTCCGACTTCCTTCGGTCACTGATCTTCACTCGGCTCCGAAGGTCCTCTTGAATGGTATCCAGCAGTTCACAGCTGGTTCCTTAAAACCGGCTTCTCAAAGGACCACTTGAAAAGGAACGGGAACCAGGGGTCGCTTGCTACTTGATCCAGCTGCCAAGGATCAATTGGAGGACAGGAACGAGGGATCGTTCTTGTCACGGCTCGTTCAGCAGCGGATTTCCTACCCTCCTATGACACCTACGTTGAGTTCGGGAACAACGTATGTGAACCCCCGCAACGGAGTAACACACAAGGGCGTCGTCCTCTTACTTTTCTTCAAATAGGTTCAGGCGGGGATTACGGGTCTTCCGAGGTCGTCCCGGTCCCAACGCCTTAATTCTTCAATATGTGCCGCGCTATCGACACCAATGAACTGTACTTATTTTAAAGGTGAAGGATTCCTTGGGAATAAAACAGTAATTATCTTCAAACCGTTCCGTGAGAGAGTAATTACTTTCCCTATCACTTCCCTATATACTTTTCTTTCTTGATTATATTATATACTGGTAGCTGGTTCCGAACGATTTGTAAGTTGATGTCGTCTTCATATGCACTAAGGCACATGCAGGTTTCGGGCCTCGGGGTAAGCCCCCATTACCCGTGTTGTCCTCGCGGTCCACCACTATGGACCGGTCCTGGGAGCCTTCTATTGGCGTTGTAGGTATCTCGTACGATTTATGTCGTAATCGGTAGGCGAAAAAGAGTGGTTATCTGGTAGAAGTCAGAGTTGGCCTATCTGCGGCATTGTGGGTTGTTACTCGACTCTCTAATCGATATAGAGAGGAGTTCTCTTGGATAGGGTCGCCCGTCCGGAGGGCGAGTGTGTAACGGCGCTAAGTTGTTGAGATGAGTGTGTGGCCCGTTGTCTGCACGGTCGAACAGTCCGCGCGCCAACCGGGCCACAAACTCCTGGATGGTGATGATCTTCAGGTTGGCCGCTATGACGTCATTCCGGAAGTAGCGACCCGCACCGACGATGGTTCTTAACGCCATATTTTGCTGGGCCTGCAGTCGCCGCCTCAGAGGCTCGCTCAGAAGCGCGTACCAGGCCGGAGCAGCATAGGTGATAATAGATCTGATATAAGTCTTGTAGATTCGCACTTTGGTATTAAGTGGTAACTTGGATGCCAGGAACGATTTGTATGAAAACCAGTTTACTGAGGTACCACCAAGCTATACGCGAAAGAGAAACGCACCCTCTGTGCGATTACGCTACTTAATTACATCAGTTTTTACTATCACTCTCTCACGGTTTGCCCAATATCTTTATTTGTATAAGACATACATTTATACATTTTATTTATAAAGATAGCACAAAAAATATCTATACTATGATATACATTACATTTAATATCACAAAAAACCTTTTATTTATTCAACAAAATATGCCTATTTTACAACATATGTACTAAGTTAGAATTCTTAAATATCTAACATATAAGGTTGAAACAATGTTCTTCATTTGAAAATGTAAATATCTTAACTAATACAGTAGTTTAATTTACATTTTTCCTATACATTTCACTATATAAACACTTTTAAATTTCTTACACAAAACCATCAATATTTCACTAATCCAAAGGAATTTTCACATGAAAATAACACAGAATTCACCTATTTTGCTCATACAGTCAATCTGAAATATTTTACAAGTCAATTTTGCATAAATTGCTGAAATTTGCAAATATTTAAATTTCTACTTATTTTGACCTCCCTAAGTACAAGGTTAACGCGCGGCTATGAACTCACGCTATTTGAACAACTAATTCTTACACGACTCTCAATTGTCGGCAAAAGGTGGCAAATTTAGCACACACTGTTATCAACCAATACTAGGTGAACAACCGATTCTACACGACTCCCAAATTGTAGGAAATTATTTCTAACTAGATTTTTATCAGTTATCATGTTCCTTATCAGATAACACAAACAAACATTTTATGAGTCAGACATTGAAAATAAACACTTTACCTTCATACGAAACGTATCAAACTTATATAAGATAATACTTATGCAGTTAATTTCCATTAATTCTATTTATACACAAAGTGATCATTTCGACCGGGGAACAAATCCTGGTCTCTAACTTTATTTTAATATTCCTTTAAATTAATAATATTATTGGAAAGGTGATTTCAACCAGGTAACTGAACCCGGAAACATAATTTATATCTTAAAAATTCCCTATATGAATTTATTATGAAAATATTACTAAGAAAACGACAAACTAGTCCGGCCTGGGAATCGAACCCAAGACCTTCAAATTATTAATTCGATATTTCTTAAAGATTCAACTAAGTGTTTTCTTATTAGAATATTATTACTGGATAATTTATTTTTAGAAGCTGTTCGTAATCGGTTAACTAATAAATTGAAATATTCTTATAGACGCGTCGCCAACAGTTTGTAATGCATGCCCGCATTACAAAATTGGCTTTACTTTGAAAACTTAATAAACAATGGTATACAGCCGCGATTTAAATATACTGGATGACCTATTTTACCGTGTGGAAAAAAACAGGGTGTAAAATATCAGTGTCATAGGCATCAAACATGTGAACGGAGTAGAAACTCCGTTCACATGTTACACCCTGTTTTTTTTCCGACGGTAAAAAAGGTCATTCAGTATATGGTTCTGTATTTGAGTACTACGAGTATGAATGCTCTAAATCCTTACTCAATCGCCTTGTGTATACGAATATTTTAGTTTCCGAATATTTTAAGCTAATACCAGTACGGCAATGTACTCGAATAAACCTTACTCGGCACATCACTATGTTCATGCAAGAATCGAACCTGCAGGCAACAGAGTTGCAACCAGATACATAGCCGCACGTCTACCGCGTCGTGTTATTTTTTTTTTAAATTTAAATTCAATAATACCCAAACCTGAATATGATTTGCTTTGTATAAAGCTACTTTGATCATTTCAAACATCCCTTCATTTTAATTTCGCCAAAACAGCTTTGTACTATTTACAGCGGCTTTATACCACCCTTCCTTTTTTTCAGGTCAGTCGTTTTGTTATACAAAAGAAGATGATGCTTAAAACAAACGTAGTTTTTTTTTAAATGTTTATTTTGTTTCATTGAAAATAAAAGGTAAAGTGAAGTTGCAGTCCTACTGCTGGGCACAAACTTCCGTACACTTCTGAGAGAGTCATCATATATTTTTATTTAATATACTGGATGAACTTTTATACCGTCTGAAGAAAAAATAGAGTGTAACATTTGAACGTAGTAGAAGCCTATGGCACAAATATTTCACAAAAGTTAAGACAAAAATTTTGAATTAAACGTTTGAAAAAAAAATAACAATTACTTTGCCCTTTTTCATTGACTCTGCAAAGTGGCAAGGTCAAAGATACCTACTAAATTTATAGTTTTATTGCCGTTCGTAAAGTAGGGTGGATATGATTTGAATTTCGATAGATTTTAATCAATTAATTTATTAAATTCAAAATTTTTGTTTTTATTTTTTGTAAAATATCAGTGCCATAGGTTTCTACTCCGTTCACATGTTACAACAAATTTTATTCCAGACGGTAAAAAAAGATCACCAGTATAATTTTTCTATCCATGTGTGACTGAGCTTCTCCTAAATGGCTGGACCAATTTTGATGCAGTTTTTGTGTGTGTGTGTGTGTGTGTGTGTGTGTGTGTGTGTGTGTGTGTGTGTGTGTGTGTGTATGTGTATTTAAATTGATTCGAGAATGGTTTGGATTTACATTTGAATCCGATAGGTGGCGCTGTTGTCAAGATCCAGAAATCACCCGTGCGAAGCCAGGGTGGATCGCTTGTAGTATATATGATGCAATTTTTCCACTTTATACGTGCAGGTTTCCTAACGATATATTCCTTCACCACGTGGTAAATGAACACTTAAAACCGCAATAAGCAATTTCATTGCATCGGCGGAGATTGAACCTGTGTTGCTCTTAACCAAGCTCTCAACTCCTGTGCTACCACCACACCTTAACGCGTATCTCTTTGACCGCAGATTTATCTTAATACTTACAGACACGCATCATATCACATTAAAAGGCTCTCTAAATCCACTTTTGGGCGGAAACTAGTCTTACGTTTAATTTTAACTTTTTTTAATTCCCAACGTTTCGGGCACTTTATAGCAACCATGTTGAAATAAAATACGTAAAATGAGTTTTATTTAAATATATTTATTTATTGGGTCTACCAGCGATTTTACAATACATACGTTACATACATTTCTTACAGTATAATTACTATATTACTTGCACAGAGTATGTAAAATCATTTAAAGGTAAACACTACATGCTATTTTTGCTAGTATAAGTGTATAAATCTGAAATAAGTTAATAACAAAAAAGAAAACAAAATCAGAAAGAGACAAAAAAAACACAATAGTAATTTCGGTAAAAGCCTGTAAAACCTTATCAATTTAAACAACAAAAGAGATTTAATCAAACTAATAATTAGTCTTTCAATTAAAATTACAACTTAATTTAACAACTATCATAATCTAGCCCAACTAAATATATATTATTAGAATTTAAAAGAAAAAATATACGTAATAATTAATATGAGAAAAAAATCACACTCAGGATGACTGGCTGACTAGGCTGATAATTAATTTACGAAAGGTGTTAGACGAATTAATGTTGATGTCAATTAACTGACTGAAATTATTATATATTTTACATAAACGAGGGATTATGGAGTTGACGCCGAAGACCGTCCTGGTGCGTGGAGGCATGACTGGAGTAATAGCAGTACGCGGATATCTGCGTGGTAATCGAAAATTAATTTTACTTAGTAAACTGGGGCAGTCTAACCTATTACTTAGTAATTTGTATAAATACATTAAATCTAACAAATCTCTTTGGTCAAGAGTCATGATATTAAAGTATTTTAGCCTTTTTTTTTATAGGACACCACCGTTTTGTTAATCTTCGCTGAGTATGATAGATGCCACATGAACCTTTTCTGAACACGCTCCAGTCTTAAGTAGCGTGTAGCATAATGTGGACGCCATACAACGCTACAGTAATCTGAGTGACTGCGGACAAGGCTGTTGTAAAGACAGACTTTTGTTTTAGCTTCTTTGAAAGTTCGACCTTGTCGCATAATAAAACCTAATAATTTAGAAGATTTGTTTATTACACTTTCTATGTGGTAAAGATAAGTCAATTTTTTATCAAGTATAACACTCATGTCTTTCACGAGCTCAACTTCCTTAAAACTATTACGGTACAATTTATATGTCGTTGGGGTAATATTATTTTTTCTAGTAAATTTAATATGAAGACATTTACTGCAGTTGAGTTTCATGCCATTAGATTTACACTAATTGCTTAGTTTATCTAGATCGTTCTGTAATAAAATCGAATCAATTGGTGAACAAATTGTTCTCGTTATATTCAAAACATTGGCATATAATTATGGTGTGGAGTTTTCAAAACAAGAAACAATGTTGTTTACAAATATATTAAGCAAAATTGGGCCAAGATACGAGCCCTAAGGTATACCTGACCCTGGTTGAAGAGCTAAACCCATTAACGACTACATAAAAAGAACGGTCGTGTAAGTATGATGAAAGCCATTTTAGCACCGGGCCTGAAAACCCATAATACGATAATTTTTCAATAAATTTAATTTGTAGTATTTGCATAAATATAAGAAGTGCATGCTAGTACATCTAGTACATTTGTCCGAGTAGGATGAATTTGATGTGGTGAGAGTGCAGAACCGTTGATCTGTTTTATTTGTGATGAAGGATCTTAACTCTTACCGGTAATAACGCATATCGATTAAAACACATTACTGTTGATGAAAAATCGATGCTGGTGACCCATAGACAATTTATGTTGTATCCTCTTAACAGAATCAAAATTCATTGTCACCCCTATGAAATAAGATAGAGTGCAACGTTATATATACTAAACAGCTAGTATTCTAACAAACTTAGAGCATGGTCCAAGCCGACCGATTTTTTTTTTTTTTAAATTATAGAATAGGGTGATAAACGAGCACACAGTCCACCTGATGGTAAGTAGTTGCTGCGGCCCATAGACATCTACATCTATCCTCCATTAAAAATCAAAATGCAGATGCGTTGTCACCCGTGAGGACTGAGATGGAATGCCTCGTTACCAGTAAAAAGGGTATCCGGTTCTCTACACTCACCATACGAAATACAGCAGCATTAAGCTACTATTTCACGCTGGTATTCTGTGAGAGCGTGGTCCTTCCCCGGTCGAGCCGACCCATTCGTGCTACAACTATACTACTAATATAACTGCAGCATGGCTCTACCACGTTAAAAATTATTTTATTTTTATTTATTTATTTTTATTTTTATTTTCACCTATTCGTGCTGCATCCCAAACATAGCTATAGTATGGCTCTCTCATGTAAAAATGTATATACTCTAGTTTAGCGCATGTGCATGAATACGAAGTAGTAGATCCATTCTGCAACTAAATTTTAGTTGTAACTCGAATGTCTCGGTTCGACCGAGTAGTTATCGCTATCTTACAGAATACCAGCGCAAAATAGCGGCTCAATGCTGTTGTATTTCTGTGGTAAATGTAGAGAACCGTATATCCTTTGTACTGGATGCGAGGTATTAAATCTTAGTCCCCAAGGCTGGCAACGCGTTTGCTTTTTGATTCTTAATCGAGGATAGGTGTAGATGTCTATGGGCCACGACATCCACTTAGATACCATCGGGTGGGCTATGTGCTCGCTTGTCACGTATATTCAAAAAAAAATCTTAAAATAGTTCAAATACATGCATTGAAGCAGAATAGCTTTCACATTTAGAACATAATAACCACTATCGTATAGATCACTAATAATATCCTACAGACCTGACATCTCGAAAGAGAATAACCCTCTACTCAGGACAGGATTATATGCCCGAATGTATATGCAAACACAGGTGCACTTAATCCCTCATTCTCATTATACTATATCGGACACGATAGGCGAGAAGTCCCGTGTACGACTAACGACTTTACATGCTTTCCAAAGCACAGGGATGTAAAGACATTTAAAACAAACTAGAACCTAACTATAATAAGGAAATGAAAAAATGACCCCGTTATACCGTAACGTAATCCAAGCAACAGTTTTAAACGAATTTAACTGACAACAGACGCGCGTAACGTGTTAGTCATATTAATAGTGAATACACCGTTTACGTAATGCCAAAATAACCAAAATGGTGCCATACAATATCGAACTTACCTTTGATGTAAACCTTCATAGTTATGTCGTTGGTGATGACGTGGTAGAGCTAAGCTGCTATATTATAGTTGTAGCATAAATGGGTCGGCTGACCGGGCAGGACCATACGCTCACGGAATACCAGTGTAAAATAGCAGCGTAATGTTGCTGTGTTTGGTGAGTGTAGAGACCCGGAAACCCGTTTTACTGGAATCGAGGCGTTCTATCTTAGTCCTCAGGGTTGACAATGCATTTGCATTTTGATTCTTAATTGAGGATAAATGTGGATGTTTCTGCACCACAACATCCACTTACCATCAGCTGGAATGTGTGCTCGGTTGTAACTCAATACTATAAAAAAGACCCGTCAGCTCATTCACTCCTGTGAGTGACGTAAGAGAAGACTATGGGAAAAACAAAACCTCATAACGCCCGATAGACAGTGTTATCATCTTCATTACAACCCTTGACCTATTAAAATAATGTAATTTTCGTGTTTCAATTTTATATTTGTTTATTTAATAATTGCATCATGATATGGAGAAGAAAGAGGCTGACACTAAAGCATTTTATCTTCTAAGTACATAGAAGTAATTATTTTACTATAAATAATTTATCTATTTTCTTTTTAATTTTAGAACTTTATTCTTTTAAGCATAAAGGTTACAAAGGGACGTACTTGCCAGTTTACATTTTATGTCAGTCAACTCAAGGTGTTTTAAAAACTGGTGACGGTTGCCTTAAATAACTTAATTTTATTGAACAAAAATAGATATGAATGTTTGTTCGTGTTGTATTTATGTTTGTGAACTGTCTCCATGATAAAGAAAAAATGCTAGTGTGGAGGGAACGTTTTTATAAAAAAAGAAAAGAAAAAGATATAACACACATTGGTAGAGCCATGCTGCAGTTATATTAGTAGTATAGTTGTAGCACGAATGGGTCGGCTCGACAGCTCGCTTTAGCTCGGCATCGTAAAATAGTAGCTTAATGCTGCTGTGTTTCGTGTGGTGAGTTTAGAGAACCGGAGACCCCTTTTACTGAAAACGAGGCATTCCGTCTTAGTCCTCACGAGTGACAACGCATCTGCATTTCGATTCGTAATCGAGGATAGATGTTGATTTCCATGGGCCACTGTGACCACTTACCATCAGGTGGACTGATGGTAAGTGGTCGTTTGTCACCCAATCCTATAAAAAAATTAAAATTAGTAATATACATAGGTCTCCCCCATGGCTGCAATGCTTATTGACGAGTTGGCAACTGTAGTTTTTATTGCTTTTGTTTGTCATCGGGTATAGTGCTGCCCATGCCCTGTTTCAATTTCCCTTCGTCGCCATTTAAGTTTTAAGTCAGCCATGGAATGGACAGCACGTGTATTGCGCAATACATTATTTGGGCAATACAGACATAATATGCGAAGAGATGTTGCATCTCTTTGCATTTTCTTTCGCATATACCACGTGAAATGCTCTGTAGAATTGTTCGGATTAATCCCAGCCGCCAAATTTCGTGAACGCACTACGCGGCAAACGTCCCGATACCATCCACACCATCTGGATGCTTGACGGTCCACCACTGTCCGTTTCACAAGGAGTTATCTTCCGCGTACGACCTCTCTGTGGAATAGTTTACCACCGGCGATTTTTCCGGACCGATACGACCTTGGGACCTTCAAGAAAAGAGCTTACTCCTTTCTAAAGGGCCGGCAACGCACCTGCAATTCCCCTGGTGTTGCGGTTGATCATGGGCGGCGGTAGTCAGTTAACATCAGGTGAGATGCATGCTCGTTTGCCCCCTCTTCTATAAAAAAAAATTAGGACGTTAATTAATTACAACTTAACATTAATTTAGGTGGGTAGAAGTTATTCTTACGCTATCACTACACAGTTGTTTAAATTATGTTTATATTCATCATCATCATCATTACAGCTCTTCACAAGTACACCGCTGAACAAAGGCCTCCTCCAAGGAATGCCACAAAGCAGGGCCCTGAGCCACCTGCATCCATCGACTTCCTGGATGTCTCCACCAATCCTTCACTCCATGTAGTGAAAAAAAAATGAAAAATGTTTTATTAACAGAACAAAATTATACAATATCTGTTGGTTGCCTCACTAGACAAGCCTGTGTAGAGGCAACCTGATTTCAAAGTTCATTAAGCGTTATTTTATATACCCAATCAGACAGATTACATTAACATACACACAAAACAGCAATAACAGGACCACTTATTGCTAAAAAGAAACCTTTCCTTGTGGGTTGACATGTTTATGTTATTTCTGGTTTAAGAAATTTATTATCTCAAGAATTTTACATTTACTTATGAGACTCACAATTTGGTTTGGGCTATTCGTACAAGGTAATAATGCAAATTACAACAAAAACATCCGAAGACATACAAAACTAAATGTAGGTGGTTTTAAAAATTTTGTTCAGCGACAGCACGGCTCGTCAGACTTCGTGCAAATTCGGCCGCCGACTTCTTAATGTCGATTTATACAGATAAGCATTACTGGATGTGACTCGCATAAACTAAGTGGTATTATTAGTATGTTTCGATTAGTTTTGATAGTCAAGAAAAATCTGATTAAGTATCATGTACGAAAAGTTATATCTATAATGAGCTGTTGTAATAATTATATTATTTATTATTTGAAGTAACTTAAATAATTGATGTTTTTAGTGTATAAGCAGATGTTAACTTAGATATTATGTATTTATTTCTACCAGTTATTGAAACACGAAAATTATTCATACATATATATATATATATATATATATATATATATATATATATACATATACATACATATTATATTATTTATATATGTATAAGTATAATTTCCATATTTTAATAGGTCGAGTCCATTATGACTTACATTACGCGAATGTGTCTCAAAAGAATATATTTACATGATATTACAGTTGAAAATAATGAAAAGATTTCCTACTGAAAACTGAAATGTCAATAATTTTTTTATAAAGAGATAAGAAGCGAAGTTAATTAACGGAGTTATACAAGGTCGTCTCTTTACTTAATCTTTTTTTTATTAAGAGCAATAATCTCTGGAACTAATAATAAAAGATTTTCCAGTTATATATTTCTTTTTATATTATAAATCAGTGTTTGACTATTATCCCACATGATGGTAAGTGATAGTACAGTTGAAGATGGTGAAGCGCACTGACTTTTTTGTAAAATTAGGGTAGCAAAAGAACTCCAGTCCACCGAGTAGTAAGGGTCTAAGGTAGACCATAAACATCTGCAACAAATTTTTTTATAGGATAGAGTAAGAAACGAGCGCACAGTCCACCTGATGATAAGTGGCTGCCGTGGCCCATAGACATCTACATCTATTTTTTGTCGTTGTCACCCGTGAGAACTAAGATGGAATACCTCGTTTCCATTAAAAAGGGTCTCCGGTTCTCACCATACGAAACACAGCAGCATTAAGCTATAATTTTACGCTGGTATTCTGTGAGAGCGTGGTCCTTCCCCGGTCGAGCCGACCCATTCGTGCTACAACTATACTAGGAATAAAACTGCAGCATACTACCTATAGCAGCTACCACGTATAATTAAGGCTACAGATGCGTTGTCATCTCTGAGGACTAGGATAAAATGCTCCACAGCCTGAAATTAGACTGGTCCTGACTGGAAATGGCACTGTCTGACTTCCACGTACTGCTGATTATCAGCAGAAATAGGCAATAGGATGGCATTTCCTGTATGGATCGGTTGCTGTATACGAGATCTTTTTATATAATAAGGATGACAAACGAGTACTCAGTCCTGATGGTCAGTGAATTTTTTGGCCCACAGACGTATCCTTAACTACGAATAAAAATGCAGATGTATTGTCACCCCTGAGGACTAAGATGAAATGTCTCGTTTCCAGTAAATATGGTATCCGTTTAACCACACGCACCATACGAAACATAGCATTAAGCTACTATTTTACGCTGGTATTCTGTGAAAGTGTGGTCCTTCCCCAGTCGGGCCGACCCATTTATGCTACAACCATAATATGGCTGCAGCGTGTCTCCCACGTATCTCGCTCTACCACGTATCAAAATTATTAATAAATATATTTCATAACATGTTAATGTAAAATAGAAAAGAATTGTAAAATATCAGTGCTATAGGCATCTATTCCCTTCATCTGTTACGCCCTATTTTTTCCCAGACGGTAAAAAAAAACAATATATAACCCCAATAAGCGAAATATCACCGACTAACTGATCCAACACAAGATCTTTAAAACAACACATCCGATTTACTTGAAATTTAGTATAGTTAGTTTTATATTTAGCCTCACAGAATACCAGCATGAAATAGTAGCTTAATGCTGCTGTGTTTCGTATGAACGACGAGTGTAGAGAACCGGAGACCCTTTTTACTGGAAACGAGGCATTCCATCTTAGTCCTCACGGGTGAAAACGCATCTGCATTTCGATTCGTAATCGAGGATAGATGTAGGTGTCTATGGGTCACAGTAACCACTTACCATCAGGTGGACTGTGTGCTCGTTTGCCAATCTATCCTATAAAATAAATAGTTACTCACACCTCAAAAACGATTTTACAATTATCCCTATAGTCGTCTTTACTACACCTGCAGGATGAAATGATTGGATACTCTTCACTGCCACTACATGGTGTCCGCCACCACTCGATCTACAAGTTTTTACGGATTTTGATGCGATAAAAAAACTTGTATTATTTAAATGTGTAGTGTTCGCGCAAATATAAGAAGTCACTATGTAAACCAGTACGGACTGGTAATTGAAAACAAAATACGCCGATTAGAAGATCTAAAGACTAAACGCGCAAGACATCTACCAGCCTTAAATTTCTTGAAGAGGTGCCGAGACCATAATCTCACTCCTACGTGTGTCAAAATATCAACCAAAAAGGACATTCGAGGAAGCGCTAAGATCTTAAATCTGGCTATTAAAAAGTTGTTATAGACGGTAATCAAACAAAAACACGCGATAAAATCAGTAAAAACTTGTATTATTTAAACATAAATTACATGCTAAATGTCATCAATCAAGACAGCTATGCGTCTCTGACCAATGATACCTCTCGTTAATTAACGTAAGATTAACAACACTACGTGCCGTAATCAATGAGGACGTTAGACGTGTTCATGTACGCCCATTAATTAGATCACACTATTGAATTACAAGGACTATTATAAATTAAGATCTATGGAGAGATACTATGGGCCATACAATTACAGAGATACTATGGATCATTACTCTCTATCGAGGCTCACGTAGATGGTTTCACCGCCATAATGTATAAACGTTGCGCTTCACACCTAAGGCGCATTCGCGACAGCCCCAACAGTATCTTGCGCGCATTGGCAGGCCGTTGCGACTCGCCGATGCTTGCTCGATGGATACGGCTGCACGCAGTCAAGTAGTCATCTTGCGGGCAGGGCCGGGTGCCATATTTGTTTGTGTGGTTTTTCTGTTTGTCTGTGTTTTATGGTATATGTTTTATGTTCAATTGTCAATTACTAACTTTAGTTATAAGCTCTAAAAATTGTTACTAACCTATATGGTTCGTGATGTCCAAAATAAATGTTTATTACTATTATTATTACGGTTTACATTTTGTTGATAATAAATGCACTGAGCCTGCTAGGAGAGCTTATCTAGCAAAATTCCTCAGCCATCCATTCTCTAACCAATATATAAATATAAAGTATAATCAAAGACTCTTCTGCCACCATAGACACTTAGACAACATTCCTCCTAATGATTTCTTATATTTACGCGAACAATACACATTGAAATAATACTAGTTTTTACGGAATTTATCGCGTATATTTAACTTTTTAAATACCCGACGTTTCGAACGCTTTACAGCACTCATGGTCACGGGCGGGACTGAGATGTTCAACGTCCAGATGTCATAGTTAACCGCAGTTACCATAGATTAAAATTTAACTTTTGTTCCGATCTACACAGTATGAACTTATGGTATCTTGAAATCTTGCAGTTGTATGCTTGGGTTGGGATTTAATTTTATTTATTATAGGATCCCAAGCAGATGGTAGCACCCAGCCATCTTCTCTATTGAAATTAGGATGTTTTTTGATTTCAATAGCCTCGCGAATCATCCTTGGAAGGAATCGGTGTTCTTTATTCCCTCCCCACTTCCCCTCATCCGTTCTTTACCGTTTTAATTGATCTTTTAGTTTGTCCTATGTAGGAGTGACCACATTCACAATCAAGCTTGTACACCTTGCATCTTGCAAAGGGACATTACACTTGACTGATGGTAAAAACTGACCAATCTTCTTCAGCGGCTTGAAGTATGTTTTGATGGAAGCGCGCTTCAAGATGTAGCCAATCTTGTCAGTGACTCCTCTAACATATGGCAGTACAGCAGGTACACGCTCGACTGTGGGACCGACGATTCCTACCACCTAGACTTTAATAGAATTGACATAAACAGCTAGCAAGTTCACTTTCATAACTACACATTAACATTCGGAACTTGCTGCTCACTTCTATCTCAAAATAGCTTAATAAACACTGTTTTCAGTTTACAAAATCAAATTACATTATTCGCAACCATCGCAAACCGTAGCAAACACAATGAATAAATCTTATTATTTTTCTAGATTTGCATATTTATTCATACGTGAGAGCTCGGCTATCGTCATTTTTCCAAGCGATTTGTTTTACCATTCTCAATAAATCTTTTATACTATACGAGTAGTACTGCACTGACTTTTCTTCAGATTGTACAATCATCCGTTTTATTCATAACAGCCTATCAAAATTTCACTGTACATATATCTCCCCAATAGATTGCCTCAAAGACGGGATATTTTCCACAGTTGCCATGCTTGGCAAACGGTTATGCAACTGCAATTTTTATAAGAAACTAGCTTGCCAGGCAGACGTTGTTCTGCCCTTTTCCACGACCCTTTGTCATGTCCTATTAAAAACCCCTAAATTCGCAAAAAAACATGTGTGTAAATGGGCAAAAAAACTATCCTTACTCTCAAGTTGGACCAAACTGCACACGGTGTGCAAATTTGATTAAATTAGGAGTCCATCGCAAACAACGTGACACGTAATTTATATATATTAAGATGTGCTGAAATTATATAACTCTCATTGTACAATAATACGAAGTAAAAACTTCAAAGCTTGAAGCAAACACTAAGCCTTGAAAGCCACGGTAGTTTAGAGCCTAAACACTTGCTGTAAAGTTCAATGTAAACTAATAATCCCGATTCAATCTCCATTACCAATGAATTCTTTACTTACAATTATTCTAACGTACCGTGTAGCGGCATACGTCAAACAACTTATATGCATATATCATATAATCTCGTAGATCTGCCTCGTTGGTCTAGTGGTTGTAGTAGTGCGACTGCTGATCATGAGGTCCTGGGCTCGAATCCCGGATCGGGCCAAAAAAATCAGTTATTGAGTTTTCTGTCCACAAATTCTCACTAGCTGCCCGGAGTCTGGAAGTTGGCGGTGTTTCACCCCCGTGCCTCGGAAAGGACGTTAAGCCGTTGGTCCTGCGCCTAATCTCTCTCCGGTCGTATCGGTTTACCGTCTCATCGGATTATGAGAGTGAGGGAATAGAGAGCGCACCTGTGCTTGCGCATACACTTGGACACTATAATCCAGTACGGCGCCGATGGCTAGGCTCCGTTGAGGCAGGCCGCCGTGACCGAAATTCGGTCTGGAGGACATTATTATTATTATAATCTCGTAGGTATCCTAAGAAGCAACTGTGGGAAATAGAAAAAAACCTATGTCTTTCGACAGGTGGCGGTACAACTATCTCGTTTATAGTCAGTAATATTTTAGACTATGAAGCATTGGAACTATTCCTAAATTCTATATTTAAAAAAGGTTTTGTTTTCCGTTCGACCCACAGCGGAAAGTCCATGAAAAACATTCATGCATATAAAATAAAGCAAAACACGGGTTGAACAGCTTACGTCGACTTAGAATTCCATTATTTTTAAATCGATGTCGGTTTCCGAACGAATGACATATAATATAAATGGTTATATACTCGTACGTTCACAAATGTAAACCAAATGATCTTTCATCTTCCTTCTTGATCATATTAAAAGGTATCATGGCATGAGTCGTGGTATGAGTTTTTTTTTATTATAGAATAAGGGTGACAAAAGAACACATTCCATCTGATGGTGAGAGGATTTTGCTAATCTATATCTGTCCTTAATTAAGAATCAAAATGCTGATGAGTTGTCACCCCTGAGGACTGTCATATAATGCCTCGTTTCCAGTAAAAAGGGTTTACGAGTCTCTACACTCACTATACGAAACACAGTAGCATTGAACGGCCGCTTCACGCTGGTATTTTGTGAGATCGTTGTCCTTCCCCGGTCGAGCGAAATCATCCATGCAACAACCATTACAGCTGGCAATTCCAGCAAATGTTGTTAACATTTTACATCCATACAATGTCATACATACATACATCAATACATACAATGAAATTGTCTATAATTGAGATAAAAATAAAAAACTTTTCTCTTTGTTCTTTTCTTAGTATAATCTGTACTCGTGTCACGTAAACTCAGCTGAAAGGATTTACTCAGGGCTCTCTGTGTTGTATACATTCAAAAATATCCAGATGAATGTGTGGAATAAGAATTACGTCACACGAATGAGCGGGAAAGCGAAATCGTGTTGGCAGCTAAAAAAGTCATTAATCTGAAATAAGGTTTAGCTTTAGAATTACAGTAAGGCAGGAACGAGAAGGGAGTTTGGTGAATATTTTCGCACCGCACTTAATGTGTACTTCAATATGTGTTTCTCACGTTTTTATGTGTTTTCTCTATCTATTCGATTCAAATAACGATTTCACTGACTCGTTGGTCTATTGCGAACGTGAATGTACTTGAAGTCCCGGGTCCAAATCTCCGATCTAGCCAAAAAATTCTTTTTTTCTATCAAGAAATTTTCAGAAGTAGGAATTTGGCGGTCGGCGATGTTTCACCCCCGTGCATTTAGAAACCGTTAGGCCTGCGCCTGATCTCTCTGAGATGATGTTGGATTGCGGACCCGCCGCTGAGAGTGAGAGAATAAAGGGTGCTTTACACTCCACGGGTGGTCTGTGAAAGAATGGCCACCATGTTTGAAATTCGATCTGAAGGATATTTTTAATTTCTCTTGCAGTGATCTTTTTCATTTTATAGCATTGGGTGACAAACGAGCACACAGTCCACCTGATGGTAAGTGGATGCAGTGCCCCATAGACATCCACATTTATCTTCAATTAGTCAAAATGCAGATGCGTTGTCACCCCAGAGGACTAAGATGGAATGCCTCAATTCCAGTAAAAAGGGTCTCTACACTCACCCCGTCCCGCCCCGGTCGAGCTGACCCATTCGTGCTACAACTATAATATAACTGCAGCATGGCTCTACCACGATAAAAAATCGTGTTTAATTTGCGTTTACTGACTTACATAGTACAAAATTCTCTGGATATATATATATATATATATATATATATATATATATATATCATCATCATCATCATCACAGCCCTTCACAAGTCCACTGCTGAACATAGGCCTCCCCCAAGTAATGCCACAAAGCACGGTCCTGAGCCACCTGCATCCATCGACTTCCTGCATATCTTACCAGGTCGTCACTCCATCTAGTGGGGGGTCGCCCTACACTACGCCTACCGGTACGAGGCTGCCACTCGAGAACCTTTCTTCCCCATCGGTTATCGGTTCTTCGAGCTATATGGCCGGCCCATTGCCACTTCAGCTTACTAATCCGTTGGGCTATGTCGGTCACTCTGGTTTTACTGCGGATATCCTCATTTCTGAGTCTATCACGCAGAAAAACTCCGAGCATAGCCCTCTCCATAGCTCGCTGAGCGACCTTGAGCGTCCTCATACGGCCAGCAGTGAAGGACCACGTCTCTGATCCGTAAGTCATCACTGGCAACACGCACTGGTTGTACACTTTAATTTTCAGAGATTGAGGTATACCTGACGAGAAGATGTGTCGTAATTTCCCGAACGCTGCCCAGCCGAGTTGAATCCGTCGATTGACCTCTCGGTCGAAGTTGGACTTACCTAGTCGGACTATTTGTCCCAGGTAAACGTACTCGTCAACAACTTCGAGCATAGTGCTCCCAACAACTACCGGCATAGGTGTGACATGGACATTAAACATGATCTTTGTTTTGTCCATGTTCATCTTAAGACCTATCCGTTGGGAGGCACTATTGAGGTCATTGAGCATAGTACTTAAGTCCTCCAGCGATTCTGCCATAAGGACTATATCGTCGGCAAATCGAAGGTGAGTGATGTACTCGCCATTGATGTTAATACCGTATCCTTTCCAGTCTAGTAGCTTGAAAACGTCTTCCAAAGCAGCGGTGAAGAGTTTCGGGGATATAACGTCACCCTGTCTTACACCTCTCTGCAGTTGGATAGGTTTCGAGCTCTGGTTCTGTACTCGGATAGCCATCGTAGCCCTACTGTACAAACACTTCAGCACTTCGATATACCGACAGTCAACTTGGCACCGCTGAAGGGACTGCAGCACCGCCCAAATTTAGACGGAATCAAAGGCTTTCTCATAGTCCACATACGCCAGGCAAAGTGGCAAATTGTACTCTTCAGTCTTCTGTACAATCTGCCGCAGGGTATGTATGTGGTCTATGGTACTGAAGCCTTTTCGGAAACCGGCTTGTTCGGGAGGCTGGAAGTCGTCGAGTCTGCGTGCGAGACGATTCGTAATGACTCTCGAAAACAGCACATAGACGCGGCTCAGAAGGGAAATCGGTCTGTAGTTCTTCAAGAGAGCGTTGTCGCCTTTCTTAAAGAACAAGACCACCGCACTTCTGCTCCACGCCTCTGGAGTAGTGCCATCATGGAGGACGGAATTGAAGAGCTTCTGAAGGACTTCAAGTACCGGTGTTCCACCCGCTTTCAGAAGCTCCGCTGTAATTCCATCCTCGCCTGGAGCCCTGCCGTTTTTAAGGTGCTGGAGAGCCATTCTAATCTCGCTTAGACTGACGTCCGGGATATCATCGGAATAGTGTCGGATAAGACTTGCCCTTGGATCGTTACTCGCACTTGCGTGTGGCTCCAACGATGATGTGTACAGATGCCCATAGAACCTCTCAATCTCACTCAAAATCTCAGGTGTCCCGGAAACGATGCTGCCACACTCAGTCTTCAGCCTTGACAGTTGGCTCTTACGGGCAGACAGATCTCTGGCAAAGACTTTGGAGCCCTGGTTCCGCTCGATCGCTTCTTTAATACGAGCAGTATTAAAGTTACGTAAGTCTCGCCGCATGCATTTGGAGATCTGTCTGTTCAGTTGCCTGTATGCTGTCAAATCTGTTGACGATTGCAGCCTCATCTCCCGTCTAACAGCCATGAGATTAAGAGTGTGATCGGAGAGTTTTTGTGTTCTTCTGCGGCGGGTCTTGCAGAACTTAGCTCCGACCGCATGGACAGTTTCCACGAGCTTGTCATTCACATCGTCCACTGCATTGCATATATATATATATATATACTTCTCTTCTATTAATATTGTTAAAAAATACGAAAGCTCATATCAAGTGATATTAACGACAATAGGTTAAAATACGGCTGGGATGACCCAAGGGTTAACCTTCATCATCATCATCATCGTCATTAAAGACCTTAACAAGTCCACCGCTGAGCATAGACCTTCCCCACGGGTTTACCACAAAGCACGGTCCTAAGCCACCGTCATACCAAGTCACTACACCATCTAGTGGGGGGTCGCTCTACGATGCGTCAAGGTGGTACACGTATTAGTAAGCTGAAGTGGCAATGGGCCAGCTATGTAGCTCCTACACCCGACAACCGATAGGGAAAGATTCTCGAGTTGCAACATTTATGTTATTTTTATATTATTGAGACAAAACGAATACACCCAAGTTTAAGAAACCGAACCTTTCAGTCACACCTGGTTGCAGCCGGCTAAACCTAAGTGAATCCACACTTCGGCTTTTAGCCGTAACATATTTATAAAAACACACGTTCAATTATCCCTTGGCACTACACGATATTAAGTTACGCGCCCAATTTTCGCTAGCGAGGACGTGTTCTTATCTATTATTCATCCTGAATCCACTCCACTTGATAAATTGTCTCTATAAAAAAGGAAATAGTGTAACCATCATCATTTTTTCAGATTCCTCAGGGGTGATAACGCATCTGCAATTTGATTCTTAATTGAGAATTTAGATTCGCAAAATTCACTTATCATCAGGAATATATAAAAAAAATTTAATTCTATAATAAGAAAACCTCATACCACGACTCATGCCATGACGCCTTTTAATATGGTCGAGGAGGAAGATGTAAGATCATTCGTATTACACTTGTGAACGTACGAGTGTATAACCATTTACATTACAGGCTATTCGTCATCATTTTTAGGGTTCCGTAGTCAACTAGGAACCCTGTCTGTCCGTCTGTCCGTCCTCGCTTAATCTCTGTGACCGTTAGCACTAGATAGCTGAAATTTGGTACCAATATGTGTATCAATCACGCCGACAAAGTGGTAAAATAAAAATTGGAAAAAAATGTTTTATTAGGGTAGCCCCCTATATGTAAAGTGGGAAGTGATTTTTTTTAATTTCAACCCTAACGTGTGATATATTGTTGGAAAGGTATTTAAAAATGAATAGGGGTTTACCGGAATAATTTTTTGATAATGTCAATAATTTCGGAAATAATCGCACCAAAATTAAAAAACAATGTGTCCCCCCCCTCCAATTTTTGAACCATAAGTTTAGAAAATATGAAAAAAATCTGAAATGTAGAACTTTATAAGGACTTTCTAGGAAAATAAGTTTGAACTTGGATGAAAACAACAGTACCCACTACCGGGAGCAGTTGCAGGAGCGCGGAGCGCTGCTGGAGCGCGAACATAATGGATACCCACCTTTAAACTCATAAGTGGGAACACTTATTGTGACGGACGGGAAACTACGGAACCCTACACTGAGCGTGGCCCGACACGCTCTTGGCCGGTTTTTTCAGATTCGTTAGCTTACTAGCAACAAAACTTCTCAAATAACAGTTGTATTGAAATGAAATTTTAATTTATTGCTGTAACTTTTTTGAATAATGAATATTATTAGTGCTATTATTATTACTAATATATTACATTATAGTCGTCGCACGAATGGGTCGGCTCGATCGGGGAAGGACAACGCTCTCACGGAATTCCAGAGTAACATAGCAACTTATGTGAAACGTTATGTGTTTAGTATTATAAGTGTATAGATCCGGAGACACTTTTTTACTGAAAACGAGGCATTCCATCTTAGTCCTTACGGGTGACAACGCATCTGCGTTTTGATTCTTAATCGAAGATAAATGTAGATGTCTATGGACCACAGCATCTACTTACCATCAGGTGGACTGTGTGCTCGTTTGTTACCCTTATTCTATATAAAAAATATTCCTGATAATCACTTCAAGTAATCTTAGAATGCTCGCGCTAAGAGTGGTTCACGACGGGTCCAACATGAGGCACCTTAAACTCATTTTCGGTAGCCACTGGACCTTCCGGGAGCACTTCAGTTCCACCGTTTGGCTTTCCGGCTAAGGGGAGCGGCAACTGTCTTAAAGCAGCTGCTACCAAGCATCAGAACAGAAAGAACAATTGCTTTCGGAATCATGAGAGGGTTCCGAACGTTCTCCTATAAGCCAGCCTGGTCCCCACCCTAAGATATGAAGGCAGAGTTCCTTGCGTGAGTGTATTGGCGCTTTACGGAAGTCTCACACTCGGCAACTTATGCTTGAATAGTAGAAAGAGCGTCTAGCCCACCCGATGGCAGGAAACAGGACTGTCGAGAATGTTCGTCCAATCCTGCCAGACTGGTTGAACAGTTGGCACGAGCCACTGACCTTCCGACAGGTGTAGGTGCTTTAGTAAGCGTTTGTGTCGTACAGCCAGGAAAGAGCCGACAAGTGAATGCCACCACATTACCCAGCTTGAGCTAAATTATGTCGTGACCTTGGGTTATAGTGGAAGATGACTTCTCGCCCCCAGCTTTGATTAAAGCTATGGTAGGATGCAAGAGAGTGTGGAGTACTGGCGTTACTGTCTGCCAACAACTGATATCGCGGAATAAGGCGGCGGAGAAGGAGAATTTCCGCAGCCTTTTTTTAAATACGTTACCTAATCCGCTAAAATACTAAACAAAGCAACATAGGCTGTGAATTTATATAATATACACATCCAGAAAGCTACGAATTCAAATTTCGAAGACAGCGCTAATAAATTTTGTCATTTGCCAATCTGCGCAAATATTTATACATTCAAGCCCAGCTCTATCGAGAGGAACCTACTCTATTGTTTATGGACAAATCTCTGCCAAGTATTACAACGTATTCGTTTGGATTAACGCCAATACATTTCTATGTTATGAGATCTACAAGATGTTTGCTACAATATTGGGCACTTGACTATGAATAACTTCGCTTTATCTCTTCTGCTCTGTGACTTAGGAGGCGCTAAAAAATTGTTTGCTCTACGAGGGTAAGATAAATGTCTGTATTCGCCAACTTGGCAGATGAATTGAGGATAGCGGTGCTAGGCATTTTGTTTATTGTTTGCAGTCTGCCGCTAATAAATCAAACCGAACTAATTAATATAAGAGGATTAAACCTTAAATGTAATGTTCTCTATTAAAGGTTGCAGAGTTATCAATATTAGAGAATCTATCACCTATTTTGTAACATTACTAGTAAATGGAATCTATTACTATACTAATGCCGAATTTGTCGGTAATCAACTGATGACGGAATTACAGCATCAAATTCGAGAGCTGTATTAATGATCATTTATTATGTACAACGCCAATAAACAAACTATTAATATTTAAAGAATGTGTTTGCCCCTTGACTAAATTCTTTCGCCGGCCATACCTCCGTATTTGCATCCTCTGGGACATGGGACAGCGCACCTCTAAAACTTAGCCTCCTTCTCTTTCTGAGAAGGGGAGACGGTTACTGTATGTCCCAACTTGCAACAAGACAGAAAAAAAAAATTGCTGACTTTTAGCCCGACTCGGAATTAAACTAGAAACCACGTCATCAGCAGTCGCACTTATGTATGACCACTAGACCACGAACGCCACTTCTGGAAGGACACTGAAAAACTTGACAGTTCGCTCCTAGTTGGATTCCTACAGCTGCAAAATAGCAGCTTTTGTAAAACCATCTTTTTACTCAAAACGGGGCAATCCTTCTCACTCCTCAAGGGGGCCAACACATCTGCATTTCGATTATTAATCGAGCATAGATGTAGATGTCTATGCGTCACAACATCCACTTACCATTACATAGACTATGAGGTCGTTTGTCATCCAACAGTTATATGCAAGTATTCACTTTCAAGTTACAAACATAGTTCAAAAATAATGATGAATACTTGATGGCAAAACGTGAATCCAGGAATGATAAATAAAGTTTTTTATTATTCTTTTAAAATTATACTTTAAAACGATCCTTTAAAAAATTACACTATGTTTAATCAAAAGACCTCTCGTCTTTATAGCCCTTGTTTAGGAAATTTTATATAACTCTAACAAGCAAACTTTTTGAGGACGTCGCTCATTTTACTCAGACGGCACCCCAAGTGGCTACTGTTATAAAAAGTTGTTCTTTAAGCAGTTCTTTTAGTTATTTGCTACCATGCAGCACTAATGTAATCCAAACTCAAGTTTATAACCAGTATAATTAGGCTTTCAATCTATCTTAGTCTCTAACTGAGATGAACATGTAACAATTTTGTTTAATATTAAATTTAAATTAAGAACGCAATATATAATAGTAGTTTGTCTTTCTTACTTTTCTTTCTTAACTTTGAAGGCTCTTTTCACATCTCAGAGTAATTACTAGCACATAATTATGTAATAACTCCAAGTTCAACATTTAATTTTAATAAGGTATCAAACTTACGCCTATAATCTGTTGTACTCTTCTATCTATACGTATAATGTATAATAGAAGATAATACTTTATACATGATACTTTAACAAACAGACAGACAGACAGACGAAAAATTCTAAAAATGATAGAAATGTATTCAATTACTTGTTTTTAGTCCGTCTATAAATATAAAATGTACACATTTTATATTTATGTAACAAAATTGATTGAGAGGGACTAAAAACAAGTAATTGAATACATTTCTATCATTTTTAGAATTTTTCGTCTGTCTGTCTGTCTGTCTGTTTGTTAACGTATCATGTATAAAGTACTGATTTATATTAAAATAATCGTTAAGAAAATTATGGAGCGTATCTTTGTTTTACATTTAGTCTTTGTTTTATTAAAATCGGTTCATCCTATCAAAAGTTATGATTAATATTTTGAAGTATGGGTACGAAGTATAGGTATGAATTTGTTAAATGGTGGCGTTGAGTGATCAAAGGCATTTTTGTAATTAAATAATGTAAAATAGTATTCTATAACGATCATCTAAGTGGAAGAAATAAAAATAATAAAGAATAACGTTTATATTACGTTATATATACGTATGTATTAGTTTATATATTTATAAAAAATATGTAAACTAATATTTTACTGAAAAAAAGTACAATAGCTAACCAATGTCATCGATACGTGAAGTATTCTGCAAATTATTTATTACATTTTAAATAAGCAGGTTTGCTGATATTTTTTTCTTAACCACCGAGTCTATCTATCTCTCTACTATCTACCTACAAAATGGTAAATCAAAATTTAAAAGAGCTATTTTAACAATTTCTTTGGTTTCAGCAAGGATTATAGGAGCTAGGCAGTGGGCATATTATACTTCCCTCTTGCAGTTCCAAAAAGTTATAAAATTTACATTGTCGTGAAATTGAAAAATTACGTTACCCGATTTTGAGTTGTTTTCATATTATTCCTACCCGTTCTTTTCTCAATATAAATAATTGTTATTTTACTATAATAATAAATTTACCACTACAATTTTATATAGATGGCACTTATATAAGTATTCACAGGCACCATAAAGTTTAATTATAAGCGAGATATGAAAGACACATAATATATCAATAATTGCTTTGCTTGCTGTTTTCAACGCAATGTTTTAACGGAACCGAAGAAGTGGGTTATATATTATAAAATACAGCCAATATAATAATTCATAGGCAGTCAATGATATATATATAACTATATATATATATATATATATATATATATATATATATATATATATATATATATATATATATATATAAAATTCCAATTGTTTTGAAATTAGACAAATTCTTATTTTATATCAGAATTTCTTTTATTACGTTTGCAAATAGTGTTTGGACATAGTTAAAACATACAGAATACAATGTAATTTGCTATAAAGTTAGTTTTGCGATTTACCGACAGATGTAACTGATCACTGTATACAATACTGAGTGACTAACTCATCTACCAGCGCCTCAAGCTTAAACTAAACCGTTTGAAGTGAAAAATCTAAAATCTGGACGGTACCTTTTATGACGTGAAAATCCGCAGTAAAATAATTTTGAAAAATTCGATCCCTCTGAGGGTGAAATTAGGGCGTTACAGTTTATTATTTTAGAAAAAAATATTTTATTGGGCAATTGACTCGATACTTACTGAGAGTACTGTATTTAAAAAATAAATTAATACGTACGTATTTTCCGATTTCAAAATAACTTGGGGGGGGGGGGGGCAGATGGTGTATAATTTTCTATGAAGATAAAGTATTTTGGTATTTCTTAAAACAACGCCTTACCGAGGGAGGGTGAAGGGGGTAGATAATGTTCAATTTGTAGGGAGAAAAAATATTTAACGCTTTCAAGTAATTAAGTAATTAAATTTGCCTCTTACGGTTTCAAAACGAGGGCGCAAATTTTGTATGAAAAATTTTGTATTAAATCTACAGTTCAAACGCATCTACGTACAGCAGGTACGTAGATGCGTGAAATTGGGACCTTTTATTAAGTAGTCATCCACTAAGAAAAAATTTTTGGAAATTTTAAATCCTTAGATAGTAAAATAAGGTTTTTAGGAATCTTTTGTTACGGGGTGATTTTATATTTGTATTCGGAAAAATTATTAAATGATTTTGTAACTTTAAAATTAGTACGAATACCTTAGGATTAAAATAATGCAATCAGTTTTTTTTTTCACCTTAAAGTGTTAAAAGACCAGGATACATGGTTTGCGCGGAAAAATTTGTTTTTTATTGCATTGTGGTCGGGAAATCCGTAAAATGAAATTATGATAATTATGAATAATACCTATTATAGAACTTTACAAAAATCAGCCCTATTGATCATTATATACAAAATATTAAAAATTGTCTATTTATTATCGAATCCGAGTTTGTAATCCGACAAAAATACAGTGAGATCAGATACAGATAAAACAGCTTGACGTGCTTCTGAGGCATAGGGATGAAACACTCCTAAACTCTTGACTCCAAGCTGCTACTGAGAAATTCTTGATAGAAAACCCGACCGATTTTAAACGCGATCGCACCTATGACTTAAAAGGTTGAAAAACTTTCCTAGATTGAGTTTAGTTTTATTATTGTAGGATTAGACAAAACATACGAGTAGATACTTACGCCATTTCATTTATTTTGTTATTGTAGGTACTTAGTTTTAGGTAGGCATTGGATTGTAGTTTTCACTTTAACTTTTTTATTTAATATCAATAATAGGTGATGGTGCTTGCTTATTTAGGGCAATCTCTTATTTTTTGTATGGAAACCAAGTATTGGCTAGAGAAATTTGGAGACAAATAAAAATATATATATATATATATATATATATAACACAAGCGTACAGTTTGCTCTAATCATTTCTTGGTTCGTTTGTGGGTCCGTTTTTTTTTTGTTTGGTTTGTTATTGACCGAAAATATAAATAAATCGTCATCACTTAGAATAGCAAAAGTACTGATTCCACACGAAGGAAGTCGCGGGTACAGCTAGTATTAAAAAAATAAATATAGGCGTCAACAATCTGTTTTTCATATACATCTATATATTGCGTTACGAAATAGTCAACAAATATGTACACTGTAACATTCAACTTTCCTTCCGAATTTATTAAATAATTATAATTAAAACTGCTCCATTATTTTAAATACTTTATTTTCAAATAAGGTTTTTCTGAAGAGTACGTGGTAATCATATTAGAAACTTTAAATTTGTATTTTATAAATAAAATTATTATTTATTATTATATATTTATATTATATTTGGGGTATCTATATAGTTTTCTCATCTGGTTGGGATGTATAAATATATAATTATAAACGAAAATGAAAGGATAAATATACATAAATATCTATAAAATAAAATAAATACAAAAATACATAAATAAATAAAAGCCCAACCAAATGGAAGCCCTCGGCAGGGGAGACCAAACGGCCAAGGGTTAGGGGGAAAGAGAAAGAAACCGGCGAACGATGCGGGCAGTATCGAGGAGCACCGCCTTTTTCATTTGAGCCCGGAGCGGTCCGTCACGGAGTCCCAGTCGCCTCAGATGACCCGAGAGGCTGACTGGGATTAGCCCATTCGCAGAGACGACTACAGGAATAATTTCGGCCGGCAGACCACCCCACATATCGGTCACCTCGTGAGCCAGGTCCAGATATTTTGTTCGTTTATCTGTTTCGGCTCTCACGAGGTTCTCGTCATACGGAATTGTAATATCGACCAAAAATATCCTTGACTGTGCTCGGTCCATCAGCACAATATCGGGCTTATTCGCAAGAACAATCCTGTCTATGATGATGGCCCGGTCCCAGTAGAGCCTGGCACGATCATTTTCGAGCACGGCTTCCTGCAAGTACTTGTAATACGGCAATTTCCGATCCACGAGACCGTATTTCAAAGCGAGCTTCTGGTGTAGAATTCTGGCTACTAAGTTGTGCCTGTGCAAGTACTCAGAGTTAGAAAGCGCCGAACAACCGGAGATGACATGCCTAAGTGACTCACCGGGATGGCGACAAGCTCGACAGACGTCGACGGTGCCATCCTTTAGGATGTATCTGTATATTATATTTATTATTATAAAATTATTATTATTAAAGTAACTTTTTTTAATTAAAATATTTTTTATAGGATAGGGTGACAAACGAGCACACAGTCAACCTGATGGTAAGTGGTTGCTGCGGCCCATAGACATCTAAATTTATCCTCGATTACAAATCAAAATGCAGATGCGTTGTCACCCGTGAGGACTAAGATGGAATGCCTCGTTTCCAGTAAAAAGGGTCTCCGGTTCTCTACACTCCATACGAAACACAGCAGCATTACGCTGCTATTTCACGCTGGTTTTCTGTGAGAGCGTTATCCTTCCCCGGTCGAGTCGACCCATTCGTGCTACAACTACACTTACTACTAATATAACTGCAGCATGCATTTGGGAGGCCAATATTTAGCTGTGTATAAAGTCCACAGCTAAACATTGATAGGCTTTATCGGTAAAAAAACGATACGAAAATAGTGTTGGCAATAATAAGTCTACTGATGGTGATTCAGATGGTCGAATGGCACGCGACGGTATTGACCCGAACGAGACTCGAATCTTTAATTCGGGACCGACCTCGGCACCTCGCGGACGCTAGCAGGTCACTTCGACGCTGTGTCACCGGTACATGCTGTACATACTTATAATTTAAAATACAATTAGAGGATAATGTAGGTACAAAAGTTTCAACCTTGAAACAGAAGGTTTTTCGTTATCAAATTTCCTGATTTTCTTAAATGTTTTTGAGATTCCTGGAATATAAAACTCTTTTTAAAACGGTTTATTTTTATAATGAAAAGTTAACGAGCATGCGGTCAACCTGATGATAAGTGTCGACAGTCGCTCTTGTACAACGTATTCGCACGTTACCAAAGTGTTCTTTTTTGTAAATCTCAAAAGGAAATTATTATTTTCCAGCACTGTACGTTTCAGAAGGAGTTTTCTTCCGCGTAGGACCTCTCTGTGGAATAGTTTACCACCATCGATTTTTTCGGACCGATACGACCTGGGGACCTTCAAGAAAAGAGCTTACTCCTATCTACAAGGCCGGCAACGCACCTGCAATTCCCCTGGTGTTGCGGTTGATCATGGGCGGCGGTAGTCACTTAACATCAGGTGAGCCGCATGCTCGTTTGCCCACTCTTCTATTAAAAAAAATTTTGACGATTTAAACAAAAACGATTTGCGTAATATATTGGCCTCAAACAATGAAAGTGAATCTGTTTGTGATTAAATTACACGCAACATGCATAAACAATTTCAGGTATTCTATCTGTATTTCAATTTATAAACATTATATTTATCCAGATTTCTTTTAAAAATGTATCATTATTTATTATCCATTTGATTCCTAATAAAATTTAAGTTCGAACAAAATGAATATGTCGCCAAAATATTATTTTTTTATATAGAATTAGCTGACAGATGAGCACATAGACCGTTGATGGTTAGTAGTACCAGCAGGTGGGCTGTGTGCCTCGGTTCCAGTGAAAAGGGTCTCCAGATCTCACACTCACCACACGAAACACAGCAGCATTAAAATGGTATTTTACTCTGGTAATGTGTGAGAGCGTGGTCCTGCACCGCTCGAGTCGACCCAATCGTGCTACAATTATATAATATATAGCTGCAGCGTAGCTCTACCACGTATAAATTTTGTTATGTACAGAACAATTTTTAAGTTAGAATTTTTATTTAATACATGACATAATGTATGAAAGTCAATCAGTAAGGTCTACGTGCGATGAAGTTTCCAAAGAAACTGTATCCATACATACATACATAATACATAAACACTCACGCCTGTCACTCAGAGGGGTAGGCAGAGACTACAGACTTCAATTTGGCACGATCCTGACACACCTCTCTCGCCTCCTCCACATACATACACTTACGCATACATGCTCGTCGGTTAAGGGTACTCCTAATTTGGCCCGTTTTCAATTAATCGCTAATTTGGTCGATAAATTTTCACCTAGGACGTCCCTTTCCGACTCTGTCATTCACGTCTTTTACGTGGTAGAGCCATGCTGCAGTTATATTAGTAGTATAGTTATAGCACGAATGGATCGGCTCAACCGGGGAGAAGGACCACGCTCTCACAGAATACCAGCATGAAATAGTAGCTTAATGCTGCTGTATTTCGTATGGTGAATGTAGAGAACCGGAGACCTTTTTACTAGAAACGAGGCATTCCATCTTAGTCCTCACGGGTGACAACACATCTGCATTTTGTTTTGTAATCGAGGATAGATGTAGATGTCTATGGGCCGCAGCAAACACTTACCATCAGGTGGACTGTGTTCTCGTTTGTTATCCTATCCTATATAAAAAAAATATTTTTTATTGAAATAATTCTAAAATGCCTCGCGGCGCCGCGCTGCCCGTCGGGATGCCTCGGGGGGTACGCGAAGTCGCGTGACGGAGTCGTGGCGACTTGCCTTTACTATTACTATTAGGCGTCGCGTTGCCAGTGACTTCACGATGCGCCTCGCGACGACGCGATGGGTCTCGTGACGGCCTGCTGCGCGGTGCGAAACCACTGGCCTCTTCAAGCATCGTCACGTCGCATCGCATATCTGTGTAAACTGACCCTTACGTCGGATCATCCAAGTATTCTAACGCATTATTTAATCATAAATAAAAATCCTCATTTTTTACGTAAGAAGTTAAAATTTATTTTGTCAAATATTAGCCCATTTTTTTATCCACTACCGAATGTACCCTATGGCAACCCAGCCTTCTTTTTTATCTTAAACTTTAATGATAATTTAATGGGTAAATATTCCCACGAGCTATTACAAGAGCATTGTGTTTGTCAAACACGCCAGCTGCTGTCCAGGCTTCAGTGAAACCTTACCCCTTCATGAAACATATAATGTACATATATGTCTCATATTGTTAACAAGTGTTGGCAAAGCGATTACAATGTGTTGCCCGATCGGTTACAGTAAAGAGTTAAAAAGCATTTAATTTTTGAGCGATACAACAATACATACATTTTAAAATAATAACATAATAATCGTATAAATTTAAAAACAAGTTTTATATGCGTTGGCCAGCATCCGGGTCCATCATCAGATTAGCTCCGTGGTAACATATTAGCACAATATCATCGAAGTTACATAAGTACTTCGAATTTTAGCAGCAGCAATACAACTGTAGCACGAATGGGTCGACCGGGGAAGGGCCACGCTCTCACAGAATACCAACGAAAATAGCAGTTTTTAGCTGCTGTATTTCGTATGGTGTGTAGTGAACCGGATACCCTTTTTACTGGACACGAGGCATTCCATCTTAGTCGGGTGACAACACATGTACAATTTAATTTAATCGAAGATAGATGTAGATATCTATGTGTCACAGCATCCAAATCCTATCAAGTGGACTGTGTGCTCGTTTATCAGCCTTATTCTTTAAAAGAAACTTATCTAAATGGTAGCCAAATGGTAGGTAAATGAAGCCGACTCTTCGGGGAAGGACACAACGCTGCTGTTTTGTATGGTGAGTGACGGTAACAGTAAACATTTGAATGGTAATAAAGGAATCGACGATTTCTTCTTCGTGGTTTAAAATAAACGAACCTGTATTTTAAAAAAAATCATTTAATTTGATATTTGTAAAAGAAATTGTAATATGGCATAATTTTTTTTTTTTTTTGTAAAAAGACTCGCGAGTTTTATTGCCGGTTCTTCTTCGTAACTAGAAATAGACCTAGAAATTTGACGCATACGTACTAAATTAATACGTCATTTAATCGGCAGGTAAAATGGCACTTTCGTCCCTAAAAGTAGGTCCAAATTCGAATCTTCCATCAAGGTATGATAAAAAGTTTTTACTATGACTTTAAAGAATGCGTCTGGGGCCTTAGTAGTTACTCATTTCTGTATAAGGCGTTTGTAAGCAAAGTAAATTTATCTCAAAATAAGGTGGATGGACCATGCTCCTTCGAAGGCCAATTATTAAAATGTCGTAGTTATTGCCATGTGATGACAAATTCCTTCTACTTACACAAACACCCATCGTATTGAGTCACAGACGCGGCGGCGAATCGCTCGCGCTACTATTTTGGCAGTACGGTCCCTCGCTTCATTGATTTCGGGAATCGACGACGTTAAAGTAAAGTGGGTGTACCATGGAGGGCCACTCTAACAAATAAACAGTTATTTTTCGTTTATTTTCTTGATAAATGAAACTAACAAATATTTAAGTAATATTTTGTTTTATTACGTAACATATAAACCACACAGCGGCTGCAACAGCGGCGGGCCACCTGGAACGAATGCCGGATTCTAGGGCCGTGAAAATCATGAACAGATGGACTCCCCGGCAAAAGAGACTAATAAAAGGCAGGCCAAAAAAACGTTGGGTATAAAATGTGGAAGACGATCTGAGAAGAATGGGTAAATACACCAAGTGGCGCAGGGAGTCGAAGGATCGCGACAAGTGGAGGAATATTGTGGAGGAGGCCAGGGCCCACAAAGGGCTGTAGCGCCACAGGATAGAGAGACATTCCATCTTGGTCTTCAGAGGTGATAAAGCATCTGTAGCTTTCTTTGTTTCAAGTTGGCTGCAGGTGATGGTGGACTGCAGTAACTACTTACCATCAGGTGGAATTCAAGTCCCTCTGTCACCTTCGTTTTATATAAACAAAATCTCTCAAAGCCTGAAAATATATACTGGCTATCTATATCCTTTAGACAGGAACACAGCAGTGTGCACACTGCTACGTGGTGGCCTGGAATAGGGTAATATAGATATATTCTGAAGGAGCAATAAAGAAAAGAGACATAGAGAAAAATTGTTGTTTTTTTTTATAGGATAAGTGTGACAAAGCAGCATACAGTCCACCTGATAGTAAGTGAATACTGTGGCTTATAGACATCTACATTTATCCTCGATTAAGAATCAAAACACAGATGCGTTGTCAATCCTGAGGACTAAGATGGAATGCCTCGTTTCCAGTAAAAAGGGTCGCCAGTTGTCTACACTCACCATACAAAACACAGCAACATTAAGCTACCATTCTACGCCGGTGTTCTGTGAGATCGTGGTTCTTCCCCGGTCGATCCGACCCATTCGTGCTACAACTATACTACTAATATAACTGCAGCATGGCTCTACCACGTAGAACTAGTCTAACGTCTTTAATATAGTGTATTTCCAAATTAACAGCTTATTCTATTCATTATTTGTCATAATATAACCGTCACGCACTGGTAGGTAGATTGGCAATCGCAATACGTGATGTTACGTCTAGTGTAAAAGAAATAGTTGCCACCACAAATAGTTCAAACTTAAGTTAGTAAATTAAAATTAGTTTATTCGTGGTAGAGCCACGTTGCAGCTATATTATGGTTGTAGCACGAATGGGTCGGCTCGACCGGGGAAGGACCACGCTCTCACAGGATACCAGCGTCAAATAGTAGCTTAATGCTGCTGTGTTTCGTATGGTGAGTGTAGAGATCCGGAGACTATTTTTTTCTAGAAATGAGGCTTTCCATCTTAGTCTTCGGGGGTGACATTACATCTGCGTTTTGATTCTTAATCGCGGATAAATGTAGATTTCTAGAGCCAGCGCATCCACTTACCACCAGGTGGACTGTGTGCTCGTTTGTCACCCTTATTCTATATATAATCGTTGATAAATGTAGATGTCCATGAGCCAGAGCATCCACTTACCACCAGCTGGGCTGTGTGCTCGTTTGTCACCCTTATTCTATATATAATCATTGATAAATGTGGATGTCTATGGGCCAGAGCATCCACTTACCACAAGGTTGACTGTGTGCTCGTTTGTCACCCTTATTCTATATATAATCAATGATAAATGTAGATGTCTATGGGCCAGAGCATCCACTTACCACCAGGTGGACTGTGTGCTCGTTTGTCACCCTTATTCTATATATAAGCAATGATAAATGTAGATGTCTGTGGGCCAGAGCATCCACTTACCACCAGGTGGACTGTGTGCTCGTTTGTCACCCTTATTCTATATATAAGCAATGATAAATGTGGATGTCTATGGGCCAGAGCATCCACTTACCACAAGGTGGACTATGTGCTCGTTTGTCACCCTTATTCTTTATATAAGCAATGATAAATGTAGATGTCTATGGGCCAGAGCATCCACTTACCACCAGGTGGACTGTGTGCTCGTTTGTCACCCTTATTCTATATATAATCATTGATAAATGTAGATGTCTATGGGCCAGAGCATCCACTTACCACCAGGTGGACTGAGTGCTCGTTTGTCACCCTTATTCTATATATAATCATTGATAAATGTAGATGTCTATGGGTCAGAGCATCCACTTACCACCAGGTGGACTGTGTGCTCGTTTGTCATCCTTATTCTATATATAATCATTGATAAATGTAGATGTCTATGGGCCAGAGCATCCACTTACCACCAGGTGGACTGTGTGCTCGTTTGTCACCCTAATTCTATATATAAGCAATGATAAATGTAGATGTCTATGGGCCAGAGCATGCACTTACCACAAGGTGGACTGTGTGCTCGTTTGTCACCCTTATTCTATATATAAGCAATGATAAATGTAGATGTCCATGGGCCAGAGCATCCACCTACCACCAGGTGGACTATGTGCTCGTTTGTCACCCTTATTCTATATATAAGCAATGATAAATGTAGATGTCTATGGGCCAGAGCATCCACTTACCACAAGGTGGACTGTGTACTCGTTTGTCACCCTTATTCTATATATAAGCAATGATAAATGTAGATGTCTATGAGCCAGAGCATCCACTTACCACCAGGTGGACTGTGTACTCGTTTGTCACCCTTATTCTATATATAAGCAATGATAAATGTAGATGTCTATGGGCCAGAGCATCCACTTACCACCAGGTGGACTGTGTGCTCGTTTGTCATCCTTATTCTATATATAAACAATGATAAATGTAGATGTCTATGGTCCAGAGCATCCTCTTACCATCAGGTAGACTGTGTGCTCGTTTTTTCTTTAAAAAAGCCTCTTAAAATACCCACATTGAATGGTGGATGTCTTCATCACACGGTTTGTTACAATGTACTAAAATAAAACAAATATGATCTGCATTTTGTTTAATTCAACACAATTTCCAACAACTGATTTCTCTTATATCAAAAAACACCAATGATTTCTTGATTTTGCGTATTTTATCGCGTTTAATTTATTTTATTTCTTTACATTGGGGAGGAGAGGCGCTAAACATCCTGATATTATTTATTTTAACACCAACAGAACATACACTAACAAAAGTATAATATTTTTACAGGAAATCATAAATTCTAAGTGTTGACTTAATTACAACTGTTACACGCATTTCGTAAAAGATATTAAGAGATTAATAAATTAAATCGGAATTAAATACTATATAATAATATAAATCGTACATAATTTCCTACTGTTATTTTCATAAGTTATAATCTTTAAACATAACAAAAATAAACACATTAATTAATTATTCAATCATTGAGTAATCACAATTTAGCTTTTATGTTACTAGTAAGAAAAATAATAAAATAATAATAAATAATAAAAATGATAAAAAAATAAAAATATGAACAATAGATAACTTCTCAGGTATAGTTATAACCCTCAGTTTTAATCAGGTCAAAAATTCATTCCATCCATTACAGCTTATAAAAGCCCACAGCTGAACAAAGGTCCTCCCACAAATTAAATTAAATTCGCTAAAATTCAAAAAATATTGTCACTTAAAAAGCACTTACTCAATACTTTCATAATTTTTATAAACTGCAAATAATGCTTTCCCATAAGGATAAACCTAAGAGGATACCTGAACAAACTATGCTTACTTACTAAAACTTAGTAATAATACTGTAAAAAATTTTTTACCGTCTGAAAAAAATGTTGTGTAACAGGTAAACGGAATAGAATCCTATGGCATTGATATTTTACAATTTTTTTTTTGTTTTTACATTAAGCCGATACCCTGACGAAAACCTTGCGATTGTGCGTTTAGTTATATGAGCTTAGGTATAGTTTATTTTTTTCATCATAATTTCATTTAATTTTGATGAAAAAAAAATATCTTGTAAACGTCTATGAGTCAGTCTGACAACAACCAATCCTGGGGATAAATAAATAAACTTATTCAGAAGTTGCGTACATTTTTCTGAAAACGTGAAGACATACAAGTACACAAACTAACTGACAGCCGTACTAATATTTTAACTAAATTTTTTGTAAATATAACTAAACAAATGAATTAAAAAATACGCTGACTTTATAACTTAATATATCTAGTTTCCAAAACGTCCCTTTGTTTACTCATTTAGTTCCTAAATTAAGACATACTAATTGTTTTGTATTGCAAAATCGTCACATAGCGGCATGTCGGGAGTCGAGCAACACGCTCGAGCGTTGTGAGGCGTGCAATAGATATTAACGGTAAGCCTAAGAGTAAGGCCACAGTGAAAAGCTTTTTGCGAGCGGAGCAATTTTTTTTGTCTTTATTAGGTTCACCAACAATTGATAACACTAACACATCAAATTAATACAATTACTTAAAAGTATTAACACAAGTGCTACAATTACTAAAGGTAAACTCCGCATGCATATAACTTTATAAAAAAAAAGAAAAAACAATATGTTGTTCCTCAACTAAAATTAAATACATATTTATTAGTAAGATTAGTGCTACATAAACTAAAAAAACTTTAAAAAAAACTAAGTAATTGAAGTGCATGACAAACAACATGCTCTTGTAGACCGCTCTAAACTAATGACTTAATGTTACAATAACGCTGATATAATATGATTTTAGGATAAAAGCCCTTTTCAATAAAGATAGATAATTTAAAAAAAAACAACTAAACTTAGGTCTAGGCTTGGGCCTGTGTGGAGAACATTCGGTACACTAACACGAGTTTATTGACGTGCATGACAAACACAGGCACAGGCGAATCTATGTATAAAGCGTACTCGTAAAGCACTTGGCCTGTCAAGGGAGGATGTGGCATAAAGTCGCGTAGTCCTATATAAATGAGTAACGGGCTTTCGGGATACTGCAATACAAGAACGTGTGTTTATCATGCACGCTAAACCCTCCGCCCTACTGAACGCTCTTTATTGGGTTTCTACACTAAGTTCTTAATCGGTCTTACGTCGACGGAGCATATGACGTAGCGGCGGGTTTTTTTATACAACTCGTATGGCGGGATTTTAAGACAAAACACAGCAGTACAACTGTATTGATGTATTTTGTCACACTACACTTAGTACACTAAGCAGTACAGTTTATGATTGCCCGCTACACGCTCCGCTATACGCTTTCTACTTAAGCCTTACACTAAGTTGTCTATAACTCTACAATCATGTTCGAAAATTAAAACGCCTCTTCGTTTTTTTTTAAACATGGATGGATTCCTCATCTCTGTCATTCCCGTCGTTCATCGGAGTGTCCTGAAAAAAAAATGTCGATTTTAGAAATTGTGTGATATACCTATTGTAAGAATTTTCACCAATCCACCAGATGGTAAAGTCAACGCAGTCCCCCACAGACATCTACATCTTTCCTTTATTGAGAATCAAAATGCACATGCGATGTGACCCCTGAGGTCTGAAATGGAATGCTGTGGCGTAAGCAGTTTCCTCCCCCTCCCCATGGCACCGGGTAGGAATCGAACTCAATTTTTTTTTAAATATAGAATAAGTATGATAAACGAGCACACAGTACATTTGATTGATAGATATATACATCTATCATCGATTAAGAATCTAAAGCAGAATGCGATCGATGGATCACATTAACGGGGTTTCCGGTTCTCTACACTCACCGGACCTAAATTCACGTATTTCGTGAGAGAAAGGTCCTTGAACGGTCGAGCCAACCCATTCGTACTACAACCATAATATAATTTCGGTATAAAAACTAGAATTGCTCGTGAAATGTGAAAATTTAGGCTAACCACCAAGGCGCTATACATACTAGATATTGACATATAAATACTAAAATGGTATAATTTACCTGCAAACTAGTAATTTCACCATCAGTATTAACAAAAAATTCTGCTAGATACTGCGTGGCGAGGTCCTCTCTATACAGAATATCCTCTCGAACTATCTCTAACTCTTCCCAATCGTCTTTACCAGCCACTGCATCACTTTCTTTATTCTTTATCATCCTTTCTTTACTCGTACTCTTCTGCAATTTGTAATACTGATCCGGGTGCGGTTTTGTAACGTTATTATGTCGATGTGTGCAATTTGTCTAAAATACAATGAATACATATAGTATATGCATGTAGTGCCGGCATCATATGCCTCCATCAAAGGGGAGCCGTTTTAGCTCAAGGGATCCGTGGTAGCGCGGGGATTAACTACTCGCTTCAAACACAATACTCGAGCAACCCGAGTTCGATCCAATGAAATTGATAGTTGCAATTTTAAGTACTCATTTACCATGTGCTCGGCGGTTAAAGAAAACATCGTGAGGAAACCTGCATAACTGAAAAATAAAGAAAAAATATATTTCGTAGACGTGAAGTTCAACACGCATTGGGGCACTGCTCGTGCTGCGAACTTTTCCTTGTCCCAAAACCCTACGGACAGGACGTATATAGGCAGTAAATTTAAGAGGTTACCGCTTTGTGTGTCGGCGAAGGTTCTCATAAAGATGAATTTCTAACGGTTACCGTTATCATCATCATTAACCTTCCCAAGTCCACTGCTGAACAAAGCCCTCCCCCAAAGAATGCCACAAAACACCGTCCTGAGCCACCTGCATCCATCAACTTCCTACATGCCTCACCAGGTCGTCACTCCATCCAGTAGGGGGTCACCCTACACTACGCCTACCGATACGAGGCTGCCACTCGATAACCTTTTTTCTCCATCGGTTGTCGGTTCTTCGAGCTATATGGCCGGCCCATTGCCACTTCAGCTTACTAATCCGTTGGGCTATGTCAGTCACTCTGATTCTAATGCGCATAGCCCTTTCCAACTGTTATAGTTAAAGCCTATTAGAAGTCCACTTCTGGACATAGACCTCCCTCTTAGTTGGGCATTTGTCATGTTTACCACGCTTGATAGGCGTGTTAGCAACCGCAGTTTTTTTTTTAGTTGTTATTAAGCTACATCTAGTGGTTTTTAACCCTCTGTCGCTTCAAACGACAGTGGATATTCTTACACCACCACTTGACTTAGGTGGTTTTATAATCGATATATACATATTTTACAATAACAAAAATAAGTGATATTCATTCTGTAAATACTAGGAACAGACACAAGCTTGCCAGTTGAAGTTGAGGTTGAAGAATGAGTTACAGACTTGACTCCAACGAGTCAGTAACTCATTCTTGGGGCGATGTATACGCTTTTACAACAAAAAATATACAAAATTTGACATGCACAAAGTTCAAAAACTTTATTAAACTAAGTTTATATAAAAAGGGTTATTATAATATTAAGGAATTTATGGATGATTATAACCCCTGGGAAGGGTGATTGCTACCAAGCCATTTCTAATTTGTTTTGTGTTGTTAATTGTAACAATGACTGTAAACAGTTATTTAAAAAAAAATAGTCACGCTGGGTTTCTTGCTGGTTCTTTCCAGGACAGAGGTCTTTTTCCGAACCAGTGGTAAATTAAAAAAAAAATCACTTTCAATAAGTATTATTTATAATCTATATTGAATAAAAAAGTTTCTATTTCAAAAACACTACGTCTCGTCGTCAGTTTCCGTCTGTCGCCTCTAACGACAGTGGATATTCTCACACCACTACTTAATTTTGGTGATTTTATAATCGATATATATTTTACAATAAGTTTAGTATATAAGATAATCCTTAACCTCATCTCATCTGATGGGTGTCGTAAGATACGACTTAAGGAAATGCCCGACACATGTTGCGAGCTCCGATAGATAGCGGTATGACGATCTACCTACTTTATTATGTTGCTTGCGCAAATCTATGTTAATCTACTACAATTGCACGCCTTAAGCGCAAAGCGCGTAGGTAGGTTACCCCGGACAAACACACAAAAGTTTTAAACAAATTATTCAAGTCTTAATGGAATGCAAATAAACCCCCCCCCCTCCCACAGCTCAATAAAAGGCAGTTATTTTGATATTATAGACAGACACTTAAATTTTATTTATATTATGTATACATTTACTCCCTATAGACCTATACACCTTTATGTAAAAGAATTACAATGGATAACGGTAAAAAGCATGACACCTTATTCCCTTCAAGCCCTTAAGTTAGCGACAATTTTTACTTGAAATATAGTATTTACGAGGCTTTTGCCTGTTATAAAAACATACTGTCAAACCAATATTTTATTTCAAAAGATTTTTTTTAAACTTCTTTAAGCGTTTACGGCATTGTCTGCCTATTACAATATAATAGTATGGCCTGCTTTTAGATTCAGAGAATTATTAAATTTAGTAATCAATCAATTACATTAAAGAATTATAGCATTCAGATCCCTAATACAGTAGTTTACTATAGTAATATTATATATATATATATATATATATATATATATATATATATATATATATATATATATATATACAATCATTGTCAGTATATAAAAACTTGATTATTATTCAATCAAGCGTCATATAAAGTTGGTTTGCAGATGGTATCATAATATCTACTTAAGATATCCGAGACAAAAAAACTCAGTAACGTATACACGGAGAAATCCGTTTAAAAACAATAAAAATCGAACTCTGGAGCTCGAAACGTGGAGTTGGCTTATTATTTAGATTTCTATGGGAGATATGTTGAAATTATTAACTGTCATAAAACAGATTCCATTATAAAATATCAAAGTGAGAATAAATAATAGAAAATTAAACTTAGCTAGCAAAACAACAATAGTGTTAAGTACAAAAACAACAATAATGTTAAGTACAAAAACAACAATATTGCTAAGTACAAAAACAATAATAGTGTTTAGTACAAAAACAAAATAGTTAAACAAACAAGACCACAATAGTGTTAAGTACAAAAACAACAATAGTACTAAGTACAAAAACAACAATAGTGCTAAGTACAAAAAGAACATTAGTGCTAAGTACATATACAACCTTGGCACATCCCGATGAGGAGGTGGAGGAAATGTATGAGGATATTTCTAGAGCCATGCATTCCTCCAAAACCCACTACACGGTGTTGATGGGAGACTTCAACGCAAAACTAGGCACAAGAGAAGGCAGTGAGCTGAAGTTAGGAAAATTTGGAGTAGGGCAACGGAACCGTAGGGGCCGGCAGCTGGCTGACTTTATGGAGAAAGAGGGACTCTTTATGATGAACTCTTTCTTCCAAAAGCGGCCCCACAGGAAGTGGACCTGGTCGAGCTCCGACGGTTCGACTAAAAATGAGATTGACTTCATTATGACGACCAGATGCCAACTGTTCAGTGATGTCTCAGTGAAAACCGGCAGCGATCACCGAATGGTTAGAGGCACACTGAACCTTAACGTTAAGTTGGAGAGGTCTCGTCTAATGAAGTCAACGCTCCGTCCCCCTCGTGCTCTGATCCAGAATTCCGAGACTTTCCGCTCAAGTTACGTAACCGCTTTCAGTGTCTAGAAGATTGCAATGCAGTGGACGATATGAATGACAAGCTCGTGGAAACTGTCCATGCGGTTGGAGCTAAGTTCTGCAAGACCCGCCGCAGAAGAACACAAAAACTCTCCGATCACACTCTTAATCTCATGGCTGTTAGACGGGAGATGAGGCTGCAATCGTCAACAGATTTGACAGCATACAGGCAACTGAACAGACAGATCTCCAAATGCATGCGGCGAGACTTACGCAACTTTAATACTGCTCGTATTAAAGAAGCGATCGAGCGGAACCAGGGCTCCAAAGTCTTTGCCAGATATCTGTCTGCCAGAAAGAGCCAACTCTCAAAGCTGAAGACTGAGTGTGGCAGCATCGTTTCCGAGACACCTGAGATTTTGAGTGAGATTGAGAGGTTCTATGGGCAACTGTACACATCATCGTTGGAGCCACACGCAAGTGTAAGTAACGATACAAGAGCAAGTCTTACCCGACACTATTGCGATGATATTCCGGACGTCAGTCTGAGTGAGATTAGAATGGCTCCCAGCACCTTAAAAACGGCAGGGCCCCAGGCGAGGATGGAATTACAGCGGAGCTTCTGAAAGCGGTTGGAACACCGGTACTTGAAGTCCTTTAGAAGCTCTTCAATTCCGTCCTCCATGGTGGCACTACTCCGGAGGCGTGGAGCAGAAGTGCGGTTGTCTTGTTCTTCAAAGAACTATATACCGATATCCCTTCTGAGCCGCGTCTACGTGCTCTTATCGAGAGTCATTACGAATCGTCTCGCACGCAGACTCGACGACTTCCAGCCTCCCGAACAAGCCGGTTTCCGAAAAGGCTTTAGTACCATAGACCACATACATACCCTGCGGCAGATTGTACAGAAGACCGAAGAGTACAATCTGCCACTTTGCCTGGCGTATGTGGACTAGGAGAAAGCTTTTGATTCCGTCGAAATTTGGGCGGTGCTACAGTCCCTTTAGCGGTGTCAAGTTGACTGTCGGTATATCGAAGTGCTGAAGTGTTTGTACAGTAGGGCTACGATGGCTATCCGAGTACAGAACCAGAGTTCGAATCCTATCCAACTGCAGAGAGGTGTAAGACAGGGTGACGTTATATCCCCGAAACTCTTCACCGCTGCGTTGGAAGACGTTTTCAAGCTACTGGACTGGAAAGGATACGGTATTAACATCAATGGCGAGTACATCACTCACCTTCGATTTGCCGACGATATAGTCCTTATGGCAGAATCGCTGGAGGAACTAAGCACTATGCTCAATGACCTCAATGGTGTCTCCCAACGGATAGGTCCTAAGATGAACATGAAACTTTAATGTCCATGTCACACCTATGCCGGTATTTGTTGGGAGCACTATGCTCGAAGTTGTTGACGAGTACGTTTACCTGGGACAAATAGTCCGACTAGGTAAGTCCAACTTCGACCGAGAGGTCAATCGACGGATTCAGCTCGGCTGGGCAGCGTTCGGGAAATTACGACACATCTTCTCGTCAGGTATACCTCAATCTCTGAAAATTAAAGTGTACAACCAGTGCGTGTTGCCAGTGATGACTTACGGATCAGAGACGCGGTCCTTCACTGCTGGCCGCACGAGGACGCTCAAGGTCGCTCAGCTAGCTATGGAGAGGGCTATGCTCGGAGTTTCTCTGCGAGATAGACTCAGAAATGAGGATATCCGCAGTAAAACCAGAGTGACCGACATACCCCAGCGGATTAGTAAGCTGAAGTGGCAATGGGCCGGCCATATAGCTCAAAGAACCGATAACCGATGGGGAAGAAAGGTTCTCGAGTGGCAGCCTCGTACCGGTAGGCGTAGTGTGGGGCCACCCCACTAGATGGAGTGACGACCTGGTAAGACATGCAGGAAGTCGATGGATGCAGGTGGCTCAGGACCGTGCTTTGTGGCGTTGCTTGGGGGAGGCCTATGTTCAGCAGTGGACTTGTGAAGGGCTGTAATGATGATGATATACAACAATATTGTTAAGTACAATAACAACAATAGTGTTAAGTACAAAAACAACAACAGTTCTTTCAAGATGTGATGATAAAATTATTATCAATAGTATGATACTTACGTGATTATTTCGATCACAAGGCTTAGAGAGGATTGTTACGAAACCAACAAATGCAGCTGCCAACATCAAAAACGCCTGAAAATCCAAAAATTCTAAACTGGATTAGTTTCATAATTAAGTTAAATGTTGCAGCGAAGCGCACATAGTCAAGGAGGCATGAACCCTCTGGGCGCCTTGACCAACGAATTAATGTGTCATGTTCAAATTGGAGTACAACCTACGGCTACATAACTACCTATCGAGTGGGATTTAGTCACGTACTAGTTTACCAAACAAAGAGGAAAATACAAGTGCAATATTCTTACCCAGGAGTGCCCGTGACTAAGGACAAATATGTATGTCTATGACTTGTCCTTACAAAATCCACTGCTAGATACAAACGCGAAAAAACATAACATCAAGAGCCCTACTAAATCTTCTCGGAAATAGGCCTTCCCAAGAATGTTTGTAGTAATCATTTTTGGAAAGATCTGGATTACTATGATTCAGTTCAGAGAAGATTGGCATTTGAACATAAACATATATAACATAAACACTCACGCCTGTCACCCAGAGGCGTAGGCAGAGACTACAGACTTCCATTTGGCTCGATCCTTACACACCTCTCTCGCCTCATCTCGCCTCTCACGCATACATGCTCGTCGGTTAAAGGTACACTTACTACGTACGTACTAATTGGACATATCACCATTTTGGTCGATAAACTTTCGCCTTGGATGTCCCTTTCCAACTGTTCCATTCGCTTCTGCAATGTAAATTTGCTTTGTCACGCTTTCCTCATTCATTCTTTCTACATGACCAAACCATCGAAGCATTCTTTTCTTAATGCTGGTCACAGCATCATCTTGCAAACCACACTCTTACTTATATCACACAATTTCTCACCCTGTGTGGCCGGAGTAGGAAAATGGGAGATCTCCCGCCGGGCAAGGTTTTCTGCCCGGGGAGCGGCCAACGCTCCATGTGATAGTTCGGAGATGTTCTATATATGCTGTTTATGATTCGGAATGTTGATAGCGTGATTTAGGCTTCGGTGTATTTCGCTTGTGGCGCGACGACAGCGCCGCTACATCACCCCCTGCTCAGACCGGAGGTCGATAGTGCAGTCGAGTTGTCGACGAATGTGCAAGTGCCAGGAGATTTTGCCTTGTAGTCTGCGGTGAGTCGAGAAGAAGGCAAGTAATCTGCGAGAGTGCCGTGAAGCAGAGGCGAGCAGTAAGGCTCAGAGCCGTGCCGAACACTGTACGGCGCAGAGAGTAGCTTGAAGGAACAGGAAGCATTATTATTCCGGTGCTGCGATGAACCTTGTGAAGCTAGATGGCTTGCAGGATATGAAGACTGCAGACGATATCTACTCGGGAGCGAATGGGTGGGGTATTCTATGACGATGACGAAGCTTGAAGTTTCCGAAGGTTGTTTTTGGTTGCGTGTTCAGATCACGTCGGATGGTCACCACTGTGGCCGGAGTAGGAAAATGGGAGATCTCCCGCCGGGCAAGGTTTTCTGCCCGGGGAGCGGCCAACGCTCCATGTGATAGTTCGGAGATGTTCTATATATGCTGTTTATGATTCGGAATGTTGATAGCGTGATTTAGGCTTCGGTGTATTTCGCTTGTGGCGCGACGACAGCGCCGCTACACCCTGTCACTCAGATTCAACCCTAACATACTCTTTAGCGACAACATTTCTACTGCATTTATTCTACTCTCGTGCTTCTTCTGCCACACCCTACTTTCGTTACCATACGTTAAAGTAGGGACTAACACAGCATTGTGAATACGTGCCTTTTTGGACACATTCTGACTCTTCATAATAGAGTGCAGAGCCCCATTTACTTTATTTCCTGCGTTCACTTGCCGTTCTATATCTTTATCATATCTCCCATCCCTGCTGAATACACATCCCATCTACTTGCTCGACTAACCCCCCTTCTATTCTTATTTCACATATCGTTTTACTTTCTTCTCTTTCAAAAACCATAACTTGCGTCTTACTTGTGTTCACTTTCATACCCTTTTCTTTTAATGACCTGTTCATTAATGTAACCATCATTTGCAACTCAGCCGCCGACGACGCAAATATAACTTGGTCATCGGCGTACAAAGGCATTTGACGGTTAACTCACCCATTCCTGATCCGCATTCTTCAACTTTCAAATTTTCCAAACAACTGTCCATAAATAGGTTTAACAGCCACAGTGAAGCTATACAGCCCTATCCTTAATGGATGCCAAACCACTCCGAGTAGACCCCATTGATGCTAACATAAGCAGAAGAGTCCTTGTAAAGAGACTTTACTGCCTTTATCAACCCAGCGCTCAACCCAAATGAATTCAGTGTTTGCCATAACATTTCCCAAATCTATGAACGCACAAAAAACTCTTTAGTTTTTGGCAAAATACTTCTACGCGATCATGCGCATGGAAATGACTTGATCTGTACATCCCATTCTCTTTCTAAATACCACTTGCACGTCGGTTTTTTTCATAACCTTTTCAATTAGTACCGTAGCATACAGTTTTCCCAAAATGCTAAAAAGGCTGATACCACGGTAGTTTTTACAGTCCTGCTGCAACCCTTTTCTGTTATTTATTGGGACTACTACGGCTTTATACCAGTCTTCTGATACCCGCTTCAGTTCCCAACATAAATTAAAAAAGGTGCACAGCAGGCCTGCCACCACTTCCTCTCCAGCTCTTGCATTTCGAGTCAAAATCTAACATATCCGGCTGCCTTACATGTTTTCATACTTTTCATTGCTTTCATTCTTTCATCTATACTTATCTCTCTACTTCTTCCCTCTTCTTTAGAAATTTCTATTTCATTTAATTTGTACGTCGTCTCCTCACTCATTAACACGCTTTCAAAATATTCCTTGCATCTCTTCAAACTCAAAACTTCATCATTCAGAATATAGCCATTCTCGTCTCTTATAGCATTTATTCTAGGCTGTTTTGAATGTCCCCTGGTAGTTCTTACGAGTTTCCAGAACATTTTGATATTTGCCTGGAATTTATCCGATATTCTTATATCATTCTTATCCGTTCTTTCTTGCTTTTTCCTTTCAACTACTTCTTTTACTCTCTTATTTAGATGACTAAAGACTGATTTTTTGCTTTCAATATCATCATTCGTACCACCAAAATTACCAGCCTTTGTTGTTAGTTAATCTAGCCATGTTCTCTTCTTTGCTTCAACTTCCATACGTACCTCATCATCTTACCATAACGTATTATTTTTCCTTTCATTCGTTCTTTTACTAACACTACTTACTTCGGAAGCTGCATCTACTAAACCTTTCTTAACATTTTGCCACACATTCTCCAAGTCTAACTCATTCATAAACAGTTCATCCAAACCACTTATATTTTCTTTCAGTCTACATTTGTACTTGTTTTTCTCCTCTTCATCTTTTATTCATGTCTGATGCCACCAACTTCTGAATAGACCATTAATTTGTCATAATATGATCCATCCCTACGTTGAACCCCCGGTAGACCCTTATATCTACCACTGCGCTCCTCATTCTTTCATCCACAATTATGAAATTTATCGTGCTTCTATCATCACCTCTTTCCCCAGTATATATGTGAATCTTTTTATGACGAAAAAGAGTGTTCGTCACAAAAATATTCTTTTCCACCCATACGGTGAGGAGGCTTTCATCATTCTCATTTACACTTTCATCGCCGAACGTTCCCAATATCCTTTCATAACTAAGCCTCTTCACCCCAAGCCTTCCATTAAAATCTCCTAGCATAACTATATTTTCATTTCCCTTACACTTCATTAATACCATCCTTACCATCTCCCAAAACTGCTCTCAAATATAAGTGGACATAGACATGTCTGGGGGGTAGACTCCTAGCACAAATAACTTCTTTAAGCCCACTTTCATTCGTATCCATAGCAGTCTCGGGCTTACACATTCGTAATCTTTCACACATCGACCCATTCTTTCTGGAGAGATTTGACATTTGAAATGATTGGATAAAAAATATCGCCTCGGCAAATCTATGTGAGCGGGTCTCAGCATATTAATTTTTAACATCTTTAGTGTTTTTTTTTATAAATACCAATTGATTATCATAATTTTAAATGTAACTTCTGACTTACCATTAGGAGCTGTTTCCAATACAATGATACGAATACGACTAATCGAAACCTTAAACGGCTCCTACGCACCATGTTTAAATAATTGTGATAGAATTCTAAACATAACGTAAGACATCTTTACATAACAAAGCCTCGACTTATAGCAAAGAAAAATATTTTGAAATCAATCTACATAGTTATTGTTTTAAACATGTCCAAGGTGGAAATGCTTACTTTGTTACCAAGGTTATTGTTGTAATTCTATACTCTTTTTTCTTTCCATAATGTTGTTGTGTAGAAAACCGAAGACCCTTTTTATATTATTAGTAATTTGGCACTCTTGATCTTCAAAGATGACAACGCGACTGCATTTTATCGATTTAAGTATTTATGGCTCACGTCTACTTACCTGGTGGACTGTGTACTCGTTGGTTGTGTATTCGATGGTAAAGGGTCCCTGTGACTCATATAATACCAGCGTAAAATAATAGCTTAATGCTGCTATGTTTTGAGTGTAGAGAACCGGAAACACTTTTACTGGAAACGAGGCATTCCATCTTAGTCCTCACGGGTGACAACGCATCTACATTTTTTTTAAGAAAGAATATTAACAATGCTATAAACATTATTAATATTCCCCTTAACCATTCGTGGTAAGCTTAAATTGCTTGTGTTACGAGTGGTTCACGACAGTAGTCGAATGGCGGATTCGAACCCACGACCTTTTTGAGTTCGCGGTCAGCGCCCTGCCATTAGGTCGTCGCTTAAAATTTTTTTTGAAATTGATTCGTAATCGAGGATAGATGTAGATGTATATGGACCACAGCAAGCACTTACCATCAGGTGGACTGTGCGCTCGTTTGTCACCCTATCCTATAAAAAAAGACATCTACATCTATCCTCGATTACGAATTAAAATGCAGATGCCGTTATCACCCGTGAGGACTAAGATGGAATGCCTCGTTTCAAGTAAAAAGGGTCTCCAGTTTTCTACACTCCGCACACGAAACTGTTCTGTTTCTGTTCTGCTGCTATTTTACGCTAGTATTCTGTGAGAGCTTGATCATTCCCCGGTCGAGCCGACCCATTCGTACTACAACTATACATAATACAGTTGCAGCATGGCTCTATCACAAACTAAACTTTTTTAAACTCTAAACTTTTTTTGAATTCCTGATATTTCATAATGCTTTACAGGACCCATGGTCTCGGAAGGACTGAGGTGCTAAATATCTTGATGTTGATACTTAACCCGGACTTTTAAAAATAACTTAGCGGAACGCCGTGAGATCTTAGACATGGGTTTTTTTGTTCGATATTTTACGCGCTCAACTTGATTGCCCTGCTCTTCTTTCACAAATATCCTTTAATGTACCCCGACGTAGGACTAGGCATACACCTTTACTGGGTGTTCCCTTACATCATACTAATTATGGTAAGAATTGTGTCCTCTCCAGAATGGTTAGAACTTTTAACACAAAATTTTCTCATATTGACCCATTTATCCATTTAAAAAATTTATTTAAGCGAAAGGTAGTACAGGCTTTGACAGTAGACAATTAACCTTTATTGTTTATGTTGGTAGCCTCTGTAGTTTTGTAAATCCGTAGTAATATCTCAAGTTATATGTCTTCAATTCGCGTATATTCTATGTATGTATATTTATTTAAATGTTAGTATATATATACTTGCCTTTTTTATTTAAATGTATAAATGTTTAATTATAATATGGTTATATGTATATGTGTATATGTATGTGCTTACATGTGTAAATATTATCCAATTGAAGTATAAATAATTTTCTAGGTCAGCCATGACAAACATTTTAAATTTATTTTTGATTTAAGGTTTTGTAATATTCTTTTTTTCAACTTTTCATACTTCTGATATGTGATAAATTGTGAAAAGAGGATGACTATTATTGGCCCTATGTAAAACATATTATATAAGATTTTTTTTCATAGAATGAAGGCTGTTGTTATCCCTAATAAATAATAAATAAATAAATAATAATAAACTTTATGGTCCGATCTACGCAGAAAAAGCTTATAATAACTCAGTTTTATTGAATTTATAGTAGAATCAAATAAATATCGGAAACCATTATAGAAATCTATATATTTTCAATTTTCGTCATTAAGCAATACTCCCGCTACGAGGTATTCTTATTCCGACTTCAAAATACGGAGATACTCAATTCGACTAAAACGTAACAACCGTTTTTTGCGTGTAATGAAATGCGATATGTTCGTCGATTGTAAACCGATTTTTATTATTTATTATTTTTAATAGGTTACACTTCAAGAGCGGTTCTATATAAATATGAATCAAAAATTTCCACAACAAAAGTTGGTTTTATTACGTGGTAGTGCCATGCTGCAGCTATATTACTGGTATAGTTGTAGCACGAATGCATCGGCTCGACCGGGCAAGAATCACGCTCTCATAGAATATCAGCGTAAAATAGCAGCTTTATGCTGCTGTGTTTCGTACGGTGAGTGTAGAGAACCGGAAACTGTTGTTACTGAAAACGAGGCATTCCATCGTAGCCCTCAGGGGTGACGATGTCGGTGGTACCGCTTAACATCAGGTTGACTGTGTGCTCGTTTGTCACCTTTATCCTATAAAAAAGAGGAGATGAAGTTTTTAATATAACTATTAAGATGACCTTGTGGTATTCCGCCGTAGTCAAAAGCTCAATAGCCTCAAAAGATTCAAAACTTCGATCAACTTTGTTGATAGAAGATTCAAAATTAGACTTAATAAAAGTGAAATCCAACTTCGAGATAATTTAAAAGAATAAAATAATTTCCACAAAATAACTTCTGAAGTCGGGGCTTTAATACTTTCTGTATACTACGCTAAGCACCGACTTCTGAAGCTATATGTTTTAGTTACAGGATGACGTAATGTCCATTATTACCGGCTGTTTCGACTATGAAACACCATACCCGAAACTTTTTTTACCGTTTTCAAAATATTGGACATTAAAGTTTTGTTTTATAAAAATTGCCAATTTTGTGTCTATTGTACTAATATTTTTGTAATTTGTGCATCTTGTTCTTTTTATAACGTTTGTGTAGTAGATAAGTGGCTATATTATTTTTAACACCAATATTTTAAGTAAATAAACAATCTGGGTCGTAGGAGATTTTGTTGTGATATTAGATTGATAGCAACAGTTAAATATCAAAAGCACAAATCAAAGTCCAGTTAGCGAGCACAGTCACGAATCAAAAGAAAAACAGCCAAGAAATACAATCCAAGCCGAGTAGGAAATAGAAAGCACCATTGACTTATATATTTATTACTAGAATCACTGAAAATCACTAAGTATCGCATCTACCACGCACGAATCACGTAAGTAGACTAATAAACTAAACCCAAAAACATCGAAATGGCTTGTTGAACACCCAGCACCGATATTTTTACTACTTGTGAGCCTTTAATCCTAAGTTTTTTTTTGGGAATTCTGATAAACCTTATACTGTTATAACTTGTTGGATAGCTGAAAAAACGTAGATATTTTTAAGTGCATCTACAACATACCTGCAATAGATTTTTTTAAATCTTCCTCAAAGGAAAAAAACTTTGTACAAATTTATTTCTTTTTTGAACTATCAATCGTCCACCCAGATTATTATTTACCTCAGAACTTGGTGTTTAAAATAATAAAGCAACTTATCTACTACACAAAAATTATAAAAAAAAAATAAAACAAGATACACAAATTACAAGAAAAATGTACAATAGACAAAAACATAGCAATTTTTATAAAAAACTTAAATATTTAATATCTTGAAAACGGTTAACTTTGGAGTATGGTGTTTTATAGTCCAAAACTGTCGGTAATAATGGAAATTACAACTCCCTAAAGTATCTATGGGGACTTGTAATATAGCCGCTTTCGGCTACAGCGACCATTTTTGACTTCTATATCTGTGATTAAAAACTACTTTTACGGATTTTATCGCGTGTATTTTACTTTTAATTACTTTTATTTTTAATTCCCGACGTTTCGGACGCTTTCCAGCACCCATCATTTCAAGCGCCCGAAACGTAGGGAATTAAAAATAAAAATAATTAAAAGTAAAATAAACGCGATAAGATCCGTAAAAGTAGTTTTAATCAATGTGTAGTGTTCGCGTAAATACGAGTATAAGAAATCATTATTCTATATCTGTTTTATTGCTCCGTCCGTTCATGTGCTCGCAAGTGACTAGCATAGCCCTCTAAAGCTATCAATTATGTGAAAATTATTTTTCTTTGAGAACTGATCTTTGAAGTCGACTTACTTTACAATGTCTATTTTTCTTTTGATAAAAAGTTGGCAACACTGAATGGATGTTTTGCTTATTATATACACAGATGACCTTTCTATTGATTAAAATCATATTCCCGGGTATTCTCCATTAATCGAAACGATTAAACCAATTCCTATCATTTATAATTAAGATAAAGTACGTTGTTTACGAGCCAATCATTGAAATGATAAAAAACATAATTAAGGTCGAGAGCTCGTGTCTCAGCTACTACTTTATACACAGCTGTGATTGAATTTATTACGTACGCTAAGTTATAAATTATATTTATTATGCTCTGAATTTAAAAAAATAATAGACATTTACAAAAAAAGATAGCTCTACAACGGTGAAAATGGCAGACAGAAAATTCAAGTGAGTAATTTGTTTTTTTTTTGTTTATAAGGCAACAGTTCTCAAATGTTTTATTTTTATTTTTTATTTTGAAATGGATTTTCATTAAATGGTATCTAGCTTTCTGATGTAAATCAAGCACACCTTTACGATGAATAACTTTACCTATCTAATGTATTACCTAAGTCTTCAACTATGAAATAGCCGTTTTTTATGAAATAAAATAACGTAATTTTTTAATATTTCTATTCCTAAGTAAAGTAATCAATCACCCATGCAATCGATGTATCTTTGCCAACGTAGTGCCAGTTTAAGATGCAACAAATTCTTGAAGGGCATTTTGTACTGCTTCTCGGGGATTGAATTTTTTCCCGCCATAAAGTTGCCCAAATTCTGGAAAAGTAAAAGTCTGTAGGTGCAAGGTCTGGTGAGTACGGTGGATGACGGAGAGCTTCCAACGCCAGTCCTGTAACTTGGAGACCGTCTGTTATGCAGTATGAGGTCGTCGTATGCAGAAAAGGGTATGTCGGAAAACAAATAGTAGCAAAAAATCGTATGGTGAGTGTTGAGAACCGGAGACCCTTTTTACTGGAAACGAGGCATTCCATCTTAGTCCTCACGGGTGACAACGCATCTGCATTTTGACTCGTAATCGAGGATAGAAATGTAGATGTCCACAGCAACCACTTACCATCAGGTGGACTGTGTGCTCGTTTGTGACCCTGTCCTATAAAAAAATAGATATTATATCGCTGTGAAAAATGGTTGTTATTTTACATCTTTCATCTCGCTTTCCCGCAATATGTGGGAGCGATTTCGTGAAAAGGGACGGAAGTTTGTAACAGGAATTCGAGGAAGCGCGCGCTCTTTGAATTGATCAATGAGTACGCGGTGGTAGTAGTATGCTGTTATATAAACTAATTTATATGTGTAAACAATATTAATAAATCTATTTACTGTAAGTCATAAGAGTCTGAAAAAAGTGCAGATCATTGGTAAAAATTTAAATGAGTATTAATAAATAATTACTCCAATAAAATATTTCAGTACTTAGCTTTTTAAATGTTGAGGTTAATTTCTGTCGCTACTCAATTGATATATTTAATTTGATTCAAAAAAAAAACAAATAGCTTTCATTTTCAGGATATAATATTAATGTTGCTTATTACCAAGGTGAGATGTCAGATGTTACACATCATATGCGACGACTGTAAGGCTCGCTCGTTTCTTTTAAGTAGAATAAGGGTGACCACACAGACATTTCTGACATGTTGTGTCCAATAGACATCTACATTTATCCTCGATTAAGAATCCAAACAGAGCTATGCGTTTTCACCCCTGAGGTTGAAACGGTCCTCTACACTCACCATAGGATATCCTGTGAGAGCGTGGACCTTCCCCGAGCCAACCCATTCGTGTTACAACCATAATATAGTTGCAACACTCACGGTGAGTCAGGATCGTGCCACATTGAAGTCCGTAGTCTCTTCGTGAGATTTCATGTATTAAATATGTAGAAAAAACATAACTAAGTTGTATATACATTGGTCTATTTACAAGGATCACAAAGCGAGCACACCTACTGCTAACCTTGATTAAAAACCATATTGCAGATACGTTGCCACATACCACCTGAGCACTATGATGGCCTCGTCACCAGTAAAAAGGGTCTACGTTTCTCGTCGTGAGTGGCAAATTCTGATTCTGTTGCTATTTAAAAGCGGGGTGCTTCCCGGGTCGAGCCGCCCATTCACGCTGCAAAAAGCATGTACCATCGTTTTAAAATAATAAAAATATTTTATTTTTTACAGAACAAAAATGAAAGTCATTCTTCTATTGTCGACATTATCTGGTGCATTGACAGTCAGAAGACGCCCGCACTGCCACGCCTGCTTCAACGGACTGTGTCATAGTCGCTCCACTGTATTCAATGCTCATAAATTTTCCGGCCAGCTTGCCGTTGACAGAACTGCCAACATTCTCTACTTTCACTATCAAACAAACCGTTCGATAGACCACACTGGAGCTTTCGATTTGAATGATATAAAATTCAAAGATATCCCGAAAATCGGTTTCACTTTCGGCCGTGCCGTCGACCAATCTACAAGAGAAGTTTTCATGTCTGGAACCGTCGGCATCCACAAGTATATTCCAAAAACGAACACGGTCAAATCCATTGGCCTATCAGACAAAACCGTTTGGCATTTGCAATACAAAGATAAAATCTACTATTCGGAATTCAAATCGAAAGGCATTTTTACGTACGAAAAGAATAAATTAAAAAGTATTAATGCAGTATCTAATTTCTACGTCGATGATTTTGTTATCGATAAAAAGAACGATATATACTTTTTGAGTGATTCGATGATTTACAGGCTGAAGAATGGTACCAAAACCGCGGAATTTTTTATAGACGAAATATTCTCTCTAGCCACAGATAAAAAAGGCGATGTGCACTTCATTCAACCAGGTAGTAGAAGTGTTTACATACTGGACTATAATAAAGATAATTTAACTGAATTAGGTGCAATTGGAAAGGGCACGCCATTTAGCGTTGTATTTGACGCCGACAATAATATGATATATCATGATGTAGACGATGAAAAGTTGTATTACTTGATGCCGAACTACAGTCTATGTACAGTTACGACGAGAGGAAAAGGTAAAAATGTCAAAAAGTTCGTTTCGATGAGAAATAAATAATTACTCACACTGTACTATTCATTGCCTGAGTAGTGCCGCGAAAAATCGCCACCCCATATTGACTTGTGGGTAACATAAATGCGAAAAATAAAAACCATAACAGAAGAGGGATCTTGCTAATAACTTATGGTGACTTATGATGGGTTGTGTTGAATAAATAAATTAATTTTTTTATCAACGGTTATATGTCGTAATTAATCGTGTAATGGTAAGGGTCGGTCGATGGCGGACAGAACTACCCGGACGAGTAACTCGGACGTGTATGTGCTTACACTGCAACAGTGTACCACTTGTGCCGACATTGGACGTATTTTTCTATTTTCAATACCCATAGTCGTTTAGGTAGATAACAACACTGACAGAAACAACGGAATAAAGACAAAATGATTAAATTAAACTATAAATACACTCAATTTGCACTGTAGACGCCGGGGGTTGGGCGAGAAATCCCAACAAGTTCGGACTCGACTGTTGATCGGCCGTTTTCGTGCGTTATCGAACGATGACGGTCGTGTTGGTGTACGCGCTCTCTGCTTTACAAGTGTTTGATTCGATCGTCCGAGTTCGGCCGTCATCGCCCGAGCGAACTTCTTCCGGACTTCTTCTCCGGATTAGGTGTATGCGAAGCGTCAGAGTTTGTAAGAATATCTACTACTCCATATCATCCCATGGACGTCGAAGTGGCGAAAGGGGGGAAACTGAACCAGATGGGCAGCGGCACCTTTCTGATAGCAGCTGAATAAAACAAACTGCGTTTACCAATAGGGAATCTAATCTCGCAAATGCAGAAGCCTATATAATTTATGCGAGATCATTAATGCGCGACCGCATAGTATGCTGGATCCGCAGGAATTTCGTGACTGAAAAAAATTGAATTCAAAAAAAAATGGGCGTTGACGTTGTTTTAAATGTATATTCATCCCGGCCTCATTAACAGGTGATAGAAACTACTTTCTCCGAGGAACTTATGATTTTTCCTCTCTTTACTGAGTCTGAGCGGATAAAATGAGTGAATTCACATGGAATATCGTTGTGTTTTAATTTTCGACATAAGTTTTTATTTTAGAGAACGTTGCTGCGTTTAGAACATTAAAATCACCTGTTAAATGAACCAGGTTTTAAAAGAGAAGTACTTACAATATTAATAAAAAATAAAAATTGCTAAAACAAATTTGAAAGTGTTTATTTCACAAATAAAACTTATAAATGGAATAATACAAAATATAAAAATGTCATAGTGTAGCAATAAATAATCTACTAAAAATTACAGTTCTATTTTATGTGTGTCCTATTGTCCATGCCACAATACAAATCAATAAAATAACCTCTATTTTAAGGAAGAAATGTTTTTAATGCAACGATAATTTGTAATTAATAATGGTTTTACAAACATATAAATGAACAAAAATTAAATTCGTAAACAGTCTCATTATTATGCTTCAATATAATTATATCAGCTAGCTACATAATAATAATTGTCAAAATGTTTAAAAAGCCGCTAACATAGTCCTTTGATATTAGGCCTTTGACTTTTTTTTATAGAAGAGGGGGCAAACGAGCATGCGGCTCACCTGATGTTAAGTGACTACCGCCGCCCATATCAACCGCAACACCAGGGGAATTGCAGGTGCGTTGCCGATTTGACTTTTGAAAAAAGAAAACAGAGGGAACAGAAAAAAGGTTTTTAACTGATAGTTAAGTGTCGATGTAGCCACAGGGTTTCATTTGCAGTAGGAGCAGTAAAAACGTGACTTTTAGTACTTTGTACCGACGCAGGCATCGAAAGAATATAACGCAATGCCCGCGCTTGTGCGCGTGCGAGACGCGGTATGAACTTATTTGACTAATAGTTAATATTATTAATTCTAATGAGTTAACATACGGGTGTACTCATTTAATTCCTGTTACAATATTTCTGTATTACCATATCATATTCTCCTGTGATGAATAAGCTTAAATTAATCCTGTCTCTACATAAATCTTCGCGTTGCGTTGGATGATTCAACCAGGTTCGCCTCTAATTTGACGGTAGCGACGGTAAATTGGCACCACATTGACAATATTACTGTTTTATTTTGAAGTATAATTAAAATCTAGTTTTATTTTTTATTTGGTGCAGTCTATACGTTTATATAATTACAGTTTGAACAATTTCAATAGCGTTCAAGCGAACGTTCGGCGTTGGACGTATGGACGTTTGGCCGATCGCGTAAGGTGGTCAGTAAAATAAAAAGAATACACACTGATGTTTATTTGTTAATTACAAAATCTCGAATAGTCTCATAAAATCTATAATTATGGAATGTAATTTTTATTGTTATAGCATTAAAAACGTATTTGTATAAATTTCACTCATCGACATTATGTTTCCATTTTACAATTTGTTTAAATAGTTTTAAAAAGTAGTAAACAATTAAATACAAATACATTATAAATCTTCATCTCAAAATACATTATGGATCTTGCCGTTTAGTCAATCATGCTCTCTCTAAAATTATGATTGGTCCATGTCGAAAGCTTTCTGCGTTCATATCTATGGTAAATATCAGTAATAATGGAAAAAGACGTAGTTTCATTGACCTCTTAGAGTTTACCACACAATCGATTCGTACCTTTAAATTTCTAAAGATAAGCGATCAAGCTTAGTTCTCGACGTCTATTTATTGTAAAATGTATTAAAGATTTTTTTAAATTATGGTTTAATAAAAATATAATCCATAAACAACATTAATAACAAATTACAATATTTAACAGAAATCAACGCCAAGACTTAGTTGAAATCGATAAAAATTGTCATTTTCACATGATTTTAATAAGAATACATAATAAGAAATTCAACAACATATAGCTAAGACATACAATTTCAATATACACTGTCCATAGTATATAGACAAAACTTCATACAACGGAATATTAGACTTTACTCTGCTTACATCGTCTCTCCGACCAAATAGCGTGAATGGGCGCCAAAGGGCCGAAACGTATCTTCAAACTGGACTTAGGGCTTGGCCTCTGTCTGAAAATTTGAAAGTGTTTGACACCAATGTTAATATCATTTCTAACTACTTTATTATCTGTGATACGGCACGTTTTTTTATAGATTAAGAAAGGCAAAGGAGCGCACAGTCTACCTGATGGTAAATGGTTGCTGTGGCCCATAGACATCTACATCTATCCTCGAATTCTCCATCAAAATACAGATGCCTTGCCACACCTGAAGACTAAAAGTGGGTCTACGCTAGACGAGTCGAGCACGAGCGCAGCATAAGCCGAGCACAGACATGTGTAGTGTCGACCGACTTACAATCCTCGAACGAGCGCGTATCGAGCGTTTGGTTCGTGCTGGACTGTGCTCCGCCTACTGTCGGTTTTTTTCGAATACAAAGAGATTTGCATCGCATGCATCGATTTGCACGTTGTAGGTCCGTTGTACGTTCACACTTGACACCGCGAGTAGAGCGGCTCAGCTTGTGCTCAGCTCCTCTGGCGTAGACCCACCTTAAGATGAAATGTCTAGTTACCAGTATAAATGGTATCCGGTTCTCTATATCCACCATACGAAATAAAACAGCATTAACCTGCTAATTCACACTGGTATTCTATAAGAGCGTGCACCATCTCCGATCTAGCTGACCCATTCTTGCTACCATAACATAGCTGTAGCATGGCTCTACCGGGTATCATAATTCAGAATTCAGCTTTATAGTTATCTGAATGCGATGCCAGTTTTAATAACATCGTTGGTCAGCGACAAACGACTCAGTTGCCGTTAAGCAACATATGCTGGAAACTCCCGAATTTGACACGAACATTACCCAAGCAGAATCTAGAATATGGCGGATTATTTGTACAGATATTGTGAGTGGGACAATTACAACGTAGGTAGTATTCTTCTCAACTTAAATGCATGCAAATGCAACATATTTAGTATTTACTTGAGTAAACATTTTTTTTTATAAAATAAGGGTGACAAACGAGCACACAGTCCACCTGATGATAAGTGGATGCTGTGGCCCACCTACATTTACTCTACATTTTTATCCTTGATTAAAAATCAAAACGCAGATGCGTTGTCACCCCTGAGGACTAAGATGGAATGCCTCGTTTCCAGTAAAAGAGTGTCTCTGGATCTCTACACTCACCATACGAAACACAGCATTGTTAAACTGCTATTTTACACTGGTGAAAGCGTGGTCTTTCCCCGGTCGAGTCGACCCATGCGTGCTACAACCACAATATAGCTGCAGCAGGCTCTACTACGTATAACGTCCAAATTACACTGTAATTTCCATTAAAAACTTTTTTATAAAAAATTATTTTCACCAATCTGTTTATTCCGTGAATCAATACTATTCTTACCATGGTAACATTTGCCGCCCTTTTTTGTCTAGTCACCGAAACGTTTTGTACGACGATTATAGGGAAATCCCCTTGTATTGAATAGATAAAATTGAACACGATACAAGACTAAATTTAGATGTTAAGCGTTTAGTTATGTCATGAAAGCATTCGACAATCAACTTTTACTTTGCATTATAATAATCGGTGTATTTATTTCTATGCTGTACAAATACATACGTAGGGCGTAGGGCTCTGAGCTCATCTGTTGTTCTTTATTTGAAGATTACGGTGGCTTTTTGAGTGTGTGTATTGTTATTCTGTGATTTTCTATTTTAGCAATGAATAGTGAGTCAAGTGATGACGACTTTAACACCGATAATAATAGACTACCTTAGAAAAATAAACGAAAACACTACAATCAAAAGTTTAGATATGAATTGTTAAAACATCGGTAATTTTAAATCGACTTCGTAAGTACTAAGTGTTTTATTTGTGACACAACTCTAAAAGCTGACTTACTTATCCTTAAAAGACACAGGTAAATAAACACAAAAAGAAACTGAATTTGTACTTCTAAGCAGCAATCCATTTTCAGTGCGAATAAAGCTGTCCCCCTTACTGAGACGCAAATGGTGAAGCCTGCCGAAATCAAATTAGCAGCGTTTGTCGCTGAGTATAAAATATCACATAATATGATGAATCATTCAATTTATTGTGAAGAGTCAAAATGTGTCGAAAAAGGCACGTATAGCAATTCACAATGCTGTGTTGGTCCCTACTTTAACGTATGGTAGTGAAAGTTGGGTGTGGCAGAAGAAGCACGAGAGTAGAATGCAAGATGATGTTGTGACCAGGATTAAGAAAGGAATGCTTCGGTGGTTTGGTCATGTGGAAAGAATGAATGAGGAAAGAGTGACGAAGAAAATTTATGTTGCAGAAGTGAATGGCAGAGTCGGGAAGGGACGTCCTAGGCGAAAATTTATCGACCAAATTAGCGATTTATTGAAAACGGGCCAAATTAGGAGTACCCTTAACCGACGAGCATGTATGCGTAGGTGTATGGATGTGAAGGAGGCGATAGAGGTGTGTCAGGATAGTGTCAAATGGAAGTCTGTAGTCTTTGCCTACCCCTCTGGGTGACAGGCGTGAGTGTTTATGTTATGTTTTATGTTATGATGAATCACTTGACTGATTTTATTCCAAACTTATTTCCTGATTCTAATGTGGCAAAAGCTATTAAAATGAAATCAACCAAGGTACAAGCTACTATCAATAACTGAATAGTCGCAACAGAAGAAAACGATCTTGTACATGATTTGAAATTACAAAAGTTTTTAATTTTAATTGACGAGAGTACTGACATTGCTGTCGTCAGGACTTTAGCGATAGTCGTCGTATACTATGATTCTAATCTGTTCAAAGTAATCAGCAAATTTTGGGAACTACTGCAGTTATATGATGAGGCGCAACTGATCAATCTGCCACTGCTGAAAATTTTTGGTAAAAATATAGAGTCATTAACAAAATACATGATATCACTACAAAATATTATCGGCTTTGAGTCGTGTATATATATATATATATATATATTGAATGAAAATGTATAAAATATAAAATGATGATAATGATGGACAATTTTTTAGAGATAAAATCATGCTGACATATTTTTTTCATAAGTATTTAAATGACAATAGCATACTACATACATTGCACGTCAGATTCTCGCGATCCCTGTTGGCCATCGTCTCCTCATTATATTCCTTCTCCAAGTTAAAATGCTGGAAACGTTAATATTTTTTTTTTTATTTAAACAGAAATGATAAACCAAGTTACAGTCCACGGAAACCTGTAGCTAACTACAAATACGCTATAGATGCGTTATAACCTCTAAGGACTAAAATGGAATCCAACACAGCCTATAATTGCACCGGCTGTTTGTAGATAAGACACCAGACCGCAGCAGTGCGAACAATAATATTTAGCGGCAAAAAAACAACATAATATAATATGCCACCTTTGTTTAAAGTTGGCTGCATGTGTCCATGGGATGCTGCCATATTTAAAAAACTTAAAATACTAATTTTGTACCTAATAACATCAATTTAAGATGAAAATAAAATCACTGATCTAAGTTTTCTCCTAGCATGTTTTGTTAAAAAAATATATAATAAAGATATGACATTCATAAGTAACTTAATTCATTAACGCATAACAACCATCAGTCCCCTGTAGTGTAGAGATATGCCATGCTTACCTCTCTAGGCAGGCATCAAATTTTTTCATTTTATTTTAAGTAGTTACTATAGATATGTTGCTACCCTCTGTCTTAAGACCCCCTTAAGTTCGTTACCATTACGGCCTATTAAAGTCCACTGCTGAACATAGAACTCCCCCACAGATTGCCATCAATCCTCGATTACATCTACATCTATCCTCGATTACGAATCAAAAGGTAGATGCGTTGTCACCCATGAGGACTAAGATGGAATGCCTCGTTTCTAAAGGGTCTCCGATTCTCTACACTCACCATACAAAACACAGCAACATTAAGCTACTATTTTATGCTGGTATTCTGTGAGAGCGTGGTCCTTCACCGGTCGAGCCGACCCATTCGTGGTACAATTATACTACTAATATAACTGCAGCATGGCTCTACCACATATATCCACAGTTTTTTTTTATTTTTAGTCGCTACCAGGAAAACGCCGCTGCCCATCTCCTGATTTTTTCCCTCTGTCGCCTTTTAGACAATCGGGATGATATGGGATAGTGGATACTATTACGTCGCAACTACTTGGCATATAATATAATAAGTGAGCATCTAAAAATCAAATGGAAGGAATAAAGTGTAAATATTCGGCGATTCAAATTCTCTACGGTTATTTAAAAAAAAACGTTTTTCTATATCTCTTTTAAAACAATATCTCTTTAGACAAAGACACATCCTCCGTAACCTTTAAGGAACCTACCTTTAAAATTTCCTGATTAGGCAAGTGATCGCCCGGACCTGTCTGAATAAAATGGCGAAGCACTTTGCCACCCTTTTCCACCAGCAAAGCGCCCCCCGTTTGCACCCAATCCCCTTTTAAATCTCCACCTAATCCTAAATCGAATTACAAGACAATAATTATAACAAGATAAAACCTCCAATATCTCCATATTCGACAATCTGTCCGCAGGACCAATTTGCACGAAGTGGCGTATCATTTTCCCGCCATTTTTTATTAATATGACGCCGCCATTTTGTAAACCATCGCCGATTAGATCGCTGTGTAAACCTAAGATTTTTTGCATTTAAAACGTTAGTATTAAACTAAAAATAATAAACTACAAAAAACCCTTTTCCACACTTATAATGTTTTTTTTAAATAATAGAAATTTCAACGGACCTTAAACATTCGATGAGTAAATTACGCCCCAAAATTTCGTTCGAGTTGGTCATTTTGCATTAACCGGCCCTTCTATCAAATTCCCATTGAAAGATAACCACATCTTGTATAATATGTAAGATCTTTCTAGTATTTCTTAGACTGCTGATCATGAGGTCCTGGGTTCGAATCCCGGGTCGGGACAGAAATTAAAAAATTAAGTTTTGCCGTCAAGAAATTCTCAGTAGCCGCCCGGAGCCAAGAAGTTGACGGTGTCTCACCCCCGTGCCTCGGAAAGTACGTAGAGTCGTTGGTCCTGCGCCTGATCTCTCACCGGTCGTGTCGGTTTACCGTTCCAACGGATTATAACAGTGAGGGAATAGAGAGTGTACTTGTGCTTGCGCATACACTTGGGCACTATAATTATGTCCTGCACCGATGGCTAGCCTCCGTTGAAGCTAGTCGTCATGACCGATATTCGGTGTGGAGGACATTATTATTTCTTAAACACCCCTTTACAACACCCACCGCACGAGTTTGATTATTCGCCGTACGGAATTTTTCGTAAATCACATGGCGCTTAACAACATATAGTTCTATTTTTAGCATTTACAATCTTCGTAACTAAGGTGTTTTTATATTCGAACGAATTCGCACAAATGTACGTAAAATATTTTGACATATTATTCGTTCGAAAACTTACGACATAAAATTAAACGACTTAAAAACTTCTTAAACTGTTTAACCAGTATTTATTTAACCGTATACTTTTAGCACTGTAGAACGTACTGTAAATCGGTAATGATTCATAATCAAAATTATCGAATTTTTATATTTTGTTTTGCTATTAATTATACTAGTCTCCTGAAACGCGAGTACTGACGTCGAATCCAACCAATATTTATACAACATATCAGTATGAATTTAAAATATAACAAACCCCATCACATAATTACTAATTCTTTTGTTCTTTCTTGAAATCACACTAAACACCTTCGCACGCATACACGCACACACACTCGTACGCACGCACTCAACCCACACATACGAGTATACAAAATCTCACACACACATTAAAATTACATCATCATCATTACAGCCCTTCACAAGTCCACTGCTGAACATAGGCCTCCCCCGAGGAATGCCACAAAGCACGGTCCTGAGCCACCTGCATCCATCGACTGCCTGCATGTCTTACCAGGAGGTCGTCACTCCATCTAGTGGGGGATCGCCCTACACTACGCCTAACGGTACGAGGCTGACACTCGAGAACCTTTTTTCCCCATCGGTTGTCGGTTCTTCGAGCTACATGGCCGGCCCATTGCCACTTCAGCTTAGTAATTCTTGGGCTATGTCGGTCACTCAGGTTCTACTGCGGATATCCTCATTTCTAAGTTTATCACGCAGAGAAACCCTGAGCATAGCCCTCTCCATAGCTGGCTGAGCGTCCTTGAGCGTCCTCATACGGCCAGCAGTGAAGACATTCACTCTTGCAGGAAACTGCGCCAAAGCAAAATGTTCAACCATTGATCTAATGAGCTATCTCGAGTTATTTATAACTTAAAGGGATTGCCCTAATAAAATAAAAAAGTAAATATTTTTTACCCATTCCTTTTCCTTTAGATATGGCTTCTCGGGACTGTTTCCAAAACAAAGAAGTTATAATGGATATAACATTGAATCGCTTGAAGCCCAAAGTCTGGTAGGTAGAGATGTCCTCTACGTGATAAAGTTCTGAAAAAAAAACGTGCCGTTTATATTCTTCTATAACATATTACATCATGATAGAGTTCTGGAAAAAAATACATGCCGAAGAACTTCTTTTCTATTAAGCTTTCTTGAATCACTGCTACATATCGTTTATATGTGGTGGCCACGTTGCTGCTATTTTATGGTTGTAGAAGAATAAGTCGGCTCGACCGGGGAAGGACCACGCTCTCACAGAATACCGGCGTAAAATAGCAGCTAATGCTGCTGTGTTTCGTTATATGAGTGTAAAGAAACGGAGACTTTTTTGAATACGAGGCATTTCATCTTAGTCCTCAGGGATGACAACGCATCTGCATTTTGATTCTTCATTGAAGATTGATAATGATGTCTATGTGTCACTGCATTCATTTACAATCAGGCGGCCTGTGTGCTAATTCGTCAATCTTATCATGTGAAAAAAAGATAAAAGCCTTTCAAAAGATATGCCAACTGGTTTAACTAGAAGAGGTTCAAAACGCTGGGTAGGCGGTACGTTGGTTATGTAAGCTACTCTGCATTCCACCACCCCATCACTAGTCTTCGAATTGGGTTCGGCATTTTGGAAGAGACATTCCTCCAATAGTCGACCTCAAATAACTATGCTATGTTTGTTTAGCATAACGTAGATACCTACACATAAGCATAAACTCTCACGCCTGTTACACAGATAGGTAAGCAGAGACTGGGGACTTCCATTTGGCACACACCTCTCCCACATTGCACATGCATGCTCCTTGGTAGCTAAGGGTACTCTTAATTTTATTTAGTTTTTAATTCATTTTTAAAGGCTAATGATAATATGTAATTGAAGCACGTTTTATAATAAAGTTATATAAAGTTAAATTTTTAGCTTTCCAGCTACCTAATATGTATATTACACCATGCCCTATCATATCAAATCCCACAATCAACACTCAATAAACCGTTCAATAAAAAGATATTAAAAGTAAGTTAAAAATTTAATTTTTAATCTGTAATTTTATTCATATCGCAATTTTGGGAACGAAATGACTTTCCCACCCAATTTCATTCGACGCTTGATTGCGTAATAAATTCATAATTAAGTTTACATTTAAAGCGTTTTCATAATAAATTAAAATATGACTAATTGATCGCGGTCAACCAAATTGCATCAAACATTTTTTACTAATGATTCCTCAATTTCCTTAAATTACAAATTACTAATGATTTCTTATATTTACGCGAACACTACACATTGATTAAAACTACTTCTACGGATTTTATCGCGTTTAATTTTAATTGTGGGGGGTACTAGTAAAAAAAAAAAAAAAAAGGTTTGAGCCCAAAAAAAACAACACAAAAAAGACAAAAAAAATAAAAAAAAAAAAAAAAAGGATAACTTATTATTATTATTATGAACATACCTCCATCGAAATATTTGTTCTCGAGAAACTCTTTCGTATTGGCGCTCTCAACACCAACACCAATCAGTCTGATGTTATGTTTCTTCAAAATCGGAGCGATTTCGCTGATCTGAAAAAAGTTTGGAACGCAATCAAGACACAATAAAAAACCTTCAAGGGATCAAAGTGCTTTTTATAAAAATGTTATGACAAGCCAACTTACAGTCCACGTGATGGTAAATAATTACTGCAGTCTATAGACACCTGCAGCCAAATTTAAGCAAAGAACGGCTACAGATGCGTTATCACCACTGAAGACCAAGATGGAATGCCTTACCGCCTGTAACGATAATCTCTCTCCACTCTCTATACCCTACAGACCTGAACACAGCTATGCAGGCACTGCTAGTTAACGGCAGAAATTGGTAACAAGTGGTAAAATAAAAAAAAAATTGTACCACCGTCTTCAATAACAGAGAATGAGAACATCATCAATGTATTCCAAGTCAATTAAATACGTTAAAAACCAAAATATATTAAATTTAATTATGGGACCACGCGAGAAGCACCAACTTTCAGATAAAAAAAAATAATCATCAAGATCGGCTCACTCAAAGAAAAGTTATGTTAGGTAACACACATAAAAAACATACAGTCGAATTGAACACCTCCTTTTTAAATTCGGTATAAAAAGGGTGTTGCCCACCCAGAGAGGTTTTTGTAGGCTTTTTTTGTGCGAAACCCTAATTAAACGCTTAAGTAAAAAGGCATAACTCGAGGTTTAGCTCTCTACCATTTCTTCCTTTTTTTTCTTTTTTTTTATAGGATTATGACAAACGAGCACACAGTCCACCTGATGGTAAGTGGTTGCTGTGGCCCATAGATTTCGACATCTATTCTCGATTACGAATCAAAATGCAGATGCTTTGTCACCTGTGTGGTCTAAGATGGAATCCCTAGTTTCCAGTAAAAAGGGTCTCTGGTTCTCTACACTCACGATACGAAACACAGCAGCATTAAGCTGCTATTTTACGCTGGTATTCTGTGAGAGCGTGGTCCTTCCCCGGTCGAGCCGACCCATTCGTGCTACTACTATACTACTAATATAACTGCAGCATGGCTCTACCACGTGGAAAATATAGGACCCTCCAATATAGGACCAATTTCAAAGATATTTCATTAACTGAATAAGAAGGATATACGTTATACACTGTCTCTAAGTTTGTGTTTCTTTTTTCAGTATTTGTTATCAAATTTTAACACTAGACCTCTGTTGACAGCAGTCTAAATAAGCAACTTTGAGCATTTTGTAAGGGTTCTAGTGCTTATAAAGATAATATATCATCGAAAAAAAAACATAGGGTCATAGACATTGAGCTACTATGTACTACGTACTAGAGGCGACACTGCATTCAGCTACTATGTTCCACTCAACTGCAGTGCATACACCGCACTTTAATCAGTCACTCGCTAGGCGCTTGTAGAGTTGCCACGTGTTGTGTTGATTTAAAAAAAAATCTCGTGATAAAAATATGTCGTCGTGCGTACTAAGATATTGCACAAATAATTCAAGAAATGTCAGTAAAAACCAAGGAATTACTTTTTATTGGTTAATAAGATACTTAATCAATAAAAAAGTATTATAAATTAGTAATAAAACAAATTATTCCTAAGACGCCATCTCGTGTCACGTAATATAGATTATGAAATTAATTTGTTCAGATGCGACATTTCTGTGGGTACTTAAGTACAGGACGAATATATTATTATACACATTTTTTTTTTGTAGAAACGTATGAGTTATCATAATTAGGCCAAATTTTTATATTTAAATCTGCTAATTATTCTTATATTTTATTTTTAGGTTTCCACATCAGTCAAAGTGGAATAAATTCGTCAATTTTTAACTCTCGCGTGCCCAGTATTTATAAACGACTCTTATTCTAATTTAAATAAATATATTTTTAATTTAATAACAATGTTATATTAACAAGTTTTGTTGAACATACATTTAGTATGTTTTTTGATATTTGAGATAGATAACTTTTAAAATATTGAGATAAAAATATCATTAAAATGTAGTTGTGATATAATATTATGTAATATTATATTAAATAAGCAAATGTAACATACAAATTAAATGACAAAATTTAAAAAATTGTTCTCGATATAATTTACCTATTTAACAGTGCAATCTATATATTACCCACTGATCATTCTACCTATGTTTATTCTATGGTAAAGAAACCAACCGCGGGAACACAGAGTAGAGCACATTTTTTGTTTGAAATAGCTGTTCTAGTACGAAGTACATATTACTTCAATGGTCATAGATTAGTTTGATATTTATTTTACTGTAAAAAAAAAATCATTGCTATAAGGTCACAAACCAGAAAGAAAACAGGCGAGAGCGTTTCTATGGAGAAAAGACCACCCGCATTTCTTCTTAATTTAAATTACAAATTTTCTACAAAAACTAGATATAGGTATCTTATTTTAAAAGCTAATGAGGTTAGATTGATATACGCCGGTAGTAATAACATAAACATAAGTACACATTTTGTTATCTTTAAAAAAACGTTACCTCCACACTACGAGGAGAATATGAGGGATATTTAACATACATAAATTTCACAAGGATAAACATCCAGAACAATCATTTGTAAGCCATACCACCAAATACTTGTTCCGTACTGATAGCTAAGGTACTGCGCCACGGAGCCGTCAACACATAAATCTTATAACGCTAAAATTGTTGTTTTTTTAGTGTTGGCTTCATCGTAAATGCTTTTTGCCATCCTAATGGCAGATCATTGATGTCACTTTCATATAAATTTAAAAAGCCTGGAGACGGAAAGGTATCAGTGAATAAATCATCGGAGAAATTCGGGAAAAAAATATTTTTTTAATGTGACATAACGTGATCTTTCCCTAACAGTCAAAGTTGTTTAAGTAACAGTTAAAGTCCTGCTGGGTTTCTTGCTGGTTCTTCCCAGGACAGAGTTTTTTTCGAACCACTGGTAAAGTAAAAAATTACTTTCAATAAGAATTACATTTATGATCTATATTTAATAAAAAATTATTCTATTCTATTCTAACAATCGATTTATAAAACTAATAATAAAAATACTCCGGTATTCGATAACACTAGTTATTATTATAACTGCCTAAAAAGAAGTTGTTTTTTTTTTTCATGGTGTAACAAACAATTTTAATGAATACACGCTCGTTAAAGTATTTATAGACCAGTGCCTACGTCTACATTATCGTAGATAAGCAAATTATTTGTATTTCATTTGATTCTGTATCAAGCCTATAAAAGTCCACTTCTGAACACAGGTCTCCCCTTGGATTATCTCATAAGGGGTTAAACAAATTAATACAGTCAAAATAATTCAATTTCATCAACATCTCAATTTATACGTGGTAGAGCCACACTGCAGCTATATTAGTAACAGCAAGGGTGGGTCGGCTCGACCGGGATAAGACCACTTCACCACTACGAAACATAGCAGCAACTTCATGCTGCTATGTTTCGTATGGTGAGTGTAGAGACCTTTTTTTATTGGAAACAAGACATTCCATCTTAGTCCTCAGGGGTGACAACGCATATCTACATTTTGATTCTTAATCGATGATAAATATAGATGTCTATGGGCCACAGCATTTTATCAGGTCGACTGTGTGCTCGTTTTTATCCCTAATTCTACCTATATTAAAAAAACACGGGATTTAATACGGGATTAACGCCATACTGATATAAATGTATCGACTACTTACACATATTTCATATAAAATACTTATTTCAGCAAAAATAAAATGGACAAACAAATAAATTTATGTTGTATTCGAATATTAATCAATTTTCTTTTGTTTTACACTATCAAAAACGCAAGAGCGAAACTGTCTCTCATTTATAATTCGGAATTTTGATAGCGCGATTTAGGCATCGGTGTGTTTCGCTAGTGGCGCGACGACAACGCCACCACCCACCACACACTCTACCAAAAGTTACCGAGAATCGGGCTCCCCTATAAATTGCCACATAAAGGGGATATTTTCCAGAGTTGCCACGCTTGGCAGGCGAGTTCGTAGAAGGAAGGAAAACGCAGCTGCCCATCTTCTGTTTTGTTTCCTACGACACCTACGGGACAAGGTGAATATCTCACAATTTTTTTTTTAATTTTTTTTTTTTTTTTACTACATTTATTTTTAATTTTTTAAATTACAATTAGGAAGACGTTGCCGCCCATCTCTTAGGCTTGTTTTTCTCTGTGTTCTTTTACGACACTAGCTGAACGATATGGGGTAATACAATAATAATAATGTCCTCCAGATCGAATTTCGGCCACGGCGGCCGGCCTCAACGGAGGCTAGCCATCGGCGCAGGACAGGATTATAGTGCACAAGTGTATGCGCAAGCACAGGTGCGCTCTCTATTCCCTCACTTTCGTAAGCCGATGGGACGGTAAACCGACACGACCGGGAGAAAGATCAGGCGCAGGACCAACGGCTTTACGTGCTTTCCGAGGCACGGGGGTGAGACACCGCCAACTTCCTGACTCCGGGCAGCTACTGAGAATTTCTTTACAGAATAACACAATAATTGATTTTTTGACCCGACCCGGGATTCGAACCCAGGACCTCATTATCAGCAGTCGCACTACTACAACTACTAAACCAACGAGACAGTCACGATATGGGATAGTACATATTCTTATACTACTTCTACACGGTATAATTGTCCTAAGAAGTAAATGTTGGTTATTTAATGATGCACCATTCACTTCAGCCCAATGCATACCCAGTACCCACTTCAAAGCTCGTGCCGCGAACACAAGAAAACTGATAGATAAATGAGATAGGCACGCGTCTACATCACGCAGTTGCGTAACAAGTTTCCATTCAATTATGCATTGACGAAGAATTTTACCGTACGTACATATTATTAGGTCATATCACAGAGGCCGCCGGTTTAGACAGGGACAGGATTACCGCGGGGTAATCCGGCCGCGGTGTTTAAATAACAGTAGGTTATAAAAATGGGGTTTTAAATAAAAATAATATGCGCATAAAAGCCATGTTTATATTATAAGCTAACAACCCCTATTATGGCATCATTTAGGTTTAAAGTGAAAGCGCCAGGGTAGCCCGCGTAATTCAAATTTTCTTACGTTTTTTGCAATTTGCAGGTCAGTGTGAGATTGTATGTTTAAGAAAATATAATTCACGACCGTAATGAGTATGTATTTACAGAATTTTGATCATTATATTTTGTACGTGGTAGATCCATGCTGCAGTTATATGTATGAAGTAAAGTTGTAGCACGAATGGGTCGGCTCGACCGGGGAAGGACCACACTCTCACAGAATACCAGCGTGAAACAGTAGCTTAACGCTGCTGTGTTTCGCGTATGGTGAGTGTAGAGAACCGGAGACCCTTTTTACTGGAAACAAGGCATCCTATCTTAATCCTCACGGGTGACAACGCATCTGCATTTTGATTCGTAATCGAAGATAGATGCAGATGTCTATGGGTCACAGCAACCACTCACCATCAGGTTGTCTGTGTGCTCGTTTGTCACCCTATCCTATAAAAAATAAAAAATTATAATCATCAATACAACCCTCTAAGTTCGTATAATTCAATTGTATGGCTATTTCCAGAAAACTCATTCAAAGGAGCTTGTGAACTTAGAAGGTTGTATTGGTGATATTCATGATAATAATTCTGTAAATACATACTCGTTACGGTCGCGAATCATATTTTCTTAAACATACAATCTCACAGTGGCGAAGCTTCCATTAAAGCCGAAAAGCCGGGCTTGCCTTATTAAACCTGAATCAATCAATAATATCAAGTAATAAAATAACTCGTAAAATGTTTCAAGCTATTTCAAATGTCCCGCGCACTCCACTGTTCGACACATGTCGACCGATGACCTCGTATTGCCTTAGCGATACTGCTGCTGTCATAAAAAAATGAGTTTTAATAGAGCTAATAGTTGTCTCCCTCGCTCGCGTGGGCTTTTTACGGGGCTTTCGAGAAGACGATCGCTCTCTTTCTAACCTATGGCAAAATATTCTATAATGAAATATAACTACGATTGTATATATAGCAATTAGTATAGAGATTTAAAGCCAGGCTTTTGGAAATAAATTTGTTAAAAGCGGAGGCGCGCGGGCAATACGTTTGCAAGTTCATTTCACGTTTCAATGTTTATTTACTCTGTGTGCTTATCTTAACCGATTTAATATTACGAGTTCAAAATTTATGCTTTTTTAAAGATTTTTAATGAAAATGAAGGATAATAGTGTTCCCTGTGATGAATTGAAGTGTGTTAAAGTGATAATCGGAGAGGAAATCTTTAAACTTTGTTGAGATAATACGCAAGATTATTGGTACAATTAAAACGTTCACAAATATTTTACGTGGACGTAATTAAATCTTTCCATAAGAAATCGAGACGATTCCACTTATCTTATCTTATCTCTTATCCATTAGAATGTAAATAATTTTTTTTAATTTTGTACATAGTTTGTACTTTGTTCGTGTTTTACTTTTGTTCATGTATTGTATTGGATGTAAATATTTTTTTCTTTCGCTTAAACAAACCCAAACGGCTTTCTTCAAAGCCACCGAAGCTATGCAATTGCTGATATGTAATACAATCTATCTAGCAGTGGTATGTCTTCTGTGTGCTTTGTTAAACACGTCCTTGACAGCGCTGAATATGAAACTGAAGCGTGGAGACAGATCAAGATTGGTGTATTTTTATAAAACTGCTAAAAACAACAATCTATATTTTTATCAATTTATATCTTGGGCTTGCCCTAGCTTGGAGCTCTAGCTTCGCCACTGCAATCTCACACTGCAAATTATAAAAAACGTAAGAAAATTTGAATTTCGCAGGCTACCCTCGCGCTTTCACCTGAAGATAATTCGATTTTACAAAAAATGTCTCCAAGATTTTTAGATAAAATACAGCCTAGATCAATCCTGGCATTGCTATCTATCTGTTCCTAAGTTTCATCGGTTCAGCCCTTTGAGTATCTTTGAGTATTAAACCAATAATACTCAAAGGTTCAGCCATTTCTAAGATTAGCCTGGATAGATAGGTAGACATAGAGATCAACAGACAAAAAATATTATTCATTCTCCGTGGTAGAACCACGCTTTTATTATGGTAATGGTTGTAGCACGGATGAGTCGGCTAAACCGGGGTAGAATCACGCTCTCACTGAATACCAGCGTAAAATACCAACTTAATGCTGCTGTGTTTCGTTTCGTACGGGAGAACCGGAACCCTCTTTGCTGGAAACGAGGCATTCCATTTTAGTCCTCGGGGGTGACAACGCATCTCGAAATTGATTCCTAATTGAGGATAAACGTAGATGTCTATGGGCCACAGTGTTAACTTACCATCAGGTCTGTCACATGCTTGTCATTCTATACTATAAAAAAAAACTATCTTCACCTTTATTATAGCAACCTGTGCGCGGATCGTTAACTTATATTACAACTTTTCTACAAAAACTAGGTAAACCTTATTTAAAAGTATAAGGAAGCTACATCGACATACGCCGGTAGTAATAACAAAAACATAAGTACTTTTTTTAAACGTTACCTACACACTAATAGTTTATCCTGTATCGTAGGGGCAGTTTACATACTTAAATTTCACAGGGACAAACATCCAGACCCGTAAGCAATTATTTTTAAGCCATACAAATACTTGTACCATGCGGGATTCGAACCCGCGGCCCTCAGCGCTATAACTCGTTGCTAAGCTACTGCGCCACGGACGTAGACGTAGCGATCAATTATTATTACGACGACGATATAAAAGAAAGAAAAAACTATAAGTTATAGATAATTTAAGTGCTTTTCAAAGTTGGCTCACAAAAACATTCGTTTTTTATTTGAAATGGTGCGTCTGCAACGACATCTTGCGTCAGCTCCTTAAAACCAATCTACATCTCTGGTATTGTTATCAACCACTAATCTGTGTTGCTGAGTGAAATTTTTATATTTATCTTCTTAATAAATATTGAGTACAGAGACATCTATTGACTGTACGGTAACTCACATGAAACAGTAACTCACGTCACATCTTATGGCCAGAAAATAAGCGCCAATTTGATCTCTTTTAAACAAATCCGTTTGGCCTTACGGTGTGATTGCCCGCCTAGAAAGCAAATAGACTCGGGTTCGTATCACACTAGTCCTTATTCTTTTTAATAGTTTAGTTGTATACGCATAATGAATTTCTTGGAGAATATAACGTTCCGGCGCACCCGAACGCGATCGGAATCGAATGACGATGAAAGTGATATTATTTCACAAACTTTAAATTGTACAGCAAGTAGTTTACCAGATATTTCTGAAGACGAAGATCAAATAAAAATATTAAAAAAGGAGATCGAAAGACTAACATCACAACTAAATAGTGCACATAAAGAAATTGAATTTTTATTATTAGAAAACAGTAATTTAAAGAAAAGTAATGAAGAATTTAATAAGAAAAATAACATATACAAAAAAAATAGTCAACAGTCCTGCAAAAATTAAAATGACAACACCAAAGAAAAATGAAAATAAACAAACAAAAACAAAACAAACGCAAACAACTGAGATCATCGAAAATGACTGCTCCTTATCTACGATTAACTATAAAAGAAAAATCACTAGCAGCAATACAGGCTCGACCAACACAACTAATGATGTACAGGGCACAACAATAGAACATCCGTCCACTAAACACAAAATCTGTTTAATAAGCGGTGAAACATCTAACAGAATATACGCTATTGCTGAGAAAACTAATCTACGTAATTATGAAATTTGTCACTATCGTAAACCTAAATGTGGATTGAAGCAAATTTTAGATAAAATTGAAGGCAAAGTACAAAACTTTACGTTATCTGACTATTGTGTTGTTTATATTGGTGAAGAGGATTTTCGGACAACGCATAATTATATAGAACTAGTCATGTTTATCAGAGAAAAATTATTACCTTTAAATCACACAAATTTTATAATATGTTTACCAACTTTTAAATATATGAAAAATACTAACGTAATGTTTAACAGCCGAATAGAAACCTTTAATAACCTGCTTTACATGGATATTGGTTCATATAATTATGCATATATCTTAGACTCAAATCTTAATCTACCTTATGACCATAATACGTATAGCAAACGTTATGGAACTTTAAATAACTGTGGGTTAAAAATTGTTATATCAGATCTGCAGGATTTAATTCTTGACCTAAGCAACCTAAATACTATGTACCCTGAAGCTGACTGCTTTCTTCAAAACCAAAACATATTGCGTACGGACTCACAACAAAAAAATTATCAATTTTTTCTTTAACTACCTTAGCATACTTCATCAAAATATAGCAGGGTTAATGAGTAAATCGGATACACTAACTGTAAAATTAGAAGAACTATTTAACAAGGGCATCATTATAGATGTTATCTGTGTTACAGAACATTTTATTAAAACGGGTCACGAGAATATATTACACATATCAAATTTCTGCCCAGCTGCTTTCTTTTCGAGAAATACTAAGCGAGGAGGAACTTGTATTTTTGTTAGAGTAGGATTACAGTATAGAGAGTTACCAGATGTAGCAAAACAATCAGTTTCGGGTGTTTTCGAATGCTGTGCGGTAGAAATAATAGCTCACAAAATTATTATAATCTGTATATATAGAATTCCTAAATATAATTATGCAGTATTTTATGAAAAATTAGACATTATATTAAGAACATTTTGCGTATCTTCAAATAAAAAAAATATCGTCTTGTGTGGAGATTTTAATATTGATGTACTAAAAAGGAACAAAACTACATTGGAGTTTGAATACTTTCTCATGCAATACAACTTAAAATTAGCACTTTATACACCCACTAGATTAAGTAGTCACACCTGCATCGACAATTTTGCACACAATTACCGAAAGGAATGCAAAACAGAAGTTGTAGATCTGGTTCTTTAGGATCATACGTGTCAAATACTCCAAGTGCCAATTAATAAAACTTTGAAATTAAAATTTTGGAAAAGTAAAAAAGCAGGACATATCCATGGAAAATTTAATTAATTTTAAAACTCATCTAAGCTGCTTATCTTTCACACAAGTATACAATGCCAATAATGCAAACGAAGCTTTTGACAATTTTATGAATGATTTTTCTCTGTTTTATAGATTGTGTTTTCCGGAGAAAATTATAACTATAAAGACTAACAAAGCAACGAAATGGCTATCTCACGGAATAAAAATATGCAGTAAGAAACAAAGGCACTTACTCTGGGCATACAGATTAAATCCTGACGCAAAGAATAAAATAGCTTTTAAAAACTACACCAAACTCTATAGAAAAATTATCAACCTTACCCAAAAAGCGCGAAATAACCATTTTATAAAAACCTCTCAAAATAAATCTAAGGCTACTTGGCAAATAATAAACAAACCAAAATTGTGTTTGCCACAGGAGCCTATAATGTATATAAAAAAAGAAAATTTGTCTTTTACACACCCCATGGCGATTGCAAATGCATTTAACAATTATTTTATTGATGAAATTGAAAATAATGTAAACTCTGACATTACATTGAATAGTATTAGATTTGAAAATTTGACATTGAATTCACTATTTATGGAACCTGTATCAATTAATGACATAACAAGAATAATTTGTGGTCTAAAAAACACGAACACTGTTGGATATGATGGCTTGTCTACAAAAGTGATTAAATACACCAAGGAAGTAATAGCCCCACCATTAGCACATATAATTAACTTAAGTATTACTGATGGCGTATTTCCAAAAAAAATTGAAAAAAGTTATTATTAAACCCCTATATAAAAAAGATGACAAAACAGATTTAAAAAATTACAGACCTATTGCAAAAATTCCTATATTCTCAAAAGTTTTTGAAAAAGTAATTTATAACTCTTTATACACCTATTTCGAAAAGTATAAATTATTTTGTAAAGAGCAAAAGGGGTTCCGAAAAAATACTAATATCAATGTGGCACTGTATGACTTACTAGCTAATATTATGACATCTGTAGATAAGAGAAATCCAGTCTGTGCCATTTATACTGACATGACCAAGGCTTTTGATTATGTAGACCACAAGATCTTGCTAAACAAATTACATGGTTATGGTATAAGAGGAAACATTCTTCAGCTCTTAGAATCGTACCTAAGTAATAGAATCCAATGCACAGAAATTTCTAGAATATGTCCAAAGAGTAAATTAGAAACTACATATTTATCGAAACCAAGGCACATTAAATACGGGGTTCCACAAGGTAGCGTACTAGGGCCACTACTCTTTTTAATATATATAAACGATCTACCAAAAATAACGTCACACAAAATGGTTCTCTTTGCAGATGACAGCACAGCTATAATAAAGTGTGCAAATGAAATTAATTATGAAAGTGATATAAATACCTGTTTACGCGAAATTATAGAATGGCTTAATAATAATAATTTAAAAATAAATTTAAATAAAACAAAAAGTTATGCACTTTCATCAACGCCGTGAAAACCCAAACATTATCATTTCCTACCAAGGCTTTAATATTGAAGAGGCAAATATGGCGAAGTTCTTAGGTATAGTGATTGATAATCAACTCACTTGGAAGCCTCATGTTGAGGATCTATGCAAACGACTCGGCAAATCCGCATATGCGCTTTCTCAACTTTCAAAAAAGGTTAACAGCCAGGCTCTTTTGATAGCATACCATGGACTAGTTGCTTCCGTTTTGCGATATGGCATCATTTTCTGGGGACAGTCTTCTGAAAGGGAGCTTGTATTTAGGATGCAAAAACGATGTGTAAGGTCAATGTGTGGTCTCAAAATAACAGATAGCTGTTTTCCTTATTTTAAATACTTAAAAATCCTAACACTGCCGTCATTGTATATACTGGAAACAGCTATTTTTGTAAAAAAAGCATCCATTTCTTTTCCAAAAAATATCTGATATTAGAAAGAATCCAATACGCACCCACTACAAAAATAGGTTATGTAACATAAAATGTAAAACATCATTAATGAAAAAAAGCTTTTTTGGTATTGCCCCACAAATTTATAATAAACTACCTGATTCAATAAAAAATATGACCTTATTTAAATTTAAAAAGGTGCTGAATGACTTATTAATAGACAAATGTTACTATAAAATTGACGAGTTCTTGAATGAAAATTTTGACTAGTTACTTTTTATTGATTATGACGTTCGTCGTTTTGTTATTGTAATCAATTTAATTTTATAAATGTAGAATTTTCATTAGTATTCCAATTTCAATTATTTCTTTTCTATTTTATTTTATGACATGATTTTTCAAAATAACTCAATTATATTTGTATGTCTTTAAGACAAAACATATATTGTATTTGCACACCTCATAAGGTAATAATACAGTGTACATATTATAACTTTTCTGTAACACCTTTTATACCTGTGTTATGCAAATAAATGAATTTGAATTTGAATTTGAATTTGAATTAATTTTACGTGGTAGAGCCACGCTGCAGCTATATTATGGTTGTAAAACGAATGGGTCGGCTAGACCGTGAAAGGACCACGCTCTCACAGAAACCAGCGTAAAATAGCAGCTTAATGTTGCCTTGTTTCGTTTCGGACGGGAGAAGCGGAGACCCTTTTTACTGGAATAGAGGCATTCCATTTTAGTCCTCGGGGGTGATAACGCATATCGAAATTGATTCTAAATTGAGGATAAATGTTGATGTCTATGGGCCACAGCATCCAATTACCATCAGGTGGACTGTGCGCTCGTTTGTCAACCTATTCTTCTTTACTTCTGTCTTACTGGCATTTACATACAGACACTGCATTTTTATTTATATGTATAGAGTATAGATAACCATAACATGGTAAAAACTAGTTTGTGTTACGCATAACAAAATTAATTATGTAGCTATGACAGGAAAAATATAATGGCGCCAGAGCGATTTAACCTTGGACCTATATTATTGCGCAGTTTCTGAACCGTTTTTGTCGTGTTATATAGCAGGCACATTTCGTTCCTTTGATATTACAAAAATTGGCCAATATGGGTCCCGGGTAGCGTTGCCATGCGCCCTGATAAACCCGGACACCTGTCAGGCTTTTTGGTTGCGTGTCCGGCCAGATTAGACGGTGTCCAGCCAGTCCGGCTTTTTTTAAGCTTATTAAATTTCACCAATTTTCACATTTTTCACGTACTTACATACATAATACGGCAATTACTGAAATTAATATTGTAATATATATTGAATGATTGATTGATTGATAAAGAAGACGGATTTATTCAATTTTATTGTTATTTCATTAGAATTTGAGAAGATTTTATAGTAAATAATAAAACGCATTGTTTTACTTTGGAAAAAATGTCATGTTATATTAAGACTAAAAAATTGAGGGTGTCCGGCCTATTTACCCAAATGTCCGGCTAAGCTCGCTGGTCCATCCGGCTTTTCGGTTTTAAGACCAGTCAGTTGTCAACCCTTATTCCGGGTCGGTTTAGAGAAATGACAAATGAAGAACGAATTATTTTCTCTGTCATATCTTTGTCTTCATCATCCACCCGCAAATGTCTAACACTGAAGTCTAACATTGGTCACTCTTTTTGGAGGGAAAATTTTCACCACGCTTGTCAAACAATTACTAAATGCACCTTCGATGCTCTCCTTATTTGATCCGCACATAGTAGAGGAAGGTATATTTTTTACCTTTTCCATAGTCTCCATTTATAACACTCACACAACGAAATAGGGCGATAAATGACTTTTAACGACTTCATCCGCATAGAACTTAAACAGTAAAACTTGCAAATATATAATAGTTATTTTATTTAAAAGACTAGCGAGTAAATCCGCGAATTCGTCCGCGTAAAATTTAAGCAGTAAAACTTGCCGATATAAAATCCTATACCTTTAAACGAGCAATTCATATATATATAATCGGAACCGCCTACAACGATTTTCATAAAATTTAGTGTCCAGGGAGTTTCGGAGGCAATAAATCGATCTAGCTAGGATTTATTTTTAGAAAATGTCTTTTTGTCTGTGTTTTCAGGCAATGAAAAACTGCTACAATATAAGAAGGTAAATTTTGACACAGTGTTAATGATCGTAATAGCTCAAGTGGATATCGAGCGGTCGCGAAACCGTAATACCTTAGCTCGCGACCTGTCTTCGGTTCAACTATTTTTTTTCCTTTTTTTTCAAGTTCCCTTCTTTTGTGAGAAAATCTATTATTTAGAGTCCTTTTTTTAAATATTTATTTAAAAATACGAAACTTTTAATGAAACTAATTGCACTCGTGAGTTTTTATTCAAATAACCAGTTCAATATTTTATTATTATGTCAACAAGATCAAAAAATATTATTCAGTATGTAATTTGTATCTAAATGTAATTTTTAAAAAAAATAGAGCAAAGCTCGGTCATCCGGGTACTATTTATTTAATTTAAAAGACTAGCGAATAAATCCGCGTATTCGTCCGCGTAGAACTTAAGCCGTAAAACTTGGAGATATATAATAGTTACTTTATTTAAAAGACTAGCGCGTAAATCCGCGACTTCAACCGCGTAGAACTTAAGCAGTAAAAATTGCAGATATATAATAGTTATTTTGTAAATCCGCAATTTCATCCGCGCAGAACTAAAGCTGCAGATTGACAGTAATCTTTGGGCAAGTAGTTGAACTAACCGAAAACCACTTTAAACTCAGTTTTTGTAATTATCTAAAAAACTATGTGCGATATGGGAAAATACTTTAAATAAAAAATTTGGATTCAGGAATTTCACGCACGAAAATTTCTCCGTAAATAACTCCCTATAACTAGGTTAAATAAACTTTATAATCGGTTTAGTAGCCGGACTGATATAAATTTTGTTTCGCTCACATGTTCCGCAAGTACTTGTTAGATACAATTTCAAATTGAGTTAAAATATACTGGATGACCTTTTTTAAAGTCTGGAGAAAAAATAGGATGTAACATGTGCGGAGTAAGAAGCCTATGGCCCTGATATTTTACAAAAAAAAATAAATACAAAAATTTTGAATTAAACGTTTGAAAAAAAATGTTGAGCAATTACTTTGCCCTTTGCCGTTGAGTCTGTGACCCTGCGAAGTGACAAAGTCTAAGATACCTTTTTATTGCCGTCCGTAAAGTAGGGTGGATATGATTTGAATTTCGATAGATTTTAATTTATTTATTTATTTAATTCAAAATTATTGTTTTTTATAATTTATAAAACATCAGTGCCACATGCTTCTACTCCGTTCACCTACCTATTTTTTCCAGACTGTAAAAAAAGATCATTCAGTATATACATAATATACTTATAACACTTATCTAATTCACTACATACCTAGTTGTTTGGCATTAAAATATTTAAATTATTTTTTCTTGACATAATATGTAAATTATTATTTTAATTATGGCTTAGCGGTGTTAACCTGTGAGAAATTGTGCAATTAGTATAAGACTATATTAAAATTTTAGATTTAGTTTGTTAAATTGTAACAATTATAAGTGGATCTTTTAAAATAAATAAATAAAATAAAAAAATAAAAATCTTATCACCTTATCCTTCGACACTCTTAGTTTTGTTGTTAAATGATATTGAAGTGAAAAAAAGTTAAAAGTTTGTTCGATTTTATTATATTCATGAATCTCATGACTTTATGAGATAATTATCAACAACGATTTACATTAGCGAGTGTAGAGAAACGCAAACCATTTTTATCCGACTTCCAAAAGGAGGAGGTTCTCAATTCAAGTGTATTTTTTTAGATTTGCAGATTGTAAATCAATTTTGATTATTCTTTTTTATTAAATTGGTAAAACTTTTAGGGTGGTCCGTTATAAATTTGGATGAATAATTCTACCCCTAAGAGTAGCAAATAAATAACTTCTTTTTTAGCAATTTGAAATCGGTTTTTACTTATTGTTAAAGGTTATAAAGGTATTACTGGTATACTGCACGCAGACAAATCTGACCTCAAATCTGACTGGTGTGTACCTACTCTTACCGCTACCTCCCTGAGTCAGATAAGGCTGTAAGAGTGGCGTAGACTAACAGCGATAACATCCAGAAAAGATACCAGAAAAATAGATTACTACCGTTAAAGGCCGTTTTATACTTCTACAAGTACGGTAGCGAGTTAATTTGCGAACCTGCCGAGTTAAGTATAAAATCTCGTTTGAAAGGCAATCAGTGACTTAAGTAGCAAATTAACAATTAAGTTGAACGGAATAGCCGGCCGGTCCATTTTTCGGCGAGCTAAGTTCGAAGTGTGGCCCTCCCGCGGTTCTCCCGTCACCCGCAACTAAACTCGCCGCTCGTGTGAACGAGCTAATTTAGTTCAGTGCATAAGTTGACAGGACGCAACGTCGATCGATCGGCGAACGACCCCTAAAATATAAAATGGTACTATTCGTAACTAAACTCGCCACGAAGACATTTGAACGCTACTGTCCACTTAACCGTTTACTGTCAACTGCCCTGTTAGTAAGTTTAGTTAAACTCGCTACTGTACTTGTCAAAGTGTAAATCAGTTATAAGTCGCAGTACGGTACACCCACTATGTTCTGGTTTGAAGGCCAAAAGAGCATATGGGGCTCTTTTGGCCTAACAGAATTTAAGGCATTGTCATCACATGTGACAAATCATCTGTGGTATTTGTCATTCATTTGGTTGCTAGTACCTATGGACCAGTAGCCAATCATAAACCATAAATATTTTTGGTTTTTTTTAGCTAAAATGTAAGGAAGGTTGATTCACTTACCTCTTTAGCCCACAATCTGCACAGCATACACCCCCAGCGGCGGAAGAAAATGATGACAACATCCTGATCTTGCCAAAAACTTGCCAATTCCGTAACCTGAAGACAGAAAAGAAGCGTTTCGTATTCAACACGTTAATGTGGTCAGGTTCGAATCCCGGTTCGGGCCAAAATTAATGTTATTGGGGTTTTCTGCCAAGAAATTCTCAGTAGAGCACGGTGTCAGGAAGCTGGCGGTGTTTTACTACTATGTCATTGAACGCACGTAAAGCCGTTTGTTCTGAGCCTGATTTTTCTCCGTACGTGTCGTATTGCCGTCCCATCTGAAGACGAGAATGAGAGAACAGAGATTGATAAAGAGAATTGAGATGTGATTGCACACACACTTGATCACTATAATTCACTCATATGCACATGGCTGGGCACCATTGAAACAGGCCGCTGAGACCGAAATCCGGTCTGGAGGACATTATTATTGTTATAAATAGTAGATAGCTAGCAGGCAATTCGGAATATATATATATAGAAGTACATGTAAGGTCTGCCTTCTCCACTCTCTCGAAATATCGATATTTTCTTTTTATCGACACATATCGTCGATATTTTTAAATCGCGATGTATCGATATTCGATTGTTATTTTCGAGTATTGAATTTGTATCAATTTCGATATATATTTTTTGTTTGTTTTTAAATGTAGTATTAATCGACAAAACATTAAGCTAAGAAAAAAGCTACAAAAGTATTCATGTGCTGTTGTAGTTTTTATATCGATATATTTTTTTTACTTTTTTTACTTTGTAACTTGTTAAACGTGTTTATGTACTATTTAAACCCCACTAATGGCAGGTTCTAGGTTCTAGCCTCATGTTTTGATAAACCGAAGGCCTATTCACTAACTTTGTAGACCAAAAAATGAGTCACTTTGTAGGACATTGCATAATCTGTATAGCAATTTTATAAGAGCTACCATGTCTGAATAAACACGACGCAATAGAATACAAAGTAACTATCGTTTTGATGCCAACTAATTTAGCAAATAGGCCTACTGGTTTCGTAACCATGATTTATTCACAAGCAAGCTTGCAATAAAGACGTAAATCATGTAGCAAAATTACAAAATGTGTTGCTAAATAGTGGACGAATAAGTGGTGTTCTATCAAAAATGTAAAAATAGATCATATACTACAATACACCGTGGTAGCTCAGATGGTTAACGCTCGCTGTAAATATAACAGATCGCAAGTAACCCAGGTTCGATCCCCGCCGGCACCAATGAAATTGTTAATTGCAATTTTAAGTGCTTATTTACCACGTGCATGGCGGTGAAGGTAAACATCGTGAGGAAACCTGCATGTCTGAGGAATAAGCAAAAAATATATTTCGAAGACATGTGAAGTTCGCCAACACGCATTGGGGCAGCGCGGCGGACACTTCCTTGCCCTAAAACCCTCTCACCAATGAGGGGAGGCCTGTGCCTAGCAGTAGGACGTGGATTAACTTTACTTTACTTTTACTACAGTACACACACTAATTTTCTTTATGCATAGCCTGTTAGTGAATTAGTATTTAACTTAAAGCCTTAACTTTTAGCCTTAATAAAAATGCCTTAATTTATCTTGTTTAATAAAAAGCCAGACTGCTGTACTGTACAAACTGACTGTATAAACCATTGAGCTCGGTCAAATATAAACAAAACTCAAAAATCGAAATACAGATAATTCCACTTAATTTGTTACTATCAATATTAAAATATACAAAAACACATAATATTTAAATCTGTCCGAGATTCTTTATACATATACATATTTAACCCATTAAATTAATTCTTTTATCTAAATTTAAAATCATAACATGTTATAGTTACTCTTATGTCATTCATAAAAATATCTCTAGGAAATTACGATTGTGATTTTTATAGGATAAAGGTGACAACGAACACACAGTCCACCTGATGGTAAATGGTTGCTGTGGCCCATAGACATCTACATCATCCTCGATTACCATAGAATACTATAATACACATAGAATACAATACAAATACAATAGAATGGCTGTCAACCTTATTTTGTACTAAATTTGTAGGCGTCGCCGGGAGCACACATACAAGCAATTACGTCGTACAGTTAATCACTGCTACAAACCCGAACCCGTATTATTAAAAATAAATTTTTCAATACGCTTAAATCAAAATGCATATGAGTATTAGTGATCTAACAATATTTTATTTGTCACCCTATAAAAAAATATTGCTTTATGAGAGGAGGCCTTCTCAATCGTGACTGTCCCATGTCATAGTTAGTAGCTCCACGGCAAGATTAACACTAATTTTATTAATATTTTAATATCCCTACAAAAATTAACACACAGTCCACCTATTTGTAAATAGGGTGCAATTGGGCATTTTCTAAATAATTTGCATGCGAAATTTGGAAACTAATGTAACGTCAAAACACATCTCGTGTTGACATTTATACTTGTGAATTGACGTGTTAGTGGCATTTTAGTGGCTACACGGCCTCCGCCCACTCCCCCGTTCTATTGTATGTATTATAGTATTCTATGTCGATTACCAATCAAAATGCAGATGCGTAGACACCCGTGAGAACGAAAATGGCATGCTTCGTTTCCAGTTAAACGGTTCTTCGGTTCTCTACACTCACCATACGAAACACAACAACGTTAAGCTGCTATTTTACGTTGGTATTCTGTCAGAGCGTGGTCCTTCCTAATATAGCTGCAGCATGGCTCTAACACATAAAAAATTGAAGTAACATTTATATAAATACAGAAGATTTCACTTATAACGACGATGAAGGGACGGAAGTCTCTGTTTCCACAGGTAGGAGTGGGGGGGACAGAAAGCTTAACATTAAGAGGATACTTTGAAAATGAATCGTAGTTTTGGTGGCGTGGCTTATTCCTTTGTCGGGAAGCTAACGGATGACTGAGGGAGTGTCAAAATGAAAGTGATGCATCTTCATAATACGCAAATTATGAGATAGCTATAGCGAGCAAGCGCTCGGAAAAAAACTAAGTAAGCGCCAAACAATATTTTTTATTTAATTTTAACAAAACTTCGTTATGGTTTAGAAATATGGTTTATGAGAACTTAGATATGATTATTTACTATACCTTGAAAATAATTCTATGAACTTATTCATAAGAATATTGTGGTGTCATGGAGAAATATAAATAATTAGAGCCTACTTTGCAATTTTTTTTCTATCGAGAAAACTACATGATATCGTGTTTTCCTTTTATGCAATCCAAGGTCATATTGTCAAAAATCATATAAGGTCACCTGGGGCAAGTGTGACATAAATTAATTAAAACTATAATCGACATTTAAATACTTACTTCTACCGTGCAAGAATTTAATATAGAGAATTCAGTTTCACAACATCAATTAATAAGTGCTTGTATGTTTGATCAAGCATTTTAGTATCTACAAGTAGCATTTTGTAATTTGAGGTAATTAAAACTAATTGAGGTGGAAGACTGTCACACTAACCCACCAATGAGGCAAGTGTGACAGTATGCTTCTTTTTGTTGTGACTTTATTATTATCTGTGGTTTCCAAAAAAAATTATGAGATTATAATATAACGTCTATATATTTTATGATCTATGGAAACGATTTGAACGTCCATTTTTGTGTAACAATGAATTTCCCGCAACATGGGGCAAGTGTAACTGATTTTAACCGATATAGTTGTGTGCCTTTAAACAGATTTACTACACTAGCTCCGGATGTTTTATAAGTATAATAAAAGCAATGCCAAGTGCAAAACAAAATTTAATTCAGAACATTAACAATTTATAATAATATAATCATAATAAATGTGACACTGTCACACTTACCCCATGTTAGGTATTAGGTGAGGTACGTGTAACTGTATCCGTATTTCAAAGAATAGAGAATTTCAGGTCGCAGAAACATATTACTCTAAAAGTACCAATATTATTCTTTATCACTCACCTTGTATCTAGTTTAAAATAACTTAACGACATATCGAAACACTTAATAACTTCACCTCTTAAAATTGTGCCGTCTGTCGCCAGTTGAGTAGTTTTTAAAAATAACGTCTGTTGATAAAATAGTTCAAGCTATGTACTTAACTTTCAGTTTGGTCAATAGCGTAAAATTTCCTGTGTTGTCTGATAGGTGGAATTACCCCAAAAACCGTGTTTAGGCCGCATAATTTGCATTTGTTACACTTGCCCCACTGTCACACTTGCCTCGGGTGACCCTACCAAAATTTTAATTTGTAATCTATAGAACTTAAAAAAATATGTTAAATAGAAAAACCACCAAATTTTCGAGGTATCACCTTAAGAAAGCAGCTAGCAGCTTCTTAAGGTTTACTAATTTTTTTTTTCAATATTACTTTTTTTTCGAAGCATTGCACAATTTCAGAGCGGTTTTTCCACATCGGTGACACTGTAGAATGCGAAATAAATAATTATTTGCACAAGTTAATGTTACTTTCACCATATCAGGTTTTTTATACTATAAGTATAGTGTTTTATTGACCGTGAAGCAAATCAGATGGCCAGCAACGTCTTCCTAATAACGACTAAAAATAAAAAACTGCCATTGCCAACCCGCTTGCAATTTACCCCCTATGAGGCAATCTATGGGGGAGGCCTATGTTCAGCAACGGACTTTAATAGGTTGTAACGATTCTACTAATGGGTGCCATGATGAACACATGGTCTAACATCCCGAAAAATTACTGAGTAACTAATTATCTCAGCTGCCGACCATCTCGAATTACGAACAAGAGATAAGAAAGTCTAATGACTCTATAAATGAATCTTTGTGTATTTGTTTTTTGACTCATTCATTGAATATCAGTTTATATTCGTAATACCTGCAAGAGATTTCAGCGAATTTGCTTATGAATGACTCATACCTGAAATTATTGTAATATCTGAAGTCATTATAACCTAACCATTCTCCATTAAAGGTATACGTTGAATTCAATGGACTACATATAAGACATTTTTTTTTTATTACCGAAAAGTCGTTAAAACCGGAGTTGTTATTAATGAAATTGACTGCATATAAATGTTACAATTTAAATAGTATATACAAACTTTATTAATTCATTTTTAAATTATGGATATTTATAGTTCTTGCAATTCACAAGTGCGGTCGACCTCAGGATGTGGTTCGACATGTTTTTTTTTATAGAATAAAGGTGACAAACGAGCACACAGTTCGCCTGATGGTAAGTGAATACTGTAGCCCATAGATAAACATCTACATTTATCCTCGATTAAGAATCAAAACGCCACCAGTAAAAAACGCCTCGCTTCCAGTAAAAAAGGGTCTCCGGATCTCTACACTGACCATACGAAACACAGCGGTATTAAGCTGCTATTTTACGCTGGTACTCTGTGAGAGCGTGGTCCTTCCTCGGTCGAGCCGACCCATTCGTGCTACAACCATAATATAGCTGCAGCGTGGATCTACCACATATACCACACATATAAAAACATGTACATGCAGTGTGACAGTGTACATGTCGAACCACATCCAAAGGTCGACCGCACTCTTGAATTGCAAGAACTACTATATATCTGATAATAATTCATCATATTTAAATAGACAAACATATTTCAACTTCTTCGTAAGAATGTAAAAATACAACAGTAAATCTAAGACTTACATAGTTATATAGTCATGCAATAACTTTCAGAAGGTGAAAAAAACAAACTGTATCTCTGTTATTGTAAACATTCCACTTGTCGTCAGACATCTTATTTATCACAATTAGATAAGACTAGTATATTATAATATAACACAATATTTTATATATATGTTACCGGCCAAACCCGATTTCAGGCCAAACTAGTTTGTCCTAGGCCAAATCAGTTTATCTAACGCGTGTCAGAGATACTAGTAGACATACTAGGCCCAGGAATATATGTTTTTTGATAAGATCAGTCGAATCTGCTCTTAAACCGAATGAGCACGCCCCGACTCTACGTAGTATTGTCTGCCCTACCCCTAGAGTGTTTTTGTAAAGCAGAAGGCGCGGAGGGAGAGTAGCCCCCGCCTGACGTAGCAAATCGCAGGCACCTGTGCGAGCCGCAGTGGTCGAGGCTGGTCCTAAGGTCGTCAATAAGCCAAAACTGAGGAGGTGAGCCTGGGTGCCTGCGATTTACTACGCAAGGGCGAAAGGGCTGCACTTCCCGCAGCGCCAAAGCTGTTGCAGAAGTAAATTTAGGTCAATAGTAGGTTAGGTTAGGTTAGATTAGATTATGTAATGATTCAATCAATTTTGCCAAGGCCAAACTAGTTAAGCCTAAAGTATTTAGGCCAAGCTTTATAATATGATCTTACCATAGGCAACACTAGTATGTCCGGACACGCGTCGGATAATCCGGTTTGGCCTAGGACAAACTAGTTTGGCCTGAAATCTAGTATAAATAAACCGCTAACATATATAGCATTAACTATACATACAACATTTTTTTCTATAGAATAAGGGTGACAAGCGAGCACACAGTCCATCTGATGGTAAGTGGATGCTGTGGCCCAAAGAAATCTACATTTATCTTCAATTAAAAATCAAAATGCAGATGCGTTGCCATACCTGAAGACTGAGATGGAAGGCCTCGTCGCCAGTATAAAGGGTCCCTGGTTCTCTACACTCACCATACGAAACACAGCAGCATTAAGCTGCTATTTTACGCTGGTATTCTGTGAGAGTGTGGTATAACAGCTGCAGCGTGGCTCTACCATGTTAATGAAAAAAAACGGATAAACACCTTGTTAGGTAGTTACAACTCAAACATTCCTTGATTTTTCTATATCTTATGCAAATTTTTAGTTCAGTTTAGTGCATGAAGACACCGTTGGAAAAAGTACAATATGTTTCAGGGTTTTCCGCACTTTTAATGTTGTATTGTATTATATGTCTGTGTGTTAAAAACTATGAGAACTTATTCTCAAAAACTATATTATTTACATTTTATCACATACTCTTTACGAAAATAAATAAAACATTTATTAATAACAGCCCCGAAAGGCCTTTTGTAGTAGAGGTGTGGGAAAGGATAAGGTAGAAAGGGGACTAGGACAAGTTAGGTTGACCATAATATTTTTAAACCTTATCTATCCTATCCTATCCTACAATTGACAGATTCAATTCTGTAATAATTTAGGAGTTATTCTGCAATTTTTATTGCACCAACAAAAAAAATCTCCTTGTGATTTTATTTATTTCACTTTATATCCCTTCACATGACGAGCTGTCACATTATGACTGGATGTTGCAAGCGGACGTTTGATGACCCGTTATATTATGACCTATCATATTATGTCTATTTTTTTACAGAAACCTTGGTAGTTTTGTAGAAATTTATATGAATATGGATAATGTTCTATAAGTCACAGTTGCTCTGTACCATTGTTGCAAGTGGTCGTTACAAAGTTTTATAAGCTGAAATTTAGTATGTTTTACAGTGAATCCACTCAAAATTCGTAAAAATCATGCCAAACTAAGTACTTATTCGATTTTTGTAAAAAATATTAATATTCCTACGCATACTTTTAAAATACAAACATTTTCTCAAATGGGTAACCGAGAATTTATCCGCAAACCGCCGTATTTCTTAAGATTTTTTGATTACTTTCAAATTTGTTCGTATTGTTTTTGTTTTATTAAGTTAATAATTTCACAAGCAACTAATCTGTATTATGTAGAAGTAAATAAATTAATTCACATTTGAAATATTTAAGCTAAACGAAATGCGTGTTCCGGCCGGTCATGATATGACTGGCTATCAAGCAGAGATATTAATATAGATACACTTTTACTTGCATAATTTTGCTTAGATTTTAATTTTTATTTTCTTTTCCTGTGTTAATATCACCATTACATATTTTTATAAAAATAAATGCAATGCACGCTTTTCAATTTTTTCAATTTATATCTTGCTTGATGACCGGTCATAATATGACAGGACACTATATTTTTAATATTTTGGAATCGCTAACATTTTTATGTTCAAGGATTATTTGGAGTGATTTTTTTTGTACAAAGCTTATTTTGTTTACTTTAAGAATATAAGTTCATTGTTCAATTCTTTAACTTAGTTTTTATAAAAATGGCGTAGTTTTGAAGGTCATCTTTCCGGCCACCAAAACTAAGGGTTTAATTTTTACCTTCTATTGAAAAATAAAAGAAGGTTTGAGCCCAATCTCTGAATGTATTTATACAATCATAAATCAAGCTTTTAAAAATATATATTTTGCTGGATTTGAATAAATAGAGTGAACAAAACTAACATGCAAAGTTGAGCTATTTTAGATATGTTTTTTCATGTACAAAAAAATCTCTTTTTGGAAATCGTAATTTTTCTCAACATTTTACTATGAAAGATGCAAATATTTTTGTATATTCTTATTACTGGATAGTAAGAGGTGAAATAAAGTGCAGAAATAAAACTATAAATTGTTTGGTTATTTTTCTTTTAGATCGGAAATTCAGAAATAACCCTTTTTCTTTTTCACTTACATATAGTTCGGTCATATTAAGATTGTTTCTTTGAAACAGGAACAGAAACTTTTTTATTCAATGTAGATTATAAGCAATACTTATTGAAAGTCAATTTTTTCATTTACCACTGGTTGGCAAAAAAAACCTCTGTCCTGGGAAGAACCAGCAAGAAACCCAGCGGGACTATTTTTTTTTTTTCAAATAATAGCTTACAATCATGTTTACAATTAACAACACAACACAAATTAGAAATAGCTTGGTAGCGATCACCCTACCCAGGGGTTACTATCATCCATAAATTCCTTAATCCATCATCCTTAATCCATTAATTTCGAATAAATGTACTTTCATGTTATAGGAAATTTATCTAGGAATCCAATGATATACAATGTGTTTGGAATTTGTGAACAATGAGACAGTAAAACTAATAAAAAAGGACATAGGTCTCACAAATGATGTTATCTCAAAACGGCCTATCAAATTACGACAACATAGCGCTTACCCGCTCATCAGGTGAGGGGATATGTGAGGTATTGGCGGAATTAATGACTTTTTTTATATAGAAGAGGGGGCAAACGAGCATGCGGCTCACGGTTAAGTGACTACCGCCGCCCATGATCAACCGCAACACCAGGAAATTGCAGGTGCGTTGCCGGCCTTTTAGAAAGGAGTAAGCTCTTTTCTTGAAGGTCCCCAGGTCGTGTCGGTTCGGAAAAATCGCCGGTGGTAAACTATTCCACAGAGAGGTCGTACGCGGAAGAAAACTCCTTGTGAAACGGCACTTTTGGATGTCCAGGGAGAGGAGTGCTTTGCGAACCGAGCGCTGTGTAAAGTGCACTTCCGGCATGGAGCACTCACACCGCGGGATGGTCGGCGGCGTACTCCCCCCGCCATCGAGAGTCGAGTTGGACGCAAAGAAACAGCCTAGCAGATCGGCTTTCTCCTTTGCGATATGGGCCAATGAGTCGTCCTCCCTGTGGAATAGATGGCTGACGGAAATTCCCCAGGACAGCCTTGGCGAGAGACTAGAATGCACGGGTTTCAGAAAAAAGGCGAACTAGTTTCTCGCCAATTCTACCTATGTGCTCTGACTTTGCCTTGGCAATGACACTTTTGAAGGACCTAGAGGCGGAATTATACTTCTTTTTAGAGCGGCACCTGGTTTGGCATCTGGCTATTCCACAAATCAAAGAATGCCTCCAATGGGCACCACAGAGGAAGGAATAAAAAGTTTCATACCCTGAAGTACCACATCAGCGACAGAATCCGCAACAACGTTGGGATCGTCCGGCGAGAAGCAAACCTGACCCCAAAGGTAGGATGCAAAGAAAGACCGCATCCCATCCCAATCGGTTGACCTATAGTGCCAAACACGACGGCAGCCTGCAGAATGTAACTGCGATTTCAGCGTGAGTGGCACCACACTCCGGACAAGACAATGGTCCGAGGAGCCTAAAGGGGCGTCGATGGAAATCTGATATCCGTTTGGGTGAGAGGTCTGCAGAAGGTCCAACAGGGAAGGTGCAGTTGTGTCAGACCATATGCCAAGTTAAAATCACGAAAAGATCTCCCTGCATGATCGGTTAAGCGTGAACCAAGCCATTCGGCGTGATGGGCGTTAAAGTCGCCGAGGATCACGATCTCTGCGGAGGGCATCTGCTGTAGCAACGAATCTGCAGCCATTTGGACGTGGTCAAAGCGTCGGTCTGTTTCGGCATTACCGCTATGGGACCTATAAAGGCACCCGTAGACGCGCGGGTGGTCGTCGCTGTCTACGCGTAGCCAAAGGATGGACAGGTCCTAACCTTTAAGTCTGCCGAGGCGTCGAGAACAGATGTCCTCTCTAACGTAAACGCAAACTCCAGCCCGAGGCACAAAGGAGTGTTCCAGTTTGTACCACGGGTAGGAGAGATACGAGACATCAGCCGGAGAGGACACCTGCGTCTCGGTCAGAAAGAGCAGAGCCGGCCTCGCCGTCTCGAGATGGTAGTGGACGGCGTTTAGGTTAGAGTGAAGTCCCCTAATATTGCAGAAATTCACGGATAGCGTGGCAGGGGTCCGTTTCTCCGTTTGCCTCGAGCAGTTGTAGTCTTGAGCGGAATTTTGCCCCCTCCCCCCCCCAGAATACGCGAGGCAGCCTGAGCACCCACGCTCAGGAGTGGAGTAACTTAGTCGTGGATGCTCAGCGAGGGATTCTCCAGGGGTGCTGGTACCCTCCTGGGGTAGGTCTTCACTTAATTCCGCTACCATGTTAAGGGGGGAAGGGGGATTTGGGGCTCCAGCCACCTGCACTCACCAGACGAAACGCGAAAGCAGAGCTGCCATTTCACGCCGGTATTCTGTGAGTTCGTGGTATTACCCCGGTTTGAGCCGGCCCATACGTGCAACAGCAAAGCTGCCGCGTGGCTCTACGACTGTTAAAGGCATTCTTAATCAGTCAACCTTTTTTATGTGATATAATATTATAACTTCATAAAATATTTACACATTGTTTGTAGGCTATTAGGCTATTAAAACTACACAAGTGTAATTTCTCTCATGTAGTCAGTACTGCCTTTACCATAAGGGCACACGGGGCCCAAGTTGTCATCAAAGGGGAGTGGCGAAAGGCATCGGTCTTATTCGCTTACGCTATACAATCTTTTTTTCTATTTTAGGAAAATATAACCCGAGAAAAAAAATTATAGACTAAATGAGGGTGTTGTTAGTGACTTTCTGGCAATCCTGAGCAGTGACAAGCCACACATTGCCAAGTTAGCCAGAAAAAGTGGCATTGACAGATTTCCTAGGTAGAAAATATGTACTTTAGGTGCCGCCCTAGTGGCAGAAAAAGTCGTTAATGCGCTCATTAATGACATATTATTTGATTTTTACCCATTAACTATGATAAATATAAGATCATAGCAGAAAAATGTTTTTGTCATTTACAGGGGGACCCCAAATTCTTGTGTGACTAAGGGCCCAGGTATGGCCTAAGACGGCGTTGCATGTAGTGATGGTGTAAAAATATCCACTACCCCATGAGTGTCATATGAGGCAACAGAAAAAAATTAAGCCAGCTGCCATCCCTGACAATGAAGCAGCATCGTCCTGATAACAGCTAGATATAAATTAAAATTCTGCAGTTGACAACCTGTTCGCCAAGTTTGAGGCAATTTATAGAAGACACCTTGATTCAGCAGTGACCATCTGACAGGCTATAATTCTATGATAATTGATAACCGTGTACTGGCAGTGTAAGAATACCCACTACTCCATGTCATCCCGAGGGTGTTGTAAGAGGCGACAGAGTTAAAATAAAACACGAGATGAGCAGCAGCATCTTCCTGATAGAGATGAGTTGAATATTCATTTCATATTCGGTATTCGGCAGCTTTACCGAATATTCGTATTCGGCCGAATATTCGGCTTAATCACCAAACATTTGTTAAAGTGGTACTCATAGTGTCCACTGTATTGAAATGTGCGAATTGAGTAATGCCACGTTTTAGAGGCACTGTAGACTTATTTCTAATCATAGTAAATAAAAAGCTTGATAAAATGTTTTTGTAATCAAACAAAGAAACATTACATTATATTAATACATTTGACTTTACATTGGTAGTCGGTTTCTCTAAAACAAGTCCAAATAGTAGATTTTCCTGCCACTTATTTTTATCATATAATTATCAACTTTCACTAATAATAACACAACGAAATACTTTTTTACTCACTAAAATAGTCAAAAAACACATGTGCCGGTAACTTGCTCAGTATTAGATGATGCAATAACATGTCAGGTGTGGCAGGGGAGCGAGGGACAGAGTCCGGCGGTAATCCCGCAAGCTTTACGGAAACAAGTTTCGACATAAATTGGTTAGGTACAGAGGTGATCCCGCCGAATAATGTTCAGCCAAATATTCTATTTGGTAAAAGTTTTACCGAACTTTTGGCTGAATACTCGTATTCGGTGAAATCCATATTTGGCCCATGCCTACTTTCTGATAACCACTCAAAATAATAAAAAACTGCACTTGCCAACTTGCTTATCAAATGTGGCAAAATGAAGCAACATATTATGAGGAAGACCTATGTTCAGGAGTGGACTTTTATAGGCTGCAATGGATGGGTAATGAAATGGTAAGTCTAATCTAAAAATAATAGCAAAAACATCCCGAATTCTCAATGCATCAGTATCATATTTTAAGGTTAGACTATGAAAATACAGTTGATTTCATTTATAATGATGATGAATGGACCATTGTAATTTTATGACTATATCCAGAAGTAACTCTAACCACAGGTAGGAGTGGGAAGGACTTAGAAAACTTGACATAGAAATGACAGAAAGCATAAAAATAATATTTATTGTCAAATAATACTTTTTTTTTTTGAAGCATTGCATAACTACAGAGCGGTTTTTTCACATCGTTGACACTGTAGAATGCAAAATATTTAATTGTTTGCACAAAATAATATTGCTTTTACCATTCTCAAGACACTAATTAATATTAACTTTTTCTTTAACCGTAAAGGTTCTTCTAACGGTGCCATGACAAACAAACGATCTAACATCCCAAAATTACTGAGTTACTAATTTTAAGTGTATTATCACAGCTGCAGCTAAATAATAAAATGAAATAAAATAATAATAATGTAACTGTACGTAATATTTGTATACCAAGGGAGTAAAAAAATTTCTTTTTCCTAAAAAAAAAAAATTTTTCCAATATATGGGATTACGAACAAGAGATAATTGTATTGAGAAACAATAAACAATCTATTATTTTTATTAAGTTTTTTTTATTATTATTATTATTATTAGATAAGAAAGTTTAATGACTATAAATGAACACTAATATTAGTGTATTTATTTGTTGACTCTTTTATTGAGTATAGACTCTGTCATAATACCTGCAAAATTTCAGGGAATTTCTTATGAATGACTCATTAAAACTGGTTGCTAAGCCTGAAATTGTTTTTCTATTCTTTATTATACAATTCTTTATCTGAAATATATGTAAAATTCAAGGGACTGCAAAGTAACATCTTTATAACCAAAGTTCCTAAAACCAAAGTTGTTATTAATGAAATCCACTGTATGATATATTCCCCTTAAACATTTAAACCTTCAAATCCATTGTAGGTTCTGTACAGTTGTATCAAGCTTTCTACTATTTTATAGATCAATAAACAGTTGTAATTATTAGAATGTTTACTTATGTATACTGATTATTCTGCCACTATATAAAAATCTTGACACTATCACTTGACATCAATAATAATTAAAGGATTAATTCAGGTTTTAAATAAAATATATCTATATTATTGAAGGAAAGATTGGTGTACTTTACAAAGTATATATAACATAAGACTTTTCCGATGCCACTTTCTTTAGGCATGAATGATTTTAGGTCATCAGGCAAAATACAGCCATCGCTTGCTATTTGAATCGATAATTGAGTAATCTGCAACTATCAAGCACTAAATACAGCAATTAACGATAATTTCACTGACGTATAAAAAAATTAAATTAAGATAAAAATTATGTATTAAAAATAGTTATGTACTGTACCTCTCCACTTGGAATGCTTCTTACTTTATGGGATTTAATAGAATTTATTTCAACAGACATTTTATTAAACTTATATATACTTGAAGTAATTTTAATGCCGATAACGGAAACTACAAACTACTTGAAAACTTCGACTCTTGGATCACTTGAATCCTGTATGAAGTGAAGTAGGTGTTTATGTCATCTGTCAACTGTCAGTTTCAGCGTGTCAGCTTTTTTATTAACTGAATTGACGGCTCTGGGTTCTAGCCCTTCTGAGCCTATTATTTCTTTCGGAATCTTCATTTTATATTCTTTTTCTTCACAATATGCTGATGCGTCACATTGCGAAGCCCTTGGGAGATTTTAACGACAGGTCAACCTAGTAGACAGTTGATGACGACAGCCACTTAAGTTCATAAGGCGCCCAAGCGATCAAAATAACTTGGGGCTTATATCAACATCTAAGCACTTGTTTCGTCGTTTTCTCTAACAGCTCACACGCGCGGACACTTAATTCACAAAATCGCATCACTTTTATGAATCAAAATCCACTTGAAACCACTATTCAAGCGACAAAACAGGAGCGACAATCCGTTTACGGCCAAGTTTCCGCCAAAACTCAGTGTGTCAGGTTCAAGCATTATTCCATGGAGTAATGTATGTATGTATGTCTCCCATAAGAGATTAGTTGAAAATGTGTCCATCTGTAAGCAGTGAATAACAGTTCAAAAACTCTTGCACACACACACAATCGCTCAAGCACAATAGCGCACGAGTAGCTACGGGGTATGATAAATCGCCGTAAAGTACGTTGTGAGTGATTTTGAAAATTATAGTTTTGAAAGCAATAAAATAATTATTATAAAAATAAGTATGGTGAAAGACTGTGCAATAAAAAATTATAAAAAGTTCTGTAAAATCTACACTGTAGCTACCATGTAGATTTTTTCTTCACAATGTGCTGATGCGCCATTGTAAAGTTTTTAGGAGATTTTGACGACAGTTCAATTCAGCGGATAGTTGATGACGATAGTCACTTAAGTTCATAAAGCGCTTAAGCGATCAAAATAAATTAAGGTTTATATCAACATCGAAGCACTTGTTTCGCCGTTTTCTCTAATACGCGCATCACTTTTACGAATCAAAATCCACTTTAATTATTCATTATTTAAGCGATAAAACCGGAGCAACAGACAACGACCAATTTCCCGCCAAACCCTATTTGTTAATCCATTATTCTATAGCTATGGTCGAAGCCTTAAAGTATGTAGGTATCAGCCAAAGAAATTGTTACAGAGAATCCCACCACCATGGACCTAAAAAAAAGCGGATAGAGTCTCGCTAAGAAACAATTGAAGAAGCGCAATGACGGCCACGTAATTCGTGAAACGTAAAATCTATGAGCGTGTAGAGGATTGCCAGATGAAGAAAAATTACCCATTTAAAAAAATATTTCAAGTAAATTTAAGACATTCATCACAGTTCTCGGAACCAGGATTTTAAGTTTATTAAAACAAAATTGTAATTAAACACATTGAATGTAAAAATATTTACTTTTATTCGTATTACGTTTCTTAGAACACCATTTGTTTGCAAAAATTTTTATAACATTGTTTTTTACTGTCAAAAGGTTTTGAAATTCCTCCAATTTGGCTATACGGTGAAAACGAATATTCCGATTTTTTCGGATGTATATTTAATGAGATTTATTTTATATTCTACTCCAGCAAATGCTTTTTGGTCAATTTAGTGGCATAATTAACAATGCGAAGAAATTCACCTTATCTTGTGTATAAAACATCATTCTCCTTGAAAGGTTTACTACGGATTAGACTAGATTTAGATGGATTTCAATTGTTTTTATTTCTACAGTTTCTTATTATTTACACCCAGTCATTTTTCCACACATCATTTGTAGAGGGAAATCTAAAAAATTTAAGATTTATAACATATGGTTTTGTAACATGGGACAAAAAATGTGGCGGCGCTGTCGTCGCGCCGCAAGCGACACATACCGAAGCCTAAATCACGCAATCAACATTCCGAATCATAAACAGCATATATAGAACTTCTCCGAACTATCACACGGAGCGTTGGCCACTCCCCGGGCATAACACCTTGCCCGGCGGGAGATCTCCCCTTTTCCTTCTACGGTCACAGTGGTGAACATCCGACGTGATCTGAACACGCAAACCAAACACCTTCGGAAACTACAACTTCAAGCCTTCGTCATTATCCTCAAGAACCCCTACCATTCACTACTGAGAATCGTCTTCTGCAGTCTTCAGTTCCTGCAAGCCAGTCCAACTTGTCTTCGTCTCGACTCATCGCAGATTTATAAGGCAGACTTTTGGCACTTGCTCCGGCACATCGTTCTCACCGGCATCACTTGCCAGTGCGTAGTACGGCATGCATTACACATCGGTATATCATTCGCACCGGTGTCACTTGCCCTTACGCACACAGCATGCATTCCCCACCAGCATTAAGGACGCACCGGCGATCGGACTGCACTATTGACCTCTGTTCTAAGCCGGGGGTTGATGTGGCGGCGCTGTCGTCGCGCCGCAAGCGAAACATACCGAAGCCTAAATCACGCTATCAACATTCCGAATCATAAACAGCATATATAGAACTTCTCCGAACTATCACACGGAGCGTTGGCCACTCCCCGGGCATAACACCTTGCCCGGCGGGAGATCTCCCCTTTTCCTTCTACGGCCACAAGTATAAACAGAGGTAGGTAAATGAATTAAGAAACGATTCAAAGTGAACAAAAATATATTAATCTCCCACATATAAGGTAACTTGCAAATTGAATAACTAGCAACACTGGTATAAACGAGAAATAAGGTGAATAAATTACTTACTTACCTATGAAAAGTGATTCCCTGGCTTTTTTTAATGAAACCACTATGGTTTCGACAATGTTTCACAACACAAGACGGCATCTTTTCACTCATAGATGTAGTTTCAACTCAAAACATTATGCGGGCGCAGTATGAAGCGTAATGGCTTATTATTGTGTGCATGTGTGCGTGCTCGCTTGTTTGTATTAGCGAGCTGACTTTCTATGGGTGCGTCAGTAATTGTTTTTAGAGACAGCGACTGCCCTTCTTCTACTGCCCTACTTCTAGGTCCATGTGGTAGGCACATGAATATTTAATAGTTGAACCAAAGATATTGTATATAAACACGATTGTGCACTGAAGCGTTAAAATGACTAAAATATATTGTGTCCCTTTCTACTCCACTTTGATATAGTTGGACTTTTGACGAACTTCTGTGGGAGAATGAATATTTATTAGGATGTGTAATATTTATATGATATTTGGTTCTAGGGTAAAAACTATGATATTTCGTATCCAAAATGTGTATTGAATGTGGACATGTATTGAATGTTGACATGTAGACGAAAACTTACGTTCACATATAAAAAAATAAATGACAGAAGAAAGTTTGATATTTGATTTTAATAATGCATAGTTGAGTAAATTTGTTATTTCACTAAACTTTCCTGTTTGTAGGTAAACTATAAGAAAAATAAAGAGCCACTCGGGGGTACAAACGAGATACTTTGTAACTTCGAGATCAATCATTTTGAGGCAAACCTAACTGACTCATCTATCAACGCACAGCTGAAACTACTAAACGTATTTTGCTGAAATTTGGCATACAGACAGTTGTAATAACGTAGGCATCCACAAAGAAGGATTTTTGAAAATTTGCCCCCTAAGGGGTGAAAAAGGGGTTAAAAGTTTGTATGGAAGTCCATCATTTTTAGAGCTAGAAGTTTGAAAGTTTTCTTTTAGGTTAACAATTAGATATAAAAATAACGTGTCCCCACTAAGGGGGTGAAAAAGGGGTTGAATGTTTGTATGAGGAAACCAGATTAGTTAAACTATTTTCTTTGGAACCTTAACGGGAGTACTCCTGTCAATAAATGAGTAAACAATTGTTTCAGGCTCTTTCAGAATTAGACCCGTTAAAGGTGGAAAAGCGGTGACAAATTCTGAAAATCAACATAGGTATCGGTTTCATGGTTTATCGGGTCGTTGTGGTAGAAAAGTCAATATGGGTGTCGTTTTATAGTTTTTGGGACGTTAATTACGAAAATGGCATCGATTATGGTTTGAAACCAACATGGATGGAAGGATGAATGGATGTATGTTTGTATGTAAAAATCATCATTGGTTGGGTGACTTGGGTGTCATTTTTATGGTTTTTGGGTCGTAAATAACGTAAATGATATTGATAAATATTTTAAACTTAATTTATAATACACATAAAACAAAGTAGACAAGAAGATTTGTACAAAAAATTTGCACAAAATTACACCTAAACAAGAAAACACTAATTTAAAAATTAAAAAACAATGAAAATAAAATATAAATCAAAAATATTTTTTTAAAAATTAATAAAATGGCAAAACCGAAAGAAATACTTAGGTTCATACCTATTTTGTATTGATCTTCAAGTTCCCATGCCTGCCAATAGATGGCGATGGTATCGTTTTAGAACTCGGTAACGTTGTATTTTTTTCGAACTAATTATAAAAGAAATTGTGAATGAGCGCTTCAACCTGTACCACATACGGTACCTATCCACTGTTAACGGATATTTGACTAGACTTCGACTTTGTTTGCTTATTTACGTTTTAAGATTTACTTCTTTTTTCGGATTAGTTGCTTGATTTTGTCTTTCTTACAACCACTTTTCAAACTTGGAATTCGATTTGCTTTGTAATTAGGTATGGTTGATAGAATTATTTTTTCTCACTGAAAAATGGCTACAGATATCTTAATATTAAAGGAAAAAAGAAAGAACATACTGTCGTTCCCATTATAGGTGACGGCACCTGTTTGTTCCGTGCTCTTTTATTTTTAATGTACGGAACCCAAGAAAATGGTGGCGATGGTGGTGCGTTCACAAATTTTTAGATTTGTGGTAAATGATTGGCCTAAGTTTTCAGTTATGACCCACGAGAAATGGCGATAATTATTAACAGCAAGTGTATATTCAGCCGATATGTTAAAAAATGAAAGTTACGATGGACTTTATGAATTGGTAGCTGCAGGATTAGTATTTCCGTTTCGGTTTGAAGTATATCGAAACGGTCTGCTATACACAGTGTCCGGAACAGATATCTGTACGTCTGTAGATTTATCTAATGGACATTTTGATGTCTATCTGCCTATTATTGCGAAGAAAATTATACAGCGTCGCATGGAGGTACATGTCGAAGAGAGTGATCCTTTTTCAGAGCTTGACCATTTAACTGTTACATCTTTTGTAAACAGTGAGATATATTTTCCAACCAGCGGAACAGATCAATCTGTATCGTCGACATTAAAATATGAAAAAATAAAAATAAACGAAGGTCGAGATTTAAAATTATACAAGAAAAAGTCAATTAAAAAGTGCACTAGAAAGATAATGGCAGAACAAGCCAGATTCAAATCTTAAAGCTGTGTCCGCTTATCAGGAAAAAAATCCCGATGTACACAGGCAAGCTGTTGCTAATCACCAAACTGCGAATCCACAAGTGCATAATAGCAATTCAATCACGGTATGAGGAATATTACACTGCGTTTATGGAACAAGGTCCATTACGCTATGGAGTATAACCTTGATATTGCTTATAGAACTGACAGAAGTGTAGCCTTGGGTTCTACGACATACAAGTTTCAGTGGTACAATGCGCTGAAATGAAAGATTGAGACACTTGGTATGTGTTACAGCGCTAGAAAAGTGCAACTTGATTGGGTCAAATAACTGCATGAACCACTTCTTGGTTTGATTATTAATGATCTACACCCAGATCATGACCATTTAATGGGCATAGTTCGTAAATATAATGCCTGTTTCCAGATGGCTTCCTTTGAAGATAAAGAGGTAACAGCAGATGGTTTTTCACCGTCTTTTAAAAGTACAAGGCCAGATCTACCATTTAATTGGAAGTATATATCCAGACGCCGAACATGACGCTCAGTACCTTCAAATATATTTTGTAGGTAAAGATGATTGAGAAGCAAAGATTCTATGTTCTAAATTTCCTAACTTAAAGCCAAATTTAATCAAACAATTGCAGAATATGCTGCATCAAGTGAACCCAACCCAATAAAAGAACCAACCCAATAAAAGATCTGAAAAGTGCCATTGATAAAGCCCATCCTTCAGAGTCATACAACGTTGTCATACATGCTGATAAAAAACCACCAGAAGAACATAAAGGTAGGTACAATGCACCAACTACAAATGAAGTGGCTTTAGTGTTAGTGAATCAACAATTTGATCGAAGGGACATCTTCCTCGAGAGCCGAAGTAATTCACTTCAGCGTATTAGTGATATACATCGAGCATATGATGAGCTACAGTATCTATTTATGTTTTGCTGGGGGGATGAAGGGTATTCAAGCAACATACCACAACGCGATCCCACAACTAAGTTGCCGCTTAATAAAACTGTCTCTTCTGCAAGTTTCTATTCGTATGGAATAATGATTAAAGAAGGAGAAGATAACTATTTAGTCAACTATCGTGCCCTTTTTAGTCAATATTTGGTGGATGAATACGCCAAGAAGAAACAGAGAGATTAAATTATATCAAAAATAATCAAGCCAAATTACGTGCTGATAGTTACATCCATTTAAAAGATGCTCTTGGACGACAAAATGCAGAAGCCCAGAAGAAGAACTAGAACAAATGGTTGTTCTTCCATCATCTTTTACGGGGGGACCTTTTTTTATAGGATAGGGTGACAAACTAGCACACAGTCCACCCGATGGTAAGTGGTTGCTGCGGCCCATAGACATCTACATCTATCTTTGATTACGAATCAAAATGCAGATGCGTTGTCACCCGTGACGATTAAGATGGAATGCCTCGTTTCCAGTCAAAAGGGTCTCCGGTTCTCTACACTCACCATACGAAACACAGCAGCATTAAGCTAATATTTTACGCTGGTATTCTGTGAGAGCGTGGTCCTTCCCCGGTCGAGCCAACCCATTCGTGCTACAACTATACTACTAATATAACCATGATGTTTTGCTACATATGATGGAAGGACAACCATTTATCCTAGTTGATTGGCTTCTGCATCTTGTCGTCTAATAGCATCTTTTATATGGATGTAACTATCAGCACTTAATTTGGCCTGATTATTTTTGATATAATTTGATCTCTCTGTTTTATCTTTGGCGTATTCATGCACGAAAGAACACAGGACGCTATGACCTATGTTAGGAATTACGGTCGGCCTGATCTTTTTATCGCTTTCACATGCGATCCGCGCTGGAACGAGATAAAAGAGCAATTGGTTGGCCTAACACAATGCGTTAATTGTCCTACAAGAGATAAGGCATGCTTGGATCATTTTATGGTAAAATCCAAACATAAGACCACAACTATAGTATTTGAGAAGATCACTGACCACTGTCCGACAGCAGGAAAACACGAAAATTAATTTTGAAAAAAATTTCGGAGATATTAAAAACCTACAACTGGGACTTTTTCCATTATATTAGAGATCCAAATTACGCAGCTGCCACGCTGACTGAAAAATTAACTGACTTGATAAAATCTCATAGTGTCCCAGCAAAAACTAACAAAAGAAACAAAACATTAAAACCTTGGATAACTTACTCCCAACTCAAGTCTATTCGAAAGCGAGACAAACTCAACATGAAAGTTAAAAAATCGCTTAATGATGAACCACTAAAATCTTTTTATGTGGCATATAGAAATATTTGTAATAAAGTAATAAAATCACTGAAAATAGAATATTATAAAAACAAACTGATATTAAGCAATTGTAATACTAAAAACACATGGAAGTAATAAAAGAGTTCTGTGAACTAAAGCAAAATAAATCCAACCCACAAGAACTCCTAAACATTGCTAGCAGCCCAAGAGAGGCACTTAATATGTAAATAAATACTTTACGACCATTGGCAGTAACATGGCAGAGCGCACGCTTAACAAACTCGGTAAATCAGAATTGGAACTAGCAAGTGAGGCATTATCTCTAGGCCCACTCAAATCAATGTCTCTTCTTCCAACGGACATATTAGAAGTAAGACAGACATCATCATCATCATCATCATTACAGCCCTTCACAAGTCCACAGCTGAACATAGGCCTCCCCCAAGGTATGCCACAAAGCACGGTCCTGAGCCACCTGCATCCATCGACTTCCTGCATGTCTTACCAGGTCGTCACTCCATCTAATGGTGGTCGCCCCACTTGTATCCGGTACAACGCTGCCACTCGAGAAACTTTTTTCCCCAACGGTTGTCGGTTCTTCGAGCTATATGACCGGCCCATTGCCACATCAGCTTACTAATCCGTTGGGCTATGTCGGTCACTCTGGTTCTACTGCGGAAATCCTCATTTCTAAGTCTATCATGCAGAGAAACTCCGAGCATAGCCCTCTCCATAGCTCGCTGAGCGACCTTGAGCATCCTCATACGGCCAGCAGTGAAGGACCACGTCTCGGTTCCGTAGGTCATCACTGGCAACACGCACTGGTTGTACAACTTAGTTTTCAGGTTTTGAGGTATATCTGACGAGAAGACACGCACACGAACACACGCACGCACGCACGCACTCGGTAAAAGGGGAATCACTTATTTACTTTCATCATAGCTTTAAAAAATCTGTTTAACGAAATCTCTGAGTTAAAATTTAAAATTTGTAAAATTGTATGGGAAGGTACTGATATCCTAAGATACAGGATTTATCCTAGTTTAGGAATCAGTGCAACATTTGTTTTGTAACTTCTTAAGATTTTATTAAAGATGATTATTATTCTTATTATATATATATATATATATATATATATATATATATATATATATATACAACACGAGCACACACATAAAATATATATGTGTACATATAAGCAGGCACAAACGAAACGTTAACATTAATTTTCACATATTAATCACTTCCCTGTTTTTGTTTATTTATTTATTTTGAAACTATAAATTAAATTGATAAATTAAATTAATTTGTAAAGTGCAACTTGCATTCGCTGTATAATAATTTTAGTAAGGTTTAAAAGTCATAGTTTTTAGTAAACATCTTTGTGCTCTTTCGAGCTAATAAAAAAACTTTTATACGATCCTCCCCAGACACTTATGCAATAAGCCTATAATTGATTGTGCTAAAGTAATGTATATTGTGCGCAATAAATAAAAATCAGCAAAGTGTCTTAGCTTTTTAAATGTCCAAATAAGTATACGAGTCCGGTATGAAATAAGATCAATTTGAGGGAGCCAGCTAAGTTTTTCGTCTAACAACACACCTAGGTATTTTATTTGGCGAGGACTTGGCTCTAGGATACTTCCTTAAGGGACACTAAAAATGACACTAGCATCAGAACTGATGATTTTTTTTATTTTAACTCTCTGCACTCGGTGACTTAAGAAGCTTTTAAAAATAGAGAGGGCCGAATTTCTAATTCCAATATTTTCCAATTCCTGTACAAGTATGGAAATCGAAACAGCGTTGAAAGCCTTGGCTAAATCAAGAAAAAATCCCAAAATATTTCTTTTCTTGATCTAACTTATTGGTTACAAATTCATTCAAGCCTTTTACCGTATCTTCTGTGCTAATACCCGTTCTGAAATCGAATCGCGCGCTTGATAAAATATTGTATTTGGTCTAGAATTTCACCAAACGGCTATTCAAAAGCCTTTCCAATATTTTTGAAAGAGCTGGCAGCACAGAGATAGGTCTGTAATTTTCGACACTGTCTCGAGCTCCACTATTGTAAACCTCTTTAACACCTTTGGAAAGCATCCTTGTTCAAAACAAATTTTAAAGAGGTTGGTAAGCGGTAATATAATTATATCTTTTATCATTTTAAGAAACACGATAGAGATTAAATCCCAGCCAATAGCACAATCATTTTTAAGACTTAACAAAGTAGATTCTACCTCCGTCTCATCTGGTGGATAGAGCACAAAAGAGTTAAGATATCTGTGGGTAGAACTTGTAGCGATTCCAATTTCAACTGCTAATTTTCTACCAAGATTAGAAAAATAATGATTCGCTCTCTCAAATGAAACCGTAGGATTTTCCCTAATTAGATTATCGGCGTAATTATTTATATTATCGAGTGATTTACGTGACAGACCAAGTTTCTTTACTGATTTTGGCACTCTTTAAAAGATGAGTTTCATGTTGGCGCCTGAGCTTTCCCAACAATGAATTACAAAAATTCTTGTACCGTTCGTAAGAAATTTTGGGTATCTCATTAACAGGGTTTTTTTTAGATTTTGGTGAAATTTATCACGGTGGCGGATATATTTGATCAAGTCAGGCGTCATCCATGCTTTAAGAGTACGTCTAGATCTAGGTAGCTTAATTTTTGTTGTATTATTTTTACAACCGATGATAATATGTTGACAAATCCATGAGCTACTATGTCTGCATTACACGTAGGATAGGAGATGTGTATGAAAAATCTACCGATTCAACTGATGATATGGCATTATTATAGTTAATTTTATCAACGAAAATATTATCAGGCTTACGTTTGCAATCTAAAGACAGATGGGTTATAATTAAGGCATGGCCTGTGATAGTACTATCCATGACTATTATTCTGGTGTTTGACATCGTTTTTTAAGTGTGACCAGACAAGAAACCTAATCCAGGCAGCTAGATTTAAGTATGTTTCACTATGTTTATCCTCATTGCCTTTTATAATGTTAATATTCATATTGGCAATAAGAAAGATGTTTTAGCCTTCATTGGTCGAATAAAACTTTCTAGGGTATTCAGAAAACTATCAATATAATAAAACGACGGAGACCTGTATACCGCAAAATGATTATGTCTGGGTTAATTTTAATTAATAGATAATTGTCACCCGTTGGTTCAGGTTCTGTAATTATGCAATCAAAACTATGTTTTGTATAAACGGCTATACCGTCGTTTTGATTAATACATTTTTTTGAAAAATTGCATAGCCCGGAAATTGTGTAGTCCGGAAGACGTGGAACGGGCTTATTCAATTCTAGGCGACATTCGTTTAAAATTATTATATCCGGTTAAAAAAAAACAGTTGTGATATGTAAGCCATAAAGCCATCAAGGTTTTATGGAGTTATTGCACTCTAAAGGATCACAAATGTAAGATGAAGCCACAGTAATATTATCGATGTTCGATACAATAGTATTCTGTAGTTCTATCTCATTGAGATAAAGAAAACGTCATTGTCGCAACTATGGGCTTTTAAAGTAATAATTTTTACAACTATGTACTTATATAGAAAATCTATTAAGCGATATTTAAAATGAACAATACGTTACACATTAATCATTCCGCAATAACTTTGCACACGCGTACTCACACGATTTAAAATAACCTTTTACGTAAATCCGAAGAATTATAAAGTTATTTACATTTCTTTACAACGTGTATAGTTTTTTATCACTAATTTAAATTCGAATCTTTTAAACCAAGCAAAATATTTAAAAAATAACCAGTATGAACTATTTTACTTGACGTCGTTTCAATGATATGTCCCTACGCACCTTACCGTATTACGTGTTTGTATTATTAAAATTCATTTTTATGCGAATAATCGGCAAAAATATTCAAATAATCCGTAAAAATATTCAAATAATCGAATCATTAGTTTCTTTAATGTATTATTTGTTTAATAAAATTTTTATTTTTAAAACTCCTTAAATTACATGAATCTTAAATAAAACAAGTTTTTTTTTACTTTGTCAACGTAAATTTTGTAGGCAAAAAACTATACCAAGCGACGCTAAAAAAACCATTACATAATTTCAATTAACCGCCATTTCGGGACTGTGCGTAATTTTATGATTTTGTGTTTGTCTTCTTATTTTGTGACTCGGCTTTAAGTTTTGGACTGTTTCTTCTATATTCGTTGAAGCATGTGCCCATGTTACAAAGGATGATTAGACAAAAGTGGTTAAAAAAACGAAGAAAAATGATTATGGATGACATTGAAAGAGACATTAATTTTTGACAGCAGTATTGAAAATCAAATAATAATTAATCTAAACAACGACAGCTCAACTAACTAGTTCAATCACTTTCAGTACAATTGTACTGAAAGTGATGGAATAAATTTATCTTTAATCTAGTTTCAAATTTAATTATCATCCAAATCCAGTCTTTTACTGAACATTGCAATTATAACATTTACATACTAAAAAAAAATTAAATTACGTGAGACTTTAAATTGTTATAACTGTTGTGTATGTATTTCTAAATTTTTAGTTTTAGTTTTTTTACTATATTGTTTTTAATATTGTATATTTTTTCTAAATACGACTTAAAATGTTTAATACTTAGTAAAATATGTCAAAATAACCTAAATCCGTATTTAATAAACGTTTCTCTACGACGATTTCAAGTGCGTAATCATTTGATAGGTACGCTCTCATTTCGATATCAGCATCCCAAGATAACAACAGTTATAAATAATACAAAAATACAGTATCTCAATTACCAAGATCAACTTCTCAATACGGCTTGATCTCGTGAACGATCTCGTGTCATTCATCATATTTTACGTTATAAAGTTGTTTTATACGTGTACGAAAGCCATGAATTGTTAAAAATGTTTAATAGTTAGTAAAATATGTCAAAATAAACTAAATACGTATTAAAATTATTAAATTAACGCCCTCATTTCGATATCAGCTTCCCAAGATAACAACAGTTATAAATAATACATAAACACAGTATCTCAATTACCAAGATCAACTCCTCAATACGCCTTGATCTCGTGAACGATCTCGTGTCATTCATCATATTTTACGTTATAAAGTTGTTTTCTACGTGTACGAAAGCCATAAATTGTTAAAACTGTTTTGTACGTATTTCTAAATACGACTTAAATGTTAATTACTCAACTCGTTATGTACAAATAAAAATAACCTAACGCATTAAAGTGACAGTATCAATGTCAAAAAAGAGACGACACTAAACAACATCTGCTTGTTTACATATTATCACAGCATGATCTCGCGGTATACTTAATTTTTATTTAAGTAATCGAGAAAGTTTGACTGAGATAAAATGCTTTCTCGATATTATTAAAAATGTAGGACTGTGGTAATGGAGACCGATGGCGCAAAGACCGTAAAATATCGTAACAATACCTTCTCCTATTTCATCGTAATAATTAATTTAATTCAAAATATTTTCCACTCCATGATTCACGCTAATATAATCACGATCTCAAGTCACGGATCGTCTGCAATCAAATTTTAGCGACCCTCAAGTACACATACCTACTGTGTACTTGAGCGTCGAGTCGAGTTTCGTTTATTAAACAGTGCGTCACTCAGCTGATAACGTAAACCTAAGCCGCAATTTGAGGTATGTGTATTAATATGAGCCCATTTACGTAGTACTATTATTTATTTTGTGGCACAGTCTATAAATCCATAATATGAGGGAGAGAGAAAGAGAAAGAGAGAGAGAGAGAGACTCAAGATTGTTCCCAATTCCAAGTGCGTATACTTGAGCTGAGGTACGTTTATTTAATACGGGCCTCGCACTAAAGCGACAACGGCGTCAGCGTCAGTGTTAAAATAATACGCCACAAAGCAACATCTCGTTTACTTAAAACATCTCTAATCTCGCGTTATAGATTAATTTATACAGAAATGGAAAGCAAGAAACATGTATTCACTCCTATTGAGAAAAAATGCTTTCTCGATATTATAAAAAAATACAGGGCAGTGGTGGAAAATAAGGAGACCGACGGCGCGTCTTTGCGAATTAAAAATGAGACCTGGAACAAAATATCTGCCGAATACAACGCTAGTCCACACGCATCTACTCAGGTAGGTTAATTAATTATAGTACCTACTATAGTACGTGAGGGTAATGTGGTCATCCAGTGAATATGGTCACTTTCTAAGAACTTAAAAACTACAGCCTTGTTTGCATAGACGGTTTTGTGATACGATAGCTCTTCATCAGTCAATCAAATAATAAAGGGTCAAAAGGGCAACTTTTTTCTTTATCGAAGCCATTTTGACAGTTTACATTATAGTAAATGTTTTAATCGGTTTTAGTATGGTGTAGTGTAGTTAGTTTTTTTTTTTTAAATTGATTGTGTTCCTTATGCCAAAGCTTGTTTGCTATTTTTTTTTAAATATATTAGTTTCAGTATACGACTTTATGTTTTTTGTCTCTGTCCTTCTCCTAGTTTTGGTTTTGTAAGGCTGCAAAGCTTAAGACGACCATATTGCCATCACGTACCTTACAAATATACCTTATTTACATTCTAACATGAGTAACCCAACATTATGACCATAATTTTCATAGAATCATATAGGTACCTAGTCATGACAGTTACATTCAACATTAATACTTTAGGCAACAACCAAACAATTACGTCGGCTCTGGATGAACTTGAAGCAAAGACGGAGGGAGGCACTGAAAAAGGAACGTCAACACCGCTTGGCCAACGGAGGACGACCAACAATAAGTGATGCCACCATTGATTCTGATATCACCAAAGTAGACCCAGCACTTATAATTGGAATAGACACTGCTAGTGATTCAGACGCAGTTCTAGGTAAATATACTTATGCATATAAATAAATTTAGATAGAGCTCGAATCAATAATATCTACTGAACTAAGTTTTTCAACTCTAATAGCCCCAACTATACCCCAAACGAAACCAACAGCCCAGACAAGTCAGCGGCAGAACTCAATTTTAGAGATGGCTACTGAAAAACATGAAATGGAAATGAAGATTCTGCATTACCAGCTCCGAGAAGCCAAGGCAAAAGCTGAACTAGCTGAGCTGATACTTAAACAAAAAAGGCGATGTTGCTCAGGTAATGTTATTAAAATTATAATTTTATATATTAAAGTACTAACTACTAATACTACTAACCCGCTCACCATGTCACAAAAATCACATTTTACAGACATATACGAGGGAAGGTCAAAAAGTTCGCGGAATGAAGGGGAAAGAGGGTGATATAAATATGAAATTATTTTTCCATTTTAATATATTCTCTATTAACCCTAATATAATTCTTAATCCGAAAAAATAACTTATATTTCCCTTCAAAAAAAAAGCTTTGTCACGGTCATCACAATAGGTTGATATTTCCGACTTCATTTCTTTGTCAGCTGTAAATTTCTTTTCCCGGAGCTCTTTTTTCATATTTAGAAACAAATAATAATCAGAAGTAGCCAGAAAGGATGGTTTAAAATTTCGAAGCCGCACTTGTGTAAGGAAGCCATCACGAAATGACTCTTGTGAACGGATGCTTTGTCGTGCTAAAGGAGTACATCTCGAAACTACTTTCCTCTTATTTTTTCTTCAATAGCATCTGTTAATTTCTCTACTAGCGTAGCGTAACACAGTCCGTAATATTGACACCTTCGTCTTTATAATCGATCTATAAAATCTCCTCTGAATCTCAAAAACCTGAAGCCATAGTTCCATAGTCTAACCAGACGATTGTGATACGTTGAACATCTTAGTCAGAGCTGCGCCTGTTTATGCCACTGCATGGACTTTTGTTATGACTTACTTTCATAGTGTTGAACCCAAGTTTTATCCTCAGTCAAAATTCGGTTTATAATTTCGTCTTCTCCACTACACAGGTCCAAAAACTCGCGTGAACACTCGACCGCAGCTATTTGTTTTTGAAGAGATGTGAGCATTCTTGGCACCCATCTTGCTGTGACCTTAGGCATGCCAAGATGGTCATGGATAATGTTTAAAATGGTCTTAGAGGTTACGATATTTCTGCGATCTGTTTTTTCTTCAGACTAACATCGTCAAGCACGAGTTTTTTCACTTTTTCGACAATATCTGAGGAAGTTGCCTCAATCGGTCGACCTGAGCGCCGATCGTCTTCGAATTGAGTTTCTGCCTTGCTTGAAAAGGCAATGCCACTTATAGAGCCCAAGAGAGCAAGAGGGCATCTGTTTCATCTGCTAGATGAAACAAATGACATCTCTTCCATAATTATATGTGGCGTTTATCCATGCTAAATGAGAAATTTAATCACGGCACGAAACTTAATTTTCTCCATAGTTAGTGTTTACTTGGTTTATCCTGTGATATTTCAAAGGTTAATGAACCAATCTAGCTGAAACTTGGTATTTATAGAAGTAGTGATGGTTAAAAAATCCCCCTTCCTTCTCCAACCCCTCCATTCCGCAAACTTATTGACCCGCCCTCGTATCTCATACAGTGCACTTGAAGGCACGGTTTGATTGTTTTTGTGGTTTACATGCAAATACAACCTTTGTTTTCTGTTACAGATTTGTCACCATAGAATACAGCAAATTATGTGGTTTTCTTTTATTGTAAAATATTGATTTTAACCCTGTTTAAACATGCAACAAGTGCAGTACAAATCGACGTTTGAGGAATTTATAATAATAATAATAAACTTTATCAATAATTTACCTTAGTCGCTTCTAGGATAGACTAGGCAAAACTTGAAACAGATTATATTGCCTTTGACGTTTCACTAAAAAATTTAAGTAATTTTAGGTTTGCCTAAAATAGTCAAATGCATAAATTGGAATCTATTTCGGGGTTTGTCAAATCTAGGACAAGCCGGTTATTCCGCAAAGAAGCTACATATTGACCTTTGTCTCAATGACCTTTGTTATACACATCGACCATTTCTTTATATCATAGTATTATTATATAAAATAAACAGACATTTATTTACTATTATTGTTGTTTGATTTCAATCTTTTAATATGTCATTAATTATTTTAAAAAGCAGCGTTTAATTGAATAAACTACATTTAGATTTTTTTATAGAATGAGGATGAGAAGCGAGCACACAGTCCACCTGATGGTTAGTCATCCTTCCTCGATTAAGTATCAAAATGCAGATGCGTTGTCTCCCCTGAGGACTTTAAAAGGCTCCTCGATTACAGTAAAAGAGGTTTCCGGTTCTCTACACTTACAATACGAATACAGCAACATTAAGCCGTTATTTTACGTTTTATACTGTGAGAGCATCATCTTTTCCCGGTCGAACCGACCCAATCGTGCTATAACTATACAATACCTGCGGCATAGCTCTAGTACGTAAAAAAAGTATGTGACAATATCTTAAATTTAGGTAACAATATAAATACAAATTTTATTTATTACAAACATTTAAATCAATGAACGTCAATATTACATACTAGCTTATCGCTACGCGGCGTTACTCGCGTCCAAGTTGTAACGTCCAATCACTTAATACAGTGAGCTCAAGCTATATCTCATATTTCGGAATGATATTGATGGCAGGTTTTAAGTCAGTCTAAGGTCTTTCAAATGGTGAAAACCGCTCTAATGATCATTCTCTTCGTACTCCAGTACATTCATTCTCCTACATCAATAAATAATTTTCTGTAAGAGCTTTACGCTTGTGGAACCCACATCTAGAACATATTCGCCGTGTTCAATTAATTTATTCCTTCAAAAATCGACTTAAAGCTCGGTACTTGAAATTAATCGAAACGTTACTTTAGTAGTAAACGCGACTGTTGAACATGAGATCCCAGATTAGAATCCCGGATCGGGCTAAAAATAATCAAAAATCTTTCTGAGGTCGTGTCAGTTTACCGTCCCATCGGACTATGAGAGTGAGAGAAGGCTGCACTAAAAGTATCGGGAATGGAATATTTCCACTGTTCCTGTCATATTAAAATCTTTTTATTTGAAAACTCCTTGGTTTTAAAAATCGAATACCATTTATTTATTTAAAAAAAAGATTCTCGGTCTTGTCACAAGGTTTTGTCAAACTTGTTTAGTCGTTGAGAAAATGGAATTGACTCGAGAAAATTCAAGAGCGATGATTTATTATGACTTTCGGGGTGGTTTAACACAAAAACAGTGTGTTGACCGGATGATTTCTGCATTTGGTGATGAAGCCCCATCCAAAACCACAATTTATCGCTGGTATGCTGAATTTCAACGTGGACGTGTCAAGCTCAGTGATGATCCCCGTCAAGAACGTGCAAAAACTGCAGTCACCCAAGAAAACGTTCCGCACATCTGTGCGACGAGAACCCCAAGCCAAGTTTTTGGCATTGAAGTCCCCGAGGACAAGTACGGGGAGGGGATAACTTCCGACGACGACTGCTCTCAGCTCTGCAAGAGAGTTGTGGAGCTCGGCGAGGGAACGGTTCGGGGAGAAGTACACCCCCACAACGACGAACTCCCCGAAACGTGCTGCTACGCACCCCTGACCACTCCTGACACCTTCAAGGGTCGGGGGTACCGGCGGCGGCCGAAGAGATGATGGCCACTGAGCCGTTAAAGTCCGCCACCCAGTCCTCCCTAGGCCAGACAAAATACGGCTCAGCGACCACAGCGATGTTAATCGACCACTGCGCCATGCTCTGGAGCAACAGATCCTGAGCGCAGGCGCAGTGGTTGATATTCGCCTGGAGGAAGCTTAATGGGGCCGTTATAGGCATTCCATTTCAGCTTCCTCCACGGGGGGCCCCTCTGCGGGCGTCGGTGTCGCAGCGGCGGCGGCGACAACAGTGACAGCGGTGGCGGCGGCAGTTGCGTCTGCGGCGGAGGCCACAGAGGCGGTGGCGGCGGAGCGCCCTCCCCCTCCCCGCGGCTTTGGCCTTGGCGGGTGGCACGCAGGCCTTGCTTCCGGCCCGGTGATCGGCTGGCTTGCCGGTCGCCGCACATGCATCACAGTGCGGCGTGGCGCAGCAAGTCGCCGATATGTGTCCGGGCTGACAGCAGCGGAAGCACAGGCGACTGCGGTCAACCTCCGAGGCGCATCTCACTGATACGTGGTGCCCCACGAGACAGCGATAGCACCTCAGAGGTCTGGGCTCCAGCAGCTTAACCTGCGCTGAGACCCAGCCCACCAGCAGCCTTCGGCCCTCCACTATGGTTTTGGCCGCCGTAACAGGGCAGCACACCGTGGTCAACCCTGGGTGCCAAGGACATTTGTTGGCAGGTGCGACAATTATACATAAATAAGTGAACATATATATACATACATTAAAATATACATATATACAAAGTACATACTTAAGTAGATTGTATTACTTAAGTAGATCCTTAGTTTTTGTTCCTTTTACCCCCTTAGGCTCTGATTTAATTGACTTGTACTACCCATAGGTAACCAAGTTTGTCCTTTGCTACACATCTGACTTTATCATAACCAATTTTTCGAGGCTGTAAAGTACTTCAGTTCAATTTCTGTGGCCTATAAAGGGTTCTCATTTTCGTCTATATCAAGTTTGGTTAATTTTGTAAATTTATGGAAATAGAACACGAAAAAATAGTTGAGGTTTCTTTTGGCTTCATGAATATAAAACTTTGTTTGAAAAACAAAGAGTGGACAGGAATGTGTTATGGCAAACACTGAACTCATATGGGTTGAGCGCTGGTTTGATACAGGCATTAAGGTCTCTTTATAGGGACTCTAGTGCTTGTGTCAGGATCAATGGGGTCTACTCGGACTGGTTTGGCATCCAAAAAGGCGTCAGACAGGGCTGTGTAGCTTCCCCTTGGCTGTTCAACCTATTTATGGACAGGTGTTTGCAAACTTTGAAAGATGAAGAATGTGGGTTAAGAATGGGCGAGTTAACCGTCAAATGCCTTTTGTATGCCGATGATCAAGTCATATTTGCGTCATCGGCGGCTGAGTTGCAAATGATGGTTACATTAAGGAACTGGGAATTAAAAGAAAGGGGAATGAAAGTGAACGCAAGTAAGACGAAAGTGATGGTTTTTGAAAGAGAAGAAAGCAAAACGGTATGTGAAATAAGAATAGAAGGAGAGTTAATTGAGCAAGTGGATGAGTTTGTGTATTTGGGATGTGTATTTAGCAGGGATGGTAGATATGATAGGGATATAGAACGACGAGTTAATGCAGGGAATAGAGTGAATGGGGCACTACGCTCTATTGTGAAGAACCAGAATGTGTCAAAAAAGGCACGTATGGTAATTCATAATGCTGTGTTAGTCCCTACTTTAATGTATGGTAGTGAAAGCTGGGTGTGGCAGAAGAAGCACGAAAGTAGAATAAATGCTGTAGAAATGCGGTCTTTAAGGAGTATGCTAGGGTTGAATCTGAATGACAGGGTGAGAAATTGCGTGATAAGAGATAAATGTGGTATGCAAGATGATGTTGTGACCAGGATTAAGAAAGGAGTGCTTCGGTGGTTTGGTCATGGAGAAAGAATGAATGAGGAAAGAGTGACAAAGCAAATTTATATGGCAGATGTGAACGGCCGAGTCGGGAAGGGACGCCCTAGAAAAAAGTTTATCGACCAAATTGGCGATATTTTGAAAAGGGGCCACGTTAGAAGTACCCTTAACCGACGAGCATGTATGCGTAGATATATGGATGTAAAGGAGGCGAAAGAGGTATGTCAGGATCGTGCCAAATGGAAGTCAGTAGTTTCTGCCTACCCCTCTGGGTGACAGGCGTGAGTGTTTATGTATATGTATTATGTTTGAAAAAATTATTAGACAAAAACAATTTTTTTGACTCTACTGAAAACTCGTGTTTTGTCCTTTACGACAATTGAAATTTCTGGTAGGTATCGATATGTAAATCCTACATACTTTTAGCGAAACAATATATATTATAATGAAAATTCGTGATTATAAAAATAATAATAATATATTGACTTGGTCTAATATATATCAAATTTGGTTTTTGGAATACTTTGTATTTCTACAGAGATCGCTATTTTTCATCCAGAGCCGCTGGTAACAAATGATACTCGTACAGTAACACACTCACGATGGCGGCCGAGCCCGGACCCAGAGTGAGTCAAAGTGTATCTGTAGGAAAATATATTATTACAAGGTAGCTTAAACACCGAAAATTTCAGAATTGCTCAGCTAAAAAGATTATTTACAATTAAACAAAACAAAATTAAATAACATGGTAGATAAAAAGATTGAAAAATAGATTGAGTAGAACATTTGATATTTTCAAAATTTATCGTGTTTACTTACCCCTCTATACCGACTTAATAAATCTTCACCATAAGCTACTAAAACCACTTTTTAATATAAAAATAGCAATTAATCGTGTAAAAAAATAAGTTCAACAATCATTTATCTTTCTGACAATGTGCTTCTTATATCATTTATGTGTTCAATATAATTGTTAGTTACGATTTCATGCGACAAAACGTTGGATTCTTGATTTTTAGGCTTTTTCAGGATTTTTACATAGTCATGCAAATTAGAGAGATTTGCAGTTTTGCGGGAATCACGGAAAAACTACTGAATAGATTTCAATTAGGTTTTCGAAATTTTATTTCTTAGACAATTGACCCTTATCTAAAAAAATATTGCGATATCTTCCTTTAATATAAAGTTATTAAAATTTTAATAAGCAACGATTTTTGTAAGCACTACTTGTTCATTGATGTGTGTTTTCTTGCCGTTTTTTCTTTCTGTGTTAACCGTTACAAGTATGTAAATTCAACTATAACTTTGCTGATAACTTCGCTGAATATTGCTAACTAGCTGTTTTTCACACGGTTAACGGCACCCCGCGTCGCTTGCTCTCGCGGTACTAACCCAGATAATTTATATATTTTAGCAACAAACGGAGCAATGCATAACATTGCTTACAAAGAAATTTTGTAAGCAAAGTATATCTTTACTTGCGATCTTTCTGATGTTTTTTTCTTTCGCACTAAGAAAACTTTGTTAGTATATCAAGTAACGCGGACGAAATCGAGGGTATCAGCTAGTTAAGCACAAGAGTTAGTCTGAAGATACCAAAGGCCAGCATAGCTCTCAGTTCTAATGTTACAATTTTCATCTGTGTTATTTATATTTCGTTTGTATTTTGTACATGAATTTTCATTATTAATTTATTATTAGTAAAAAATATGTCAGCTTGAACTGTTATACTATAGTTCCACTGTTGCTTGGTGTGCCACTGGTGCTTGAACTGTTATATACGGGTACTGTCTGAATGACAGCATTGTAGATTCTCTGCAACACCCGTAAATACGTGGTGAGCCACGCTGCAGTTATTTTATGTTTGTAGCACAAATGGGTCGGCTAGACCAGGGTAGAACCACGCTCATAATGAATCGGAGAATAGAGAGTCGTAAAATAGGAGCTTAATGCAGCTGTAACAACGCATCTGCATTTTACTTCTTAATTAAAGATAAATGTAGATGTCTATGGGCCACAGTATCCATTTATCATCAGATGAACTGTATGCCCGTTTGTTAGCGTGACACTATAAAAAATACTGAAAATATTGCTGTCAAATTTAAATAGGATCTCATACCGTACTCGTTTGAATATAGAAACAACAGGTATGGCGTTTCACAAGGAAGTGTGCTCGGTTCTATTTTATTTCATAAATGCATATTTATATATTTATTCATTGATGACATTTCAATAATTGTGACATCTAATAAAAAAATAATACTATTAGTGACCATGAGACTGACATCAATAACACTATTTAATTTATAATATAATTGAACGGCTTGAGTATATATACAATTTATAAAAAAAATAGAAGCAGTAACAAATACAAAATCTTTAGGAATAACTAAAGATGAATATTAAACTGGAAATTGCATGTAAACTATGTACCTTCCAATTTTTTTTTATAGAAGAGGGGGCAAACGAACATACGGTTCACCTGATGTTAAGTGACTACCGCAGCCCATGAACAACCGCAACACCAGGGGAATCGCAGGTGCGTTGCCGACCCTTTAGAAAGGATTAAGCTCTTTTCTTGAAGGTCCCCATGTCGTATCAGTCCGGAAAAATCGCCGGTGGTAAATTATTCCACAGAGAGTTTGCACGCGTAAGAAAATTCCTAGTGAAACCTACAGTGGTGGACTACCAAGCATCCAGAAGGTGTGAATACTCCGTCCTGCTGTCGCGGCACCGAAACCACAGAATAAATAATAGTACTATGTTCCGAAACGCTTAGCCACTGTGCTAGGAGTCGTTATTTATTTTTTACTTTATTAAATTGTAAATTAAAATATAATTGTGTATTGTTCATATTTTATACAAATTTTTGTCCCTAATGTTGTAGAATATAATAAGAACCTATACCTTTAAACGAGCAATTCTTGTGTGTTATATATATATATATATATATATATATATATATATATATATATATATATATATATATATATATATATAATCGGAATCTCGGAAACGGCTCCAACGATTTTCATAAAATTTTGTGTGCAGGGAATTTCGGGGGCAATAAATCGATCTAGCTAGGATTTATTTTTAGCAAATGTCTTTTTGTCCGTGTTTTTAGGCAATGAAAAACTGCTACAATATCGTTAGAATAAGAAGGTAAATTTTTACAAATAGCTTAATTGGTATATTGGGCGATCACAAAATCGTAATACCATGGTTCGAGCCAAGACCGACTGACCGACCTTTTTAATTTTTTTTCAAGTTCCTTTCTTTTTTGAGAAAATCTATTTTTTCGAGCCTTTTTTTTAGTATTTTTTTAAAAACACGAAAATTTAAATTAAACTTATTGTTTTTTCTATTATGTCGCTAAGATCAAAAAGTATTATTCGTATTTCATCAGTATGTAATTTTTATCTAAATATAATTTCCAAAACACACGAATTAAAAAAACCGAGCAAAAAAATAGTGAGCAAAGCTCGGTCAACAAGGTACTAATAATTAATAGATGTAAATAAATAAAAAAATCTTATTCTGATCGGCGTTTTTACTTAGTACCGCATAATACTTAGTACCGTATATTATTATATCTAGTTAGTTTGTGTTATTATATTACTATTATATTCCCCCCCCCCCTTATATTTTAGTTGGCCCTCGTAACAAGTGGGTTGCCAACCGCAATATTCTATTATTTTGAATTGTTGTCAGGAAGATGACCACTTTCTATCTCCTGTTTCATTTCCCTTTGTCACCTTTTACGATACTCACGGGATGTTATGGGGTCATCATAGAGCTTCTTAGTAATAATATATTATATACTCTTTGGCAGGAGGTAGTGGATTCTCTTACGTCACTGCTACACAGAATTATCAAGAACCTGCCCTTACTTCATGATTAAGAAATATTTGAACCCAAGCGGATATAGCTTTCTTGATTGATTTTTTCCGCTGAGCAAGTGCTAAATCAGGATATAAAATTGGGATAACAAATGGTGTCCTACTCCCGTATGTATGGTGTGACTGTCAAGACTTAGTATTCATACATCACTGTTTTCAAAGTTAGCGAAATACTTGCAATGTAAATATAAACATCATCGCATGATTTTAAAAAAATTCATTTGATAGCTCGAATATCTAGACCAATTTTTTTTTTCGTATTTTTAGGTATATAAGTAAGTACCTAATAAAAAATAAATAAATAAATACGAGTACCACTTTATAGGTTGGGGTGTTTTGAAATGAAATACTTGTAATTTGTAGGTGTAGAACTGAGTAGAATCAGTAGAATCAGTAAGATGATTTATTATCAAAATGTTACTCCTTATGTAAAATCAGATAAATTCTTTAAAAAAAACATAAAATTACAAAATTTACAAAGTTTCTAGCCATTCCCATTAAACAACAATTTAAAGCCGCTAACACACCTGCAATGAGGGCATCTACGACTTTTTCTGCCACCAGAGCGACGCCACTTAAAATGAGGTGTCATATTTGACAGATTTCATAGCGGGGGAGTTAGTTTGTTCGAAAAATGTTAAAGTTAATGTTCCCTTCTTCACTATTAGTTATATTTCATAATTACTTCATTAAAAATAAATAAACTAAACTACAGAATATTCATAAAAGTAGAAAAATTTAAAAAAGAGTTAAAATTGTGCAGAAAATTAAAGAGCAAATCACCGAGGTATTGATTTGTGTATTAATTTAATACTCTAGTAACTGATAAATTTTTATTTAAAACTAACTTCTCTATTACACGACACTCTGTAAAAAAACTTCATGGAGAAATTTTATTAAGGCGCTACCTCCAGCGAACGACCTTGAGCGTTTGCTCTGTCGACGCTCGCTACAATATATCGTGTAAGAAATCGGCAAAAGACGCCACCTACTGCTACGAACGTAGTATTATTTTTTCAATGTCAATGAACTCTTCTATGGAAATAGACACGGCGTACAATGATAAATGTATTTTAATTTTCTTTATTCGGTATATTAGTTGCATTATATTAGAATTATGTATTCTAATATATTATCTAATTAATAAAAATGACTATTTTGATTATTTTTAACTATATACTATACTGCTAATATTGAATTAGCTTTTTATAGTGTAAATTATAATATTTGTCGAAATATTAATTATGGATTCGAACTTTACATGCTAATGGTGCTTCATTTTTGTTATTTTCATTTACTTACATATTGAAAATATACTTAAATAGTAGTTATTATTATTTTATTTAGCTACTGAATTTTAGGATATGTTTTACCTTGAGGTCAAATATAATTTTGAGGAGCAATAGTTATATACCTACTACCTACTAATAGTACCTAACTACTAATCTTTTATCTGCTATTCCTTATTTAGGAGCAATATTAGTAAATTGAGTTTGAGGGAGATTTACTGTTTATAATGCTACATTTATTATTTTAATATTTACCTACTGGGTAGGTAATTATTAAAATAATAAATATAGCATTAGTAACTAAATAGATATTTTTTTTTAAATTTTTAAAATTAAAATTTTCGTATTTTTAAAAATTACTTAAAAAAGGGGTTTGAAATAATAAATTTTCTCACAAAAGAAGGGAACTTGAAAAAAAAGGAAAAAAAAGCGGGACCAAAGCCAAGACGCGAACCACGGAACTCCGATATCACGCCCGACCGACATACCACCTTAGCTATAACGACCGTTAATGATTAGTCGAAATTTACCTTCTTATATTGTAGCAGTTTTTTATTGCCTGAAAACATGGACAAAAGGACATTTTCTAAAAATAAATCCAAGCGTTCGTCGCTAAAATCGTTGGAGCCGTATAATTTTCTCATCTGGTTCGGTTATATAAATATTTAAATATATAAAAATTATAAATTAAAATTAAAAGATAAATATACATTAATATCAATAAAATAAAATAAATACAAAATAATATTATATTATTATTGTTATTATTATTATTATAAGTTGTGGTTCGGTGAAGCTGCAACTTAATGGACCATGATATGAAAAGTGGTTGTTGACGTCAATTATTATTATTCTTATTATTTTTTCATTACTACCTTTTTCAACCTCACAAGATATTTGTAACTGCAAAAAAAAACTACGTATAAGTAAGTAAATCAGTAATATAGTGTTATGTATGATTCAGACTAAATAAAGGTTCCTAAAAATAGACGTAGATAAAGAAATTGCATAAAAAATTACTCAAATAAAAATGCAATAAACTTGTTAATTTTATAGGTACTTAGTAAAATATTAAAATAATAAGTTTTTTAGGATATTTATGTAAAATATAAAGGTTATATTATGTTCTAACTACGTTCACGCTTGCGCATATAAAACCGCGGAATTTCACTAGTTTTATTATCAAAATAATAATTGACAACCCTACCCTAAGTTTGCCTTGATTTTACCAACTCAAACTCGTTTTAGGAGATCAAAACATAGAGAGAAAGATAGGAGACTATTTTTTATTTAATATGGTTGGATCTTTATTTATTTGTATATTTTTTGTATTTATTTTATTTTATTGATATTTATGTATATTTATCTTTTCATTTTAATTTATATTTATAAAAACCAACCAGATGAGAAAACTATACAGATACCCCAACAATAATAATATTCCACAAATATCACACAATGCCATCTAGTCCCAAGCTAAGCAGAGCTTGTGTTATGGGTACTAGACAACTGATAAACATACTTATATATTTCTAAATACATAAATATTATAGATAAATCATCACACAAACATTTGTCCTGGGTGGGAATCGAACCCACGACCTACGGCATAGCAGTCAGGGTCACTAACCACTAGACCAACAGGCCTGACGATAAATAAAATAAAGTCTCTAGCTCGAGAGGAGAGGAGCCGTGGTAGCTCAGATGGTTAGCGCTTGCTAAAATTTTCACAGTGTGCGAGCAAACCGGGTTCGATCCCCGCCGGCACCAATAATATTGTAATTGCAATTTTAAGTGTTGATTTACCACGTGCTCAGTGGTGAAGGAAAACATTGTGAGGAAACCTGCATGTCTGAGAAATAAGAAAAATAATATTTCGAAGACATGCAAAGTTCGCCAACACGCAGTGGGGCAGCGCGGTGGATAATTCCTTTCCTAGGACCCTTTCAGAAAATAGAATAGAAATAAAAAAATAATAAATCCAAACTTCATTTAAAACGAAACATATAAATTGTAAAATAGCTGCAGGTATCTATAACCAAGTAAAAGATATTCCTTTACTCCAACTTGTCCATGTTTCCCAAAACA